>JAHREE010000215.1:4950106-5027699 GCA_033628505.1 Tringa tobata
ATATATATTATATTTTTCTTTTCTATTTTGTAGATTATTCACATTGCATAATCTATGAAAGATAAACTGGGATATTAACCCCTGATTCTTATGCCTGCTATAATTGACCAAATGTAACATTTTAAAAAGGAAAAATAAGATAATTACCTGTAAAACTATTTCTTAAAAACTTCCTTTTACAGGTTTATTTGCTAGGAAAATTATGAATGAATCATCTTCAGTAACTGAATTCCTGCCAAGCATACTGTAATAATAAAATACTATCATAGAAAGCATGTAATTCACTGAAAACCGGGAGAGGAAAAAAAATAGGTGAACTTTGACAACTTTTTTTTTTTTAGATCCCATACTCAGTTTCATTGAATAGTCTTATTTCTGATGAAATCCTATGTATTTATAACATCCATGACCTCACATACGATTTCAGGGGCTTACTTATTTACATGTTTATTGGTAAGTAATCAGAAGAGTTTTGTCCTTCAGATGTATATGCAAAGGATAAAAAGGACTAGTATTATATCGGAAATATTATACATGATGAGCAGAGTTCAGTAAATGACAGAGGAAAGGAGATCTGACACTAAACCCAAGAATTCTGTGTTCTACATTTCTCTATCAATCAGATTTGCCAATGAAAGTCGTTCACTAAGAAACAATAACAACAGTTTCTTTTGATATACAATTTTCAGATTTACAAAGGAAAAGCAACTCTATAAATGCTATTTTGGAGGGCACTAACTCATGCAGCAACCCAAGGGTTAGAGAGGAAGTGGACATGAAGGTGTAATATTTTTCCAAACCCGAGAAAGGATTAATCTGTAGTACAACTGGGAGGCCCGACTGCGGTGTGTGAAGATGAGGTTCAACAAGCTTTCATCCCGTCAGGCTGGGTACCAGCACCAGCAAAGATTGTCCAGTAGAGACTTCAGTGGAGGAGACAGCCATGGAAAACGTACAAGGCTGTACTGACACCTAAATCTTCCCAACCTGACTGCTCTGAGTGCTTCAGACAGCTGGTTTGGCCATACTCATCTGCGTGAGCCCACCTAACACCATCAGCTACAGCACCGATGGACCCAAAAAGCAAATGCCAGAGGGCTCCAGTGGAGGTGTACTTGGAACTATTGCTTCACATAATCAATTGCTGGCTATCTCTCCTTATCTTTGAGACACTGTCAAATTGCAATGTAGGACCTAAAGGTAAATGTAGTGAGTCATAACAGAAAAAGGTCTCAGAAAAAAACACTTGCAAAGAGACCTTCAGATAGAGATGGCTCCAAGTAACTAAGTATTTCACCGAGCAGGCATTTATAGACATTCTTCAGTTCCCTGGAGAGAAAAAAAAAAAAGCTTTATAAATGCAATAAATTTCAAGTTTAAAAAGTACTGGTTTACTATCTCTTAGTCTCTGAACTATTGCTGAAATCTATTTTAAAGTTGTTTTTTTTAATCAACTGATCACTTCCACACATTTCTTAAGTACTTAATCACAAGTTAGGAAAGAAAGTCCATTTCATTTGATGCCTATAAAGTTGGTGGACGATTTAAGGTGTCCATGAAAACACTTAAAAGCTACAAACACTTCTTACCTTTCCCTTCAAAGTTCTGGTGTTTAAGCAGCTCAAACAATTTATCAGCTGTTGAAGGTGATGAGACAGGGCTTCACTGATGTGGGGGAAAATAACCATCTCGTGGTTAAGACATTGAACTGGGAGTTATGAGACAGAGCTCTTAGCCCCCATTTCCCAAAGGCTTTGTATGCGACCTCTGCAAGTCACTCCACTCCTTCATGTTTCTATGCATCTGTAAAAATGGGAAATTTATTTCTCTCTCTTAGGAATTCTAATGAACCAGCATGTCCGAAATGGTACAATACTGGGCTACCTTGGAATACTAAACAGTGGCAGCAACATTCTTGGGCATTAAAACTGGTCATTTATCATGTGAAACAGTACCTGCCACATGCTCAAACAATTGCCACTCATGGCTTGGGAGTTACACGGCATAGAAGCCCTCCCAGAGTAGCCACTGCTTTTAGTGTTATGTTTTAAAGACAGTGTATCAGTATCAATAGGAAAGATTCCGTCGCAATAAGCCAAAGAATGGTGCTTACCCTCTTGGGATTTTAATGCAGATTGACACCCTAGTCGTGCTTATGCTACCAAGTGAAAAAGAGCCAGGAAGAAAGCATAAGCACTGAGCACCCACACATCTCTGTGTAAGGAAAAGCAATTTCTTTGGCAGCTACTGTATCCCATACAACTGGAATGGTCAGGGGGTTCCCCTGTTACTGTTGCCGCTGCCTCCAACCAGCTTTGTGTCCCCTGGCACTTTCTATTTCACAGTATAAAGTGTGACTTTCTGCATTTGAACTTCTATTTCCACCCTTCTGTGGGAGAATTCTGCAACTCTAGCTCTTTCACGGGTATTTGCACCCAGGCCTGCTCCATCAGTGAATTTCCCAGGAAAACGAACGGTCTACCACATGCCGTTTTTCATTTGGGAGTCCCATTGGTGGCAAAAGCAGTGACAGCTGCTGCTTGAAACAAAGTTCTGTGCATTTTGCTTTGTAAAATGAGAAAGTGCAAACCAGAGTGGCAGAAAGTCATCTTATGATTCTTCTTGTTCACTTCTATTACTCTCAAACACTCCCAGTGAATGAAATTCCACAACTTCCCTGGGTAACACTGATATTGGCTTTTCCCACCACAAATTAGAAGCTGATTACTTTGTGCTCCACTGATGGAGCTTCCTACAGTATTTCTCTAACAGTACTTTACATATCAAGAGATATGTCCATTCAGCCTGCCTTCTTTTAAACTCAACAAATCCAACTCTTTCAATATTACTTACCTGTAAGTCACATTTTCTAAATGTTTTTGCTGATCTTCTCCAGTTGCTTATTAAAGATACTCAGGTCTGAAAACGGTACACCTTCAGAAGCAGGACATACCTCTCTTGGACTGTATGATACTCATCTATTAATACACCCTTCAGAGATTTCCTTTTCTTCCCTCTACCTTCAACAGTATCACTTATCTTGTTAGTTTGGTACTGGTTTAGTAGTTATGCTAAACCCCCATTGTCTTCTGCAGTATTTCAGTGGGTTATACTCTATTTTATAATTGTGCATTTGATTTCACTTTCGTACGTATCATACTTTACACTTGCCTTTACCAAATGACATTTTGTTAATTTACAATCCTCTATGCATCAAGTAATTCTCTCCTTTGGGATAAGGCAGGTTCAGACAAGAGTAAACTTTGAAATTCCACCGATAAGGTTACTAATAAAAAATAGACCAAACAGGTTGCTAATAAAGTTACTGAGTAAAAATGGGCTCCCATGTGACCCTAATTTGACAAGAGATAATTGATAATCACTCCAAGTTTACCTTTTCAAGCAGTCTTTCACTTCACTGCATGATTTGCTTAAGTTTCAATGATAAAAGTCTTACTGAAGTCAGAAGTATCACATCTGCTCTACCCAGCTTCTGCAGGCCAGTTACTCGGCCAAAGGAGGAAGCTCGAGCAACTTCTTGAGGATCATTCTTGAAAACTCCATATTGACTTTCACAGTTGAAGTTTAAACACCTGATGAGTAATAAGAGCTTGATGAATAAAGTTCTTGCAGATATCAAAGTACAGATGACTTGGAATTCCCCAGGTCCTCCCCTTTTCCCTTAAATATGGTTCCAAGTAGTCCTCTCCTATGCTCTAATAGCTATATCTCCACGATACAGCTATCTTTCCTTTTATCCAAGAAAACTGAACATGGTTTTACAGATTGTTTCTACTGGATCCTTTGCTTCAACTGGAAGCAGAGCTGGGCCATACTGACGCAAGCCAGTCATTGAAAGAAAAACAAATACACTTAAATTTCTATCTAGACAAAAACCTGCTGGTATGCTGGACAGGTCTGTCTTCAGAACCTCCTGTTTCTGATCTCAGAAGTTTTATTTTTGTAGTAATTATTCTTTTCTTCGGATTCCCTGCATAGTTCAGCTTTGTAAGATAATTGGAGAGAAGAAAAAAGTATTCAAAGATAACCCCCTGGTGCTGTCCTTAAACAACCCAAACATTTATGTGGAGTAAACCTATCTTTAATTATTTTTCTGTTTCTATCTGGTTTTCTTCAGAGAGCATTAAACAGAAAACCTTACAATAGTTAAATGTGAATGCATTTTGATGAAGTTTTCTTAAGAGTGTTTTCAAATCCAAATGATTTTAAGATATCTGAATCGCATAAATTCCAGTGCTACATAGCATCAATTTGGAAGATTTTAATGACTACCTTCTGTAATATTCTTCTGAAATCTCTTTTCTTTAGCAGTGAGTTACTTTCTTAGAAGTGGTATTCATTTACATATTTATATTGTAATTGCACATGTGCCCAGGCAGTTAAGAATTTTCAACCTTTGCACTATCCATGGCCTGTGTTCACACCACATCCTCAGCTCATACTTGAGATACAGGTGCTGTGTCATCTCAGCCCTGGCTCCACTACAGAATTCCAGAATTTCCAGAAAGACTTACCCTTCTGAATAACCTATGAATAGGTTTTTTTCCTCCGTTTAAAAATGTGTATTTTAACATCTCCATGCATTACCCTCTGTGACCTGGAAAGGGGTGTCTAAGTCTTCACACTAAGACTGACAGATCAATCTTTCAAGCTCAGTGTTAGCTCCTGTTGGCTTCTGGTCATGGAAGAATGACCTAGGTATTGGAGGCTACATGAAAGTTACATTCCCTAGTTAAAACAGAATCTCTTGGGAAGAGGGGAAGCTACAAGACTTCATGGATGCTTCATCCAAAAAAGTGGAAATGGCAGAGTGCCTCAAGTGGGGATTTCCCCTGCTCTCCTGAACAATGTTACAACCTGAAAGGAAACATGGTCATGAACGACAATGTAAACTCCATTGAGGTCCTGTCCTGCAGCCCTAGTCCTAATCATTACCCAGTTTGTTCCCATTGGTCTTCCACCCTGCAAACGATTTAATTAAACCCAGAGAACCTTTGAGAACACCGAATGTGTGGCTGCTGCACCAAGATAAGTTTCCCAAGTGAATGTGGAGCAAACTATGGGATGGCTGAGCTTCTTTAGCTCCAATAGAAAGTCCAAAGACTGGAACTTCAGCCAAGAGAGTGAACAGACAGGCGGCTTTGTAGATAACTCTCTTATAGAGCCCTTTATGCTCTTGATAAGGATTTCTCCCATGGCATAGGAACATCAGGAAACAGGAAGGCTGAGTGGACTCTGAGCAGAAAGAGATATTGAGATTTGTTACTGACAGAGCGAAAAATTCTGACAATGTGATGTAAGAAATCCCAGAAATGTGTATACTTGAATTCCTGACCATTGGCCAGGGAAGATATTGGACAGGGATTAAGGTTAAGGACACCTCAGGAACAGAAAGCTCTGCTTTTTACATTAAAGACAAAAAGCATGTATTGAAATAAATCAGGATATATATATGTGCACACACAGAATCAGGACAGAGAAATCAGGATTCTGTTCCCAATCACAACTCAAGTCACCCAGCACATATTTAAAGCCCTCAGGAGAGGAACAGGCAGATGAATATGGTGCTTAACATATCAAAACCAAGGACTACTTGACTGTGAGGAGTAGACCTTGTACCACTCTATACATTGATACAGTACATCACTTTCCTGTTGTCAGTTGTCACTTGAACATGCCACCTCTTAAAGACAAATGCCCAGAATGTGTTTCAGACATAAGTTTTAAGATATTGATGAGCAGAATTTCCTCTTCAGTCTGAGCATGTCTCTGAGAAGTGACATGTTATGGTCTTGTAATGAAAATATGTAGAAAGAGACATCTTTTGGCATAAAGTGGCTGAGTTTCAGTATCGTAGCCAGGGATTTCTCAATTTCTAGATGTATGCCATGGGATTACACAGTTCATAGCCAGACCTCAAAATAGGTGCTGATAGATATAAAACCAAACCAAACCAAAAAAGCCCAAAGGTTGTTTTTCCAGGTATTACAGAAAGACTAGAAAGGAGCTCAAAGTAGGATGATGAGTGTCCAACTCTTTTATCCAACTTTTCACAGGCTGAAATGAATCCTGAGAGAAAAAACTCTGATAGGTTTCTTCCCTCCGCATCCTCCCTTGAACTCCAGGGGATATTTAAGTACAGGTGATTTTTTTTTCCTATTGGCCCTTAAACTAAAAAAAAAAAACAAAACAAAAACCAACAAAACAAAACCCCAAACTGAAGAACCATAAAGTATTTTATAGAACCAGAGCAAACTGGTCTTATGGTTTTAGAAGCAAATCATGCAGGCAAAGGGGTCCTGGTCCACCTCAGATGAGCTATCATCGCTGTCGGGTCTTTGCAAAAAGACAACTAGTGCAAACAAAAGTAATTTGCCTTTTTTTCTGAAAGTAAAAAAAAATTCAAGGGTGAGAATAAAATAACAGTTCTTTTCCTATACTGGAAAATAACAGAAGTGGGACTGCTTTTCTGAATCTGAGTTTTGTGCATAAATGCCTTCTCTTGCAGATCTAGGATGCATCACCATTGTACTTTCTGCTTGGAAGTGTGAGTACTGTAAATGCAGAAAAATGAGTTTTGGGGGTCCCAGTAATGTAAAGAACCTGCCAGGTGCTTAAAGAAATTACTGTACAGAGAAGCCTGAAAGTTGACGTGAAGCCTGTGGGATGGGACAGGAAAAAAGAAAAAAAAAAGATAAAAGATAATTATTGAACACAGTAGCCATGGACTACAAAATTAAAGATTCCGGTTCATATTAGCATATAAAAAGAGCTGATGAAGCTGAGCTAGTCTATCATCAGATGGAAGAGAGGCAGAAGGTAGCACAGATGGTGAAAACAGAGGAAATTATTCATGGTTCCTCATCGCACCTTGAAAGGAGCTACTGAAAAGATGATTTTGAAAATTAAGACCAGAAGGCATCCAGGAAGAACAAAACCTCTAAACCCTCCTTTACATTCCAAATGCGTAAATATGTCCTGAGGTTAAATAGCCTTATGGTTTGAGGATGTGTCTTTTATAGAAAATGAAAAAAACAAGATTTCTTTTTATATTTCAGAGTAAAAATACCTGAACACCAAAGGTTGGCTCTTGAGTCTTTAAACTCCCCAAATCCTGGCACTCCAGATCAACACTGATAAAGATAAGTCCTTAAAGTTTGTCTGTTTTTGGATTACTTCAAAGCAAGAGCTAAAATACCTTGTACATTACATTATTTGCACTGCCATTCAGACCTGCAGCATCAAGCATAACTTACAGAAGCGCATGAGGAAAATTAAGCCTTCCTGCGTGCAGCCCTAAATTTCTTTTAGAATCTTAACAGACTACTTACAAAGCAGACAAGCTGACAACTGTGCTTATCTTATGAGCAAGCATTGCCTAATTATCAGGAATAGTTGTAAGGAAACCAAGAAGCAGATTTTTCCCCTACTAAATAAAGTTTGAAGGTTCTTTCCATTGGCAGATATAAACCAGGGCACTTTTTTTTAGCTGTGACCATTACTGTCCACAACAAACGGACTGGATAAAATATATTTTAAAACCAGTTTGGTGAGTTGTGGATATGCATATCCTGTGAATTTTCTGGGACGCGAGGAAGAAGATGGAGAAGCGAGGAAAAAAATGATTGTAGAACCTAGGTAGTAAAACCAGGAAGGTTTACCCCAGGAAGGGTAAAAAACCCCACCAAACAAAAATCTCCATCCAAGCAAAAGTCATCACTGCAGTAGATGACTTTCTGCCATTGCTGAAGTGGGAAAAACTGCAGTGTACAGCAATTCCAAGGTTACGATGAAAAAGCTGAAGAGGAGGGAAGTTACACTGTCAGTAACCAGAGCCCAAACTCCCAGTCAGGCGGGGAGGCAGAACCAAAACAGTTCCCTGTATTCTACATGAGGTACTACTCATCACCAAACACGGTGCGTGGGGGCAAGGCAGGGCATCTGCATGTCCAGTAAGGACAAGGGAACGCAAATATACTTAGTCCCAAATGACTGACATGCCAAAGACATTCAAAATTAAAATCTCCACTTCCTGCCAAAAGGAGAGGACCACAAACAGGCTGCAAGGTTTTCAGTAAAATAGGAAACAAAGACGATGGGAAACAAAAATGCCAAGTGATGACAGAAAGTAATCTTCAGTTTAGATTTCATGACTTCCCATGGTTTAAATGAACATAAAATAAAAGGGGTCCAATTTGACTGGCAGATAAAAGCCCCAGACTCAATTCTTGACTCTCCTAGAAAATATGTATAATTCTGTATTCTACCATTGCTGAGGTGGGAAAGGATTTTTTTCCCTGTGTTTTCCAGGCTAGTAAAATTTTGCTCTCAAAAGCACTATGACAGATTCAGAAAGATTTGAAGATGCTGCTATATGTAAATGCATTCAAGAATATGTTTTGGCTTTAGCCAAGCACAAACCATCACATTATTTCAGAAGAGAGAAATATTAAAAAACAAAAAAAAGTTAAATCTCCGCTGATTGCTTCCCTGTAGTTTAATTAGTGAGGAGAGGCAGTAAGGCATCACTAAAATTTCCATTTTAGTTTTACTGTTCCCCACAGTCAGTATTTTATGCCTGAGTTTTTATTTCTAGGTCCCAGGGACACACAGAAACCATCCAAACTTTGTTCTTTTCTTTTCTGTCATGAGAAATCCTGGACACAAATAAAATCTTATAATGGATGACTATTACTCCTCTCCTCCCCTTCTCTTCCATAAACAATAAACACGTTGTACTGAAGCAAGGACACACAGACACTCGGGTTTACTTACAAAGACAACTGTGCAATCCACATTACTTTTGTGAGAAGCATCGAGGATACATGATATCAGAACTCAGAAAGGAGACTTGACCCAGGAAAGAACCCTCTACGCTGTGTTATGCAGTGGCAACACTAAGAACTCACATAACAAAAAGTATGCCCCATTGCTTTAATCCCATGTTCAAAAGAAATACACACCAACTCTTAGATCCAACCTTTCTTTACATGAAATCTCACACAACCTCTCACCTATTATTTTTTTCCTCCAAAAGACCAAGTTCCTCTACAATATTCCAGTTATTTTTTTTTTACTTCAAAGAAGGTGACCTCTAAGATATGATAAACTAAGAGGAAGAAATTAGCCAACACCATTTCTTTTAGAAATTTATCCAGTGTCACTATCATAACAAAATGTGCTTTGGGGGAAAAATAACACTTTTTAATGCTTTTTAAGGCCCAAACATTTGGTGTTGCGAGTATCGGTCTTATTAAGGAACTACAATCACTTATGACTGAGAAAACATTGCTGAAAATCTTGTAGCTCTGAGTCCTTCTGGAAGACAGGGCATATATTTCTAAAACAAAACTAAAATACTAAATGCATCACAGAGTCAGACCCGTCAATGAAAATACAAATGTTAGACTCAAAGCTGAATAAAAGAAGAAAACCTGCTCTGCCATTAGTCTGGTGTTTGACCACAAAAAGAAGTGAATCATTACTGTGCCAGAAGCTGTGCTAAGCTGCAAGGAACACACCCCTCTATCAGAGAATTCCACGTGAAGACTTTACAAAGCCATCATAAGCAATGTAAGCATAACATCAATGGGAAAAAAAAAACAAGAAACACTACAGCCAAAAAAAAAGTATCAGCTTTTCATCAGCTTTAAATTGTATTTTGGCTTCTCTAACCTGCTTCCACTTTTGTTAACCAAAGGGCAGAACATACTGCATACTCAGCTTGCACTTTAATGAAAAAGTTATCTGGATGTTATATAGTTAAATAATCTTTTTAAACAGTTTGATAGGCCTCTATGTGTCAATTATTCTTTAGGAAATCTTGGTTCTGTTGGAAACATGGCTTGATATTATTTATACTTTATATTATTAAAAATGTTGAGCACCCACTTCCCTATTTTTTTCTCCTTTTTGTTGAAATTCAGAAATCTGAGAACATGTCAAACTCGTGAAAATGTTCTGTATTCCCACAGAGAAAGATTCTAAGTAAAATTATCCCTACCCCACCCTTATACTGATGAAATGGGCTTCAATAAAGATAATAAAAATCCAGAAGAGATAATACACAAGGCTAACAGAAAACAGCGTTTAAGGTTAGCACAGTCTTTCCAGTCTTCTCTACTTAACTGGAATTTGAATTTTGCTCCAAGTTTTCCCCACTATAGCTATTATTTGGCACAGAAAAGACTGAAATCCTAACAGCAGGCTTTAACTTACACTAATTAGCACATTGTATTTCTCTTACACACCTGAAAATTCACTACTGGGCATTAACACTTCTACTTTACCATAACTGTGGCTTTCAGTTTAGAGACCTCAAATACCCAGGTATTATTTTCTTTGGCAATTTCTTAGTAACGTATTTAGAAAATTAAATAAACCTGCCACAGATGATAAAGGTATCTAGGATCAAGGCCACGGGCTGCAACATGCTGGACTACGGATAACAGATGCCACTGAGATCTTCTGCCTGTGGGTCTCGTGGCCATACAAAGAACTTCCCATATTCTTACCGTGAGGTCCAGAAAGCCTTCCACGAGAGCTGCAGAGGGGGAAAAAAACAGGCTTCAAGGATTCTGTGGACAGAAGTGAACAGATGAACCCCAGACCACAAAAGAAACCACCCACTATCAGCATATTGTATAAACCCATGCGAAACGTGTCCCAGTCTCGCAAAGAAACCCAAAGTTTCGCAAAGATTATGTAACGAAAAAAAATAAAAGAAAAAAAATTAAGACTATTTGAAAAGAAAACTTAAAGCTATGAACTGAAAACTTACACCACATATATACTTTGCTGCATGGGCAAAGTCATACGGGTTGATCAGATACCCCGGGCTGAGCAGGACAGGCACAAAATGGAAACCTTTCCCCAGAATCTCCAAAAATTTTACTAGTTCATTATTTTGTTGTAAGTTTTACAAGGGGGATGTAAGAATTTCCCTCTCCCCCTTCCTCATAAACTGCAACCCTGGAAAAAGCTGGCAAATAGCCGTAAGAGTCTCACATAAATCCTGGAATGTTACTTGCATTCAATTTTTCCTTTCAAAAATGATTTATTTTCAACCTACCATGCAAACATACGCAGGGATTGGAACAAGAGGACAAGCCAAACTGTGCTCTTCAGATTCAGTTAGGCAAAAAAGTCATGGTTTCAAGTTCCTGTAGTGTTCAGTCACCCAAAATTATAGTGGATACATAAACTATCTTACAAGAGTTCTGGAAACTGGCAAGTACCAGAAAGAAGTCTGCAGTTGTCTTACTGTTTTATGCTCTTCATTCATTTCCATTCTCCATGGAACTCTTGGGTTCCATGATTCCCACAAGTCACAGAGCTAACATTTAATATTTCAGCACTGGAAATTGTTTATGGTTTCTTGACTCCAAGAATTGTGCAACAAACTAATCAAGTTAGTAACCATGGCAACTGTGGTAGAGAAAAAACAAATTTCAGCTATGAAACTGCAGCACAATTTTAATTCCTGCAAATGCTATTCTTTCGTATTCTACATGTGAAAAATTCATTAAATGTATGGTAACTAATGTATATAACTACTATGTACTAAAAGACTTCTTACTACTGTGCTGTTTCAAGTACTCCATTTCCCTCTCCTCTCTCTTTTCCTCTCTCTCTTTTAATCAGAGTACTATGCTTTCTTCTGTTTGCTTATGAAAACCTGTATGAAAAAATTAAAAAGATGCTTCAGTGGAGAAAAAAATGCACTCTAGTTAAAAATGCTCTCTAGTTATTTTTATGCAAGTAGATTCTAAGTGTCAGTTATATTTACTGTCATATTAACAAACAGCTTTTGTAGCATACTGTCCTGGCTACGATGCACTCATATTTTGCTGATTCTAGGACCTTTGCTAAGAAGGCATTAAATAACAAGCCCGTGAACACATCTGATGACATGAACTACCCCATCCATTCCTCCATTATGCAGGGAAGGAAGGGAAGCAGGACTGAACCACTGTTTGGAACTACAATGATTTTAGGTACCCGCATCCCATGCAGGGCACAGATCTACGTACCCAAAGAGTACTACATTAAGCCCTGTACAATCTTACACAGGCACTTTGCTTGTAACTATTGTTTCTTAGTGATGGTAAGCAATTACACTGGTATAAATGAATACCAGAAAGAAACACTGACAATTTTTCCACACAACTACCTATTTCATCCCAATTTTCGTTTTTTACGAGGACTTGAGGGATAAAACTTTCAAGAAGAAAAATAATCTCAAAAAACACATTAAGATTTAAAATTCATCCATTTGGATTATTTGAGGACTTTAACACACAAAACAATTTGAAACAAGTGGTATCTTTCACCAATACTGTGAATATGCCTAAACGAAGGAGGCCACACTGCCCTCTCTTACAAATCAGCGCTTAAAACTATCTTTCTCTACAAAGCTTTTACAACTCAAAAATTTCAAAAAGCAGTGATGTGCTTTTTTAATAGGAAGAATCTAAATCAAAAACTTGTTCCCAAAGATTCAGCAAAGTATCATGAAGCTACACAGGCTATGGGGGCTTCCTATTTTGTTTTGGGAGGCTTTTTAGTTAAACTAATAATCTTTGCAATAGATAAAGATATGTGCACAGAATTTTCCAGTACTTCCCTAACACTCTGATGAGTAAATTTTAATTTAGTCAAATAATGCACCAAATTAACACAATCCAAACATGTACAGATCACATCTCCAGTCTGTAAGTATGAGACATCAAGGGAATGAAAAAGTAAAGAGCCTAGATAAAGCCAGTTTTTCTCTGTTGACTCTGGTACAGAAAAGCATCCTATTGATTTGGATAACAAAGGCCACAACCACACGGTTCTGCTGGAGGCATCTGGCTGGAGATGCACTGGGAGAGACACAAAGCTGCACAGAACCACCAGCACATGTTAATGGCCCCACACAGCAGGATTACTGTGGGAGGTGGCCACATCTCTGCAGCTCACAGCACTTCCTTTAGAAACATCTCCTTGGGCAATTCCATTTATCAAATGTATTTTTATACTTGATGCTTATTTTGTATTGTATTAATAACAATATTGGTTTAATGCATTCTTTTCAATTAAATCCGTGAAGTACTTTAACTCAAACAACATGGACATAACATTTTTATCAAGTGGAGAAACAAAATACCACAATAAATAGAAAACTGGACACAAACCCAACATGCCGATTTATTTTTTTTATTCTCTTTGTACTACCAAATCTGGTTTGAACAATTCTTCCTCAAAAACATGCAGATTTCACCGGACAGTACAAGTATTTGCTACAATAACATTCAGGTACATTACTTAGATGACATAAAAATCTTCAAATGCTGTACCGCAGAACTAAAGAAGCTGGCATACAGCTCTGACGAGATTCCAAAAAGTAGGCATCATTTTAAAAATGGTAAACACTGCTTATTTTTCTTTCCATAACCAAATGCTAAACACCGTACCAAGGAAAGATCACGCACAGCAACAGATATTCCATAAGTTCAGACATCACATTCATACTTTATTCCTTACAATATTTTAATGTAGCTCGGGTGGTTGCACCTATTTAGACCAGTGACTGTAAAATTAGGGACCTATAATAAATAATGGATCCACGAAATCAATGATAAGGTATTACCTTATAAATAACTGCCAATTCCAATGACACATCAAGACAACGTTCCTTACAAACCATATCACCACTCTACCCAAAGTTCACGAAGTCCACAGCAATTACTGAACATACAGAGAGTAAAAGCATACACCTAGCCAAACAGGTATCTTAACACTCAAATTTCAACATATGTAATATATGTTGCACACATTAATCCACTAATTAACGCAAAGTTTGATAAGGGTGTCACAGGTTATGATATTTAATCTTCTGGCATCTCTTATATCAAATGGCAAAGATGTACAGTCTTAACTTTACTTGCAAGTATGCAGACTTAACTGGAATGTTTGGAAGGGATAAGTAATATGTATCCCAACAGAAAAGTAAAATCACGTCATAATTTTAATAATTAAACCATACTTACTTCCGTAACATCTGCCCCTGACCAAACCTTTGCACAGTGTCTTAACAAAGAACTGGTTTTCCATGCTGACAAGTACTGCTTTTATGCGTGGGGAAGGTCTGAAGTAATCTGCTTCTTGTACAAATTCTTTCTTGTCTCCAGGAAAATGACTGAAAATAATCTAGACCTTCTACTACAATATTGAAAGCTTAAACTACAGAGCTGAGTGTAACCACGCACTGCCAAAGAATTCCAAGCAAGCTACAATTCACGGGCATGCTCTGTTTTAACCTGGCTGGCTTTTTACAGGATACTCTCTCTCTCTTCTCCAAAACCAGCCCCTTCTGAGGCCGTAACCGTGTGGAGCTCTGCTGAATCTTTTGAGAGCCTGGTGTAATTCGAACGCTGGCTCCGCTTGTGAGCGACGGTCTTCAGGTTCTCATTCTGAACCGCCGCTGAATTGGAACCTGAGCCAGGGTGCAGCATAATTTGAGGTGAATCTCCAATACCTTGTGTTTCTTCAAAATTTTGATTAGCTCGATTGCTTGGAGCACTGTTGTTATTTAAGGTTACTGTACTCGGGGTTCTATTTAAATTATAGCCTTTCTGGCAAGCTGGCCAGTTCTCTTCTGGGCTACTTGCTATCAAGCTGCTTTCAGAAGGGCTTTTCTTATCTTCTGAGCAAATAGACATGCGAACCACAGCTGGATCTTGAAGGCCGCTAAGGCTGTGTGGAATTCCTCTTTTTCCACTGTGACTGTCATCTTCAAGCTCAATTAGATTTGCCTTTTCAAGCTGTGAATCATCTGCTCCTTCATTATGGAGGGAATGATTTGGAGAACTTTCGTTGGATCTTACACCAGAGTCAGATGAATCTTTTTTATCCAGAAGGGCATCTGTCAAATACTCCTTTGCTTTGATGAAGGTTCTAATAGGTTCAGATCCATGTTCTGGAGATTTGGGCTGCTTCTCTATTTTGCCATCTGTTTTCTTATCTTTACCTTCCTTAAGAAGCGGAGTATTATCCGATTCCTCAGTTCCTGATTCATCTTCATCACTTGGAAGCTTCTGATAGCGGAGAGTAACTCCCTTAAGCTTTAAATCTGCAGCCTGGAAAATACTTGTTCTTTCCGAAGACTTCTTTCCTGGGAGAAGCTTGGAACCAGACTGATCAGATTTTTCATCTTCTTCAGTAATAGGATCCAAAGGAGATGCATCATTAGTAGAAACACCTGAAGTACTGTAATCAACAACATCGTTTCTCTTCAGCAAAAAAGACTTTCTTCCATCATCTTGTTTCTGTTCACCATCTTTTCCTTTTTCCTGTTCTGAACTGGAATGCAAGGAGCCCCCTGATGTACTCTGCCCCATATAGAAAGCACTTGAGCTATGAGGGGAAGACCTACCACTTACTGTAGTAGAATTGGCACCTCCTTCTAACTGTGACATTTGAGCAATATACTCTCTATATGCATCCCTGTATTCTGCCTGGACCTTGTCAGTAAGCTTTGATATTTCAATACTAGAGTCTTGAGAGTTAAGACTTGAAAGACTTGGAGTTCTACGAGTTTGTGACTGGAAAAAAAAAAGAAAAGAGAGAGAGAACAGTTAAATGAACTATTTATTTTTACAATCTTTTTAAATTAAGTAACTCAAAGCATCAAGTATGTGCTTAAATGATTTTTTTTTTCTTGCTGTGAATAGACTATGCAAGCGAAATTGTCAATGCTGTAATTAAATATGCTTACTATAATCATATATATGCAATCACACACACATTCACCAAACTCACAAAGTATTCTTATTGTTGGTCCCCATAACGGAAGAATTCCACAAAACAAACATTTTACCCAATGCATTTGAGGCTAACTCTTTTGAGTATATAATTATGGCAACTGAATTTGTGTGTTAAGATGGGTTTTTCTAATACATCTTTGTACATTTACAAAATTAGCATTTTCTATTAGAAAGACAGCAAGAGTTCATCTAAATGCTGAGCATCTCTCAAAAACATTTTAAAAGACCCCCAATCCTAACATAAGACAATAAGCCCTGCCAAAATTCCATTACATATAGCTCATTTCAGAAAAATCAGATCTCAGACAAACATGTTGCTCTTTGCCCCCACCTCTGCTCTCTTGTAGCGTGCACACAGAGAAGCCTACAGACAGAGGATGCTATGTCACCTATGAAATATCAGAACTGAGGTCTAGCAGAGTTGAACAAAGTAAAGGAGTGGATTGTGGCTGCACATACAGCTTTGTGCCACACATATAACAGGCTGCTCACTACCACCAAGTAAAAGGTGTACAGTGCCCAGTGCATTGGAGCTGAGACACTGACTTAAGCAGTCAGTACTTCAGGAAACCAACTAAACTTTGCGGTGGACAAGAGATGAGACTTTGAAAGACTGTTGAGGTATTATGTCTTATTTGGGGCAACAATGAAAATAAACCACGTTTCAAAAACCTACCTTCCACTAGAAAACACTATTAAAAAAACCCTAAAAGGACTTGGGTAATTTTAAGAAGCTAAACAGGAAAATTAATGTGTGGATTCAAACACTGAATGAATTCAAGATTCAGAACAGAATTACTTAATCATATAGATATACCCTCTTGGTCCATCCTTCTCTTTCTCACCCTCTATTTTTCTTTTCTCCTTCCCCCAACCTTTTTCCTGCTTTTATATTTATCTTTCTTGCTTCTGTCCACCATCTTTTCCCTTTTCTTGCTCAGCGCTAGAATGCAACGCAAACCAACGTGTTTCTTTCCTTCTCAGAAGATGGTCATAATCGCCCCAGCAAGCAACATACACAAGATCTGCAGGTTCCCATCCAATTATCCCCTCTCTATTACTGAAGAAGTATGACTGAGAGCTATTCATAAGATCAATTATACTGTCTATATACTAGAATATTGGGGAACAGCTAAACACAATTAACTGAAAGAAAATGATGTTTAAATGACTTCTATCTGCCATGACTCCTAAGCAATTCAATACCTAAAGCAAAATGCAAGCATCTCAGAGATATTAACACTTGATTATTTATACATAATCACTACTATTTATCTCTACTCACAGCAGCTATGATTCCTCACCAAGAAGAGGAATATTTGATTTTGTTGTGCATTTCCAGTAGTACTCCTTTTTGTTACAGAGAAGCAGCAATATTTTTTTAATCAGTATCAACTTAAAAAATTCCAACAGGTGAATTCTAAGGTTTCCTTAAGGAAACACTACCTTTCTCATTCTTTTGATTCAAATTCAGACAACTATATGGGCATCACAAACTCTATTTATTTAAGCTTGCATTTTAAAGAGCCTTTTAAAAAAGATTTTCTTGTACTTCTTTCTGTGCTTTGACACAAAAACAACGTAAGAAGTCCAAGTGATGCCACTTTGGTTTGGAAAAACATACATTGATCCTCTGTTGCTGGAAATAGGCAGAAGGGTACTCAGGATCCTACAAACACACACAAGCGTGCACGCACACACACAAAGGTATGTGGGATAGAAGTCTGTCTCTGGGATATATATCCCAAACCTCTTTTCAGTGATAATTTTGAATAATAAAAATATCACTTATAGCTACTAGTTTTGGGTAACTTCCTATTTTGATGCACCTTCAAGATTTTCTAATTTAAACTTCCAGAGATGAAAAAGCTGCTACATGTTTGGGGGGGTTGTTTAGTTTAATTCTTTTTAGGTAACAGCTGATTTGTCTTATTTCTTAAAGAGGACAGAAGAAAAAAAACCACACTCTTTGGGTGATTTTGTAAGATACAGGAGAAAACCGATCATAACCTATGGCAGAAACCATAGTTAGAGGTGGATGTCAGCTCTGGAGTCAATGAATAGATTATGCATTATCAGGTAAAGGTGCTGTCATGGAGTGCTCTAGTTGTCTGTTTAAAAAAATCTAATAAATGTACCCGCAATCCTATGAATAGTATAATATCTGGCTAGGACATAGCTAGAAACTTTCATACACCAAGTCTGAATATTACGTTAAACAGAAATCTTGCAGGATGTTGCTCTAAGCTAGATGAGAAAAGCACCTTAGCTTTGATTTTTTTTTCTCTTCAAGAGTGGTTACTCAAACAGATGACTAGTTTTCAGATGGCAAAGACTAAAGATTTTGATTCTGAGAGCGTGGTTAGAGTTTACATCTCTGCAAAAACGGCCTTTGCCAAGACTGAGAACTGGAAGTACCCAAACTGTCACAGCAGACTTATTTCTTGACCTGTCTGTATCCAAGAACACTTGAATAAAACCCTTTACTATACAGGTAAGCAAGTAGAATACATTTCTCTATTAAATACCTGCCAACTTAAGTTACTATGGCGCGGAGGAGCTTCATCAAGACCAATTGTGTTGAGTTCTTCAAAGCTGAAGTTAAGTGTGTAGGGAGCTTGCCCAGAAAGACCTGTAAGCTCAGTGTGAGGCAACTCAGTGTTATGCCCAGGCCGACGAGTAAGTTCACTATGAGGAATCGCGGCGTTAACATGCTCAGTTGTTCCACGAGGATCTTCCTGAACAGCCTGATTTTCTGAATTTCTCATTTCAAGTATCTTAACAGACAAAAAGAGACAGTGTAAATGTAATTATATAAACAGAAGAAGTTCTTAAAATTGTTAAAGAAGAATTCTATTAAAAATAGGAACACGGAATTCACAACTGTTAAAGCGTAGTTGTATATGTGGTTGTGATCATGGAAAAGCATGAAGAAAAATCTATTCATAGATCTAGTGCATTTGTCCTTACTGCAAATCACGTTAATATTTAAGAAGTTTTTTTGTATCAACAAATTAGCCTTATTACTGCTCAGACCCCTACAAGAACTCATATGCCACAGAACACTTACATTCTCGTAAAACTAGAGACGTGATAATTCACAGATTTGAAAGCAAAACCAAACACTTCAGTTTTATAGCTTAATCAACCTGAATCTAACAATAAATCTCATCTTGTAATTCTCAGTGCTTTCAGGACTGATTTAGCAGTTGAGAGACATACTGTTATTTTCAGAAAGAAAACTGGCAATACACTACAAATACTTAAGCGAAAACACAGTTCTGTGATGCATAACCCTCACTGTAAAACTGGCATTTACTCTCAAACTGGGAAGAGGGAAATGGGGCAAATCAGATACCTCTAGATATGCTTCCATAGTGTGCAATGCAGCATTCTCCCATTATACGAGTATCTGTCAATCTAACATTGTACATTTATCTCATTGGCTTGATTTTTAGCTTAAGTTTCCTTAAAAATTATTCTTATGCAATTGTGTGCCATGAATTCCAACAGCTGGGCTGTCCACTTCCTCACACTAACTTGCTTTGAACTCCCTCACTAATTTTTAACAAAAGGATAGAGGCTTCAAAGAGAATTAAGTTCTGACAATTTCATTAAAATAAGCAAATTTAAAAAGGGAAAAGGGAACCCATTCAGGAAAAACAGATCTTACAAAAAGAGGAGGCAAGACTTCCGAGTTTACAATCAATTAAGATGCAAATCCATAGGCAACCAGTTCTTCATTAATGTGCTCAAGACAAAAAGACAAAGTAACAAAAGAATAAATGCATTCATGTTTTAAGACGATACTTATCACCTTAGAGATGATGATAACAATAAAGCAACAGGAAAGAAAAAAAGGTAAGGTTCATAATGAAAAAGACTAATTTATGATGACCTGAATACTGAAGAGAGAGTCTTACCATGCTCCTGAACAGGTGCCAGTCACCAAAATTCATATTCATTTCTTTTTTCAGTTCATCAATGTTGCACTGAGCCAAGACACGTCCATTTATATTTGCCTAAAACAATAAAACTAAATAATGTAAATTACTGATACAAAACTTATGGCGTGGCAGTAACAGACTAAAAAGGTAATTAAAATCAGATATATTGATGGGGACCACTACTGAAATTCCCCAATGTCACTCCTGAGTCCAATCCTATATAATAAATGTGTTTTTTATAAAAGACTATTTATTGATGATTGCTCATAGACAAGAACCTACATATCATGAAAAAAATTAAAATACTAAACATATAAAAAAATGTGTGTATGTAAGGCAATGTGATTGTGTTCTATGAACAGACATAAGGAAACAACACATCAGTGGCAGAAAATTACACAGACAATAAACCACATTCGTCTGCCTAGATTTCTCAAACTCGAAACAAACGGACTGCAGATGCCCAAGTATCTGAAGAAAATCAATTAAGTCCCAGGCATCATCTGACCCCTGGTTTGAGGCATCTAAGATGAAGTGCTACCTCCATCAACACAGGCTTTTATTCCCCACATCACCAGAAATACCCAGGGAGAGAAGACTAGGCTTCTTTCTAGTTTTCATCATCATTCAGAGTCTAACACAGAAGTGCCTAAACACCATCTACATTCCAGGAAGGTGATTCCTTACATTAGGAACGTTATCTAGTGCTTAACTTCCAACAGCACCAAATTCAATGCAGAACTGTTTTTGTTATGTAACAATAAGAGGGATTTCTCTTTATACCGTGTATAAGCGGATGGACAGAATCTAAAAGAGGAACCACATCTTCAGAGAGTGGCCACAAAATGGAAGACCCAAGCTGAGAGCTCTGCTCAGTCTGAGGGATCTCACTGGGTTTGTTCCCATATCCCAGCAGATGATCTTAATCAAACCAGGAAAAAAGATCAGGCTGAGCCATTTTCATTCTTCCTTTTTACATGGTAACACTTGCAGTAAGAAATGCAAGAACGTAAATAAGGAATCTCATTAAAGACAACCAATGAACACATTCTTTTAGCACTCAAGCCACTGAAGCAACTGGAATTTTTTGCAGCTACACTTAATGAGATGCAATCTGACATCCTACTTCTTGCTTTAAGCAACATCCCTGAAGTTTTCTATGATAAACCTATCTCCTAATCCTTGAATCAACAACCTCCCTGTATTTTTTAAGATATTACAGGTACCAGGACAAAGTGAGCTAAGCAAAAACATTCATTAATGACAATCTTTACACTTTTCCCTTCTTTCTTTGTAAAAGGAATACACCAAATAAAAAACTAATAAAGACAAAGGGGAAAAAAACTGATAAAGACAAAAATGATTCTGTGCTAATGCCTCAGAGAAAAGAGCAGTAACAAAAACATATTAGATGTGGAAAGTGATGAGAGAAACAGACCCACCTTCACCATCCACTTAAAACAGAAGAGATGTGTCAACTTCTCGGGGGGTAGAAAAAGGGGATGTTACTACCTAGATATAGAACACTTTTACAACTCTGTCTACATATGGCAATTTTGAAAATGTTTTTCTTGCCTTTTTTTTTTTCCCCTTAAAATAACCAGTGTCATCAGCATTTATATTTCCGAGTCTGTTTTTCCTTTTTGAGAGAGAGCATTTTCTCTGAAAAACATATGCTTGTATTAAAATGTCCTCCAAACTTAGCACGCATAGAAGTGAAGATGTTGTTCTGACATTTGATGTGTTTCCATAAATATTTTCAAGAAAAGAGCTCAGCTGATACCTTTCTTATAGTTGCAGAATACTGAGGTAGCATGCTCTGCTCCAGACCATCTATCTGCTTGAGCTTCTCACACACGGCTTCCACGCTCATCGTGCTGAGGGACACGTGTGACGCTCCTGTGGTCGATCCGGTTCCCTGCAAGAAGTGAGAAAAGGTATACATAAGATTAGTTCAAATGCACAGTACACCCACAATTTCACAATATACAGTCACACAAATCAAGCTGCGTTCCACTATATTTTAAAATTAAAAGATGAGAATAAGAATGCACAGGCATTTTCAATTATTACCAAAACATCTATATACTGGGAAACATTTATTATAGGTATTTTGATGAGAAGACTACAGCATCTTGAGTCCTGCCTGCATGAGAAAATAAGTCTTTTAAATAATGTTATTTAAGAAAAACAACATAAAAATCAGAAATATTAAGTAAGGGTTAATTAACTTCAAATGCACCTTTACTCAGAGCTTCGCCCTGACTTTAATAATTAGTTTAGGGTTTGGTTTTTTGGTTTTGGAAACTTGGGGGGGAGCGTGTTTGTTTTGGGTGTTTTGTTTTGTTTTTTTTTTTTTGGGGGGGGGGGGGAAGAGGGAAAAGGAGGTTGTTTGGGTTTTGGTTTTGTTTTTAAATAATGCAGACACAATTTAGATTTTCCTGTCTTAAAAACTGATGGTTTAGTATCAGACTAAGATGACCTAAAACATAACTCCTCAATTATTTGGATTCATGGGGTAATTTTAACAGCACCTGCCCATTTTCCAGAGGTTCCTTCAGCTCTCTTTATGCAAAATCAGCAAAGGGGCTGTGTACCACAGTACAGAAACACAGGGCAGCACTGCCACTGCCTTCCAAGATCCTATGAGGATACTTCATGTATCTCAAACTTTGGCAAGATTTATGAAGAAATTATTCACAACTCAGATCTGTAACGCAGAACTCGTCCTGTTAATGTTGCCAGTTTCTGGGAATTTCACAGAAAGCATGGAAAACCAAAACAAATGCATCTGCAGGTGGTCAGGATGCTAAAAGACTACGTCCTCAAAAACCCCCACATTCCCCCTGGCTGGAGACCTGTGCATTAAGTAGGAGCAAAGTGCAAAGCTCTACACAGTTCCACTCTGATTCCAAATCCTTAAGTGTAAAATCAGAACCAGTTCTATCAGCTCTGAAATGCTTGTACGCCCTCCTCCTGGGAGGGAGGTTGCACCCTCCCCTTTTTCTAAACATGAAGTTTCAGTTTCAGCACTGTAGACCATGCACCAAACGAAGCTCATTTTGGAAGGATGAAAAAGAGTTTCTAAAGCTTCAGAGCTCATCATCACATACGTAAACCCTGGGATGTTCAAGCACATTTTGACTACCCAGAGTTCAGTTAATCAAGTTTGACTATATTCCTCAACTTACCAATGAAGACTGTTTATAAAAACAGTTGCAACACTTTTTTCCTATTTTTATTTAATTACTTCAAAGTTATTCAATCTTCCTGAATTGATATAAATTAATAGATCCAAATATATTGCTTATGAAAACCAAGGATTATCACACAGAATGGCATTAACCATATCTGAATTATCTAAACCTGGATATTTAAGAAGAATTTATTCAACTATTAATTCCAATTAATTCTACTACCATCTAACCTCAGAATTTTTTCTAACTTTATCAGAGACAGCCTGATCTGGGGAAGCAGGTATGCTCCCCACCTTAGCTACTCTGAGTTTCAAAGTTTAGATGCTCTTACATGTAATTCCCCTGAAGTTTTCTGCCAGATGTGCTTGAAATAGACTTGAAACTGGCAAACTATCAACTTCACTCCAGGACACTCCGGGAGGTTGTGAGGAATCTAAGCCTCGCAGTTCACGCACTTGCCTGAAAACAGCTGGAGCACTAAACTTCATTCCTTTGACCATTTATATTTTTTTAATGTGATGTCAACTGGACACTAAACAAACAAAAGATATACCCCATTTTCTGAGTAGGCAATAAATTACCTAAATTATTGCATAAAAACTAAGCATTTTAATTCCACTACAGTCTAGGCACCTAACTTAGGGCTTGGTATTCCTTCTGAGGATAAAACAGTTACTTATCAGATTCTGCAATGTCTCCCTTACTAGGTGCATAGAATACATAATTAGTTATCATATTAGGCATCTAAAGGAAGAAATTTAGCCTTAATCTAACCTGACTTTTAACACAACTAAATCATTTTAAGGATATAAGCCAACCATCAAACTGATGAAGATGACAGGAAAAAGGTTCATCCATAAACTATTTATTTTATACTTCTTTTATGACCATCTCTATTATTTAAAAAAAATAAATCACTTTTAAGTTTTTCTTCAGAATACCAGTTTTGGATATTATTTCCCCCATAAACACACTATTTATTATTGGTATGAGTTAGATAATACATAAATAAAGAAAATATTAAGTTAATTCAAATCTTAATTATTTTTTGAAAGAAAGCTTATTAATTAAAAGAATAGAAACTGTTATAGCCAGAATTACACTGTGGCACTACTAAAATTAATGATCCTCGAGCAACGTGTGTAAGCAACTGCCTTTGTTCTCTGAATCTAATAAATACATTATCTATCATTTATCTACAAATAAATGAAGAAAAGTTTTAAACACTTCTAATTTAACAGTTCTTCAGATCAAAATATTTTTTGAACGATCAAGAACAAGTCATTCTTTCTGCATGCATTAAGAGTTAGTTTAGAAACTCTTCTTTCCGTGTATTAAAAAAATACAGAAAAGCACTAAAATATTTAGACTATTTTTGTTAAAGTGCAAACCGTTTGAAATAGATGCACATTAATCCAAATCATTCTTTATAAAAAGCACTCTCCGAAGAATAAGTAATGTAATAGCTTTAGGGATATTGTCATCATGTAAGTGAATTAAAACTGTACTTAAACTGACACATTTTTCAGCCTTAGTGGTTTTGTTAAGAGATGCTTAGAGAACATTAGTCTGAAAAGTATTTGCCATGCAAAAGCTAAAAGCAGCTTGTCAAAACAAACCTCAAGGCTAGTAATGAGCATTAGTTTAGAGACAGCCCAGCATGAAGCGCCAGTATGATAGCTTCTGAAATGACTCTGAAACGAGTGAAGGGTAATTCACAGAAAGTGGTTGTACCTGTCTGTTTTTGTTTAACCCAGACTTACACGGCTTAGAGAAAAGGACAAAACAGAATGAAAAGAAACAACAGCTTAAAGCGACATCAGGAAGGTCAAACATACAGATGACATGCTTTGAAGTAAACAGAGGACATCAGTGTTAGGACAGAAAAAGGATATTTTCATAACATGACGAAATTTTTAACATAGATCCTCAGAACATACATTTAGTATATGCTCCACAAATCCTATTTTCCTGTGAGCAGACTACTCCATTTTGCACTTTTAGAAGAGCCACACTTGCTGTATTTTCTTTGCATAAAAGTTTCACTTTGTTTCTGATGGAAAACCTTGCTTTTAAGCAAACATTCAAGATCCCGTTATCACCAATGTATCTCAAGTAACTGAAACCTTCTAAGCACACACACCCCCACCCCCCAAAAACAAACCACCACCGCCCCAGAATTGAAAAGGAATTTAAGAACAAATATTCAAAGCACAAAAATGCTACATAAAAGCACCTGGAAAATCCATACCCAAAAACTCCCGTGCCACACACTTTCATTCATGCTTGAACTTTTGAAAAGCACTTCCAGTTTCTTAATGAGCATTGTATGTTTATCTACACTACATGCTCTGGGCCACGTTAGTTCTCACTCAAAGCACACATACTACAACTTAAGCTATTATACATTCAGTGCAGTATTTAAAAATGTATTTAAACATAGTTAATGATATTGCAACAAGCTGCATCCCCGTAAATCACAATTAACAATGGAAACTAAAGCATGTCATTAAATTTATGACAGATAACCACTGCTAATGATTTCTAACATAATAGGGGATGCTATGAACAGCTACTGGTGACACTACAATCCAAGGAGCACTCTAAGTTTTTGCAGTTCCTGTCAGAAATAGCCATTTGTACAGTAAAGTCAGCAGAAACGCACGTTTGCCTCCACCACAGATATGCAAAGGCTGACATCTTAAGTCAAGTCTATTCTCATTAGTGATTTAAGCCACTACCCTAAAATTCGCATCACACCTTCACGTTGACACAGCTAAATAGATGGTACCAGTAAACTTACTGCTCTGACATCTGTTTCCATCCATTTAGTAAAGAACAGTAAACTACACTCTGAGACAGCAAGTCTTATCATCAGCAACAGAGTTCAAATCCAGAAGGTGAGAGAAGAAAAATTATTGATAAGGGATAACTGCTCTCAAAATATTTTTGGTATCTACTGAACTAACCTAGACTTCCACTGATTTTACAAGACTAACGATTAGGATCTGAAATTTCAGACTTTGTTGAACTTCAACGTCAGACTGACAACACCAGCAGGGCCTCAGCCAGACCACGTAACAGCCTCAGCACAGCTCGGCCAACTTGGGCAATGAGCAGCAACGATGACCTGTGTAAAACAAATTGATACTCCCAAAGAAACCGGGTTTTGCCCTCTAAGACTTAAAACATTCTGAATGATGATTATTCTCTACTGTACACAGAAGTAAAATTGTAACATTTCTTGCTCCTTGCCAGATTTGCATGAAATAATTTTGATTCTACACCCTCCTCTTGTTTTCAGTCATCAAATCCCTTACACATCTTGATGTTCATTACCTACTTTGTAGAGTTTTTTAGCTTATTTCATTATTGTGTGTGTGCCAATCCACGTAGTAAGTAAAACCTGTATCATCTATACAGTGGCAATAAAGCATCGTTTAAGAGCTACATAATAGCTGGACGAAATTATTGCACCCATCACCTCTAGATAACTGCACTACCTAAAACAAGTATAACAACATTTCTTTAACCCTAATGGAGCATTCTGCCAGGCACACAGAATGCAGTACCCTGACTAGCAACATCCTCATAACCTACCCAGGAAAATTAAAAATAAAAATAAAAAAAAAAAAAAAAAAAAAAATCAAAATTTTAGATTTACGCTCTAGGTGAAATATTGCTAAGTCTTAGAAAAGTGTATGATTTGATGTTTTGTACAATATATATTTACAGTAGTATAAATTAAACTCAAAAATTGATATAATAAAATCCTCCATTATAATTTTTTCAAACAAAGTTTCTTATTGATGTTCTAACCCCTGCCTTTTCTTACCTACAGCCAATAGACTACATAACTTAGATGGAATATTTTAAATTGCTGCTTTAAACTGCAGCCTATGGATGCTGAAGATACACACACTGAGCAGCAAGCAGAAGAGCAATCAGGTCCAGGTCTGCTACTGGAGATCATTCACTACTTTTTGCCGTGAGAGTAAATCCCACTTTTCCAGTCCTGTGCCCCTTCTCACACACTGGCATACACGCGTACTTCAGCCATCACACCACTATTTTCTCAAAAGTCTTTAATTTCTCTCCTTGCACTGACAAGCTGCAAAGGACTGGGAGGAGAATGGGATACTGAGATATCGAATCAAACACAGGAAAGGCATCAGCATCTCCAAATAT
Source organism: Tringa tobata (assembly GCA_033628505.1). NCBI lineage: Eukaryota > Metazoa > Chordata > Aves > Charadriiformes > Scolopacidae > Tringa > Tringa tobata. The sequence goes on from JAHREE010000215.1 coordinate 4,977,269, forward strand.
ATACTACCAGAAAAACTTACCCCAAAGTCATCCCTTCGCACAAGGTAACTAATCACCTGGAAGAAAGAACTTGAGGGTACGTTTTCCTTTGCATCACCCATACACAGGTGCTCAGCGAAGGTTATGTGCAGTTAAATACACTGCTGGAATTTGTGTAGGGGTTTGTTTTTTTTTTTTCATTGCTCAAAAATGGAAAGACATTTTTACAACAATTTACTAGAAGAAAAAATAACCGAGATCAAACCATAACTGTTGCCACCAACTATCGGCAGTAAGTATTAAGAGAATTATGGCAATCATATTAACCTCTTTGCTTTAGTAGTAAATATCGATTTTCCATTAATTCCTACAGCTAGAGTTAAAACAGATATTCATAAAGACGACATCTTTGTGTGAATGCTTAAGATAAAACAAGTTGCAGAAGAGATAGATGTTAGCGTTCTGACTCAAGAATAAGCTTATTATGATCAGCAATTTAATTTCTTGTTGTGGTTTTTTTAAATTTCCATGGACAGTTGCTTTATACTATGTTAACTGCAACGGTTTTATGCCACCAACTAAAGAAGTATGGTTTAGATGAGAGAGCTAACTCAAGCAGGAAAAACACGATTCGTTCTAAAATCTAAGCACTGAATGACCAGCTGTCATTCTTCACTTTGTTGAAGTGAAGCTTTGTTGAAGCTTCACTTTGTTGAAGCTACCACAACACTATTCTTACTGAAAGCTCACCACAGCTACTGAGAAAGGTAAGGGGGAAAACTACAGGGAAAAATATAATACATCTTATAAGTGAAATATTAGCTCTTAAATCCATTCACGAACTACATTAGTTTTCAACTACTCTATTTGCCCACCAAAGCCACTGATGCAGTGTTAGTGAACTGCAGTTACGATTAATGCAGACTCATTACTGCTGAAAAAGCAATGAGATGCTAAAATTTCCACACCACATGACTACTCATTTACCATTGAGGGGTCTGTGGGTGAAGGAAGCCCCTCATCAGCATCCTCCTTGATAACATCCTAACAACAACAAAATATTACGGTTTGGGTAAAATGATCAAGGGCTCAACAAAAAATATGAAGTAAACAGTGAATGAGAGAATGAGCTTGTAGTAATACACAATTCAACAGAAACTCATTTGTTTTCCTTAAGCGATCAAAGATTTCACCACCTTTTAATAGCTTTGCTCGTTGTATCAATATCCTAGAAATAAACTGATTGGTGAGTGAGGCTTACACTTTTTTAGCTTTCCTTAGTTCTTAATTCCATTTGAACAGCCATCTGTCAGTAAAATAAATACTGTTAAATAGGAATTTTATTATTCTATAGGAAGCTAGAAAAGTCTGCTTGTTTTTCCTTTTCAAAGGATAAATAATGCTGAATTATACGTACTTACAAAACCAAGCTATAACTGATGCATACTTAAGACAAAATGTATTTTGTTTTACTTATATATTTAAAAAATTCCTTCAAACTTTTTACTTTGACCTTCCAATTTCTAGTATTCTCTAGAAGAACATCATTTTTATCTTATAAAATTTGAATATAAATTTACGAGTTGCACTCTTTTTTTTCTTACAGTGTTACACTATTTCTTTACTGTAGTAGAGTGGGCATTTTCATTAAAATATTTTCCTGCCAATACTATAGGTCATGCTCCTCTAGTCTTGATACTTGGATGTTAGAATTGATTTCCTCTCTAAGTAATTTCTGAAGTTAAAACAAAATACATTTTACATTACATGTTAATAACATCTTTGCTTAAACTATTTGTATGAGGGCTGTAGAAAATTAACTCCATCTCAGCCAGACCCAATACAAATATAGAGCTTGTACTTGTCTAATAGTGAACCATCATTAATAACCTTAATTTTCATTACTCACTATATTTATTGTCTAGGTTAGTATTTGAATTATCCTTCAAAATACTTACTAGGCCATTGTTCTGATCTCTGGACAAACTCGTTTTTAGTGGTGGACGTGAGATGAGATGAGAACTGCCAGGGTAATACCTTGGCATGTAAAGATATGGGGCAAAGAATGGCTATGGAAAAAAAAAAATGTAACAAAAAAGGGACAAACAATTACACAAATCAAAATGTAATAATAAAATAAAACTTATTTAAACAAAACACATCATCTAATCGAGTTTAATAAAGTATAAAATAGCAATTACTAATAGCTATATTTACTTTTTGCATTGAACAGAATTCAATTAAAAGCTCTGGAGTTCTTTAATCCCTCAGAGCCAACGCTGCTCTGCTGTGGTTTTCTGGAGGAACAGAGTTGGAGTGGGTTTGGTAGATACACTCTAACATCTGTTCTGAGCATGGGAAAAGGATCATTTAAGGACAATTCTGATAATTTCACTCTCTCAGACCTGCTAAACTCAAAATTAGATGCTCAGTAAATCATATAGTGTTTCATAATAGTGAAGACAACCATACCAAAAGAAAAAAGTGTGACACACAATAGTATCGCTAGAACTTTCCGTATTTGTGGTAACCAATCTGAAGGCTTCCACAAATGCTAGATTTTATAAATCAATAAATAGTTTTTTAGAGCAGACAATATTTGAGCTTTGTTTTGCTGAAAATATGTCAACACATATTGTTCAATACAAATACCATTTTAAAAGGACAATGTTAATTATTATAAAACAAATATAAAAAACATTTTTAAAAACAGAAATACAGCTTTTCCCCACAAATATCAGTTAACTCTAATCACAGTTTTTATAACCAGGCTCCTTTTAATCCCTTTTTACTAACGAATTTCAAGAAAACAAACACTAGCCAAGTTTCCAAAAGTCTTATCAGCACATCAGTGTAAGGCGTCCACATGAGAACTCAGGCTTTTAAGAAAGTAACTTCTAAAAGATACAGAGATCTCAAAATTACAAATATGCTTCCATTATAACAGATCACTCCACAGGCTCTCATCTTTCAAGTGCTAAAATCAAGCATATAAAGAAGTTTCCTGAAATTCACATGCTACAAAACCTGTGTGTGTGTGTGTACGCGAGTGTGCATTTGAGAGTCATGAACCTTACAACGCAGTTAAGAACTTCTCCAAAATTGTGAAATTTTGCTTTGGCCTATCTGTTAGGTTTTGATATAAAGACTTCCATTTCTTTATCAATTTCCTTTGAAGGCAACCTAATGGAGAGCAACAGAGTCTTTAGCCTTTAGGAAAAGGAGAATTATAGCACTCACTGCTTTCAACTCATTATCCAGTTCTCCAAAAAAACCAAACCTACAAAACTCAATGTCTCTATTACAGATTTCTGATGCTTCTATGCAAAGTATTTTCAGAATTTAAAAATTGTATTATCCAGCTATTTAACAAAACATATTATTTGGTTTGTGTTTCTGCACATGACAAGATTCTGAGTAGGATACTGCACCAAATTCAGTAGAGAGTAGATAATTTTATGACTCAAGGGCTTATCTATGAGAGAAGAGTAAAATTTGTTGAAATATTCCACTTTGGACTTTGGACTTGTCAATAAAGACTAAAACCCCTCTGCGTTCAGAAGTAGCTGTAAATGAACTGAGAAATTAAAATTTAATACCTGCGTACATCAATTACTTAGATGGTACACTCTGCAATTTTGAGTGATTTATGGAAAATACAAATGGTTCCATATTCGTAGCTGCTAGAGGGCGTCTCTGCACACTCTTTCACACAATTACCTCAAAAATTTCATATGCTCTTCCAACCTAGGAAATTACAAGTTATGCAGTGTAACCATTAGTCTAAATGGGGAAGTTGCCTTTGCCTTACATTTATTGGTTAGTGTCAGATGATTCAGAAAATTCACTGATTTAAAATTGTTTCACTGTCATAAGGCATAGATTCTATGACATTTTTTGGAAATGGAAATCTCTTCAAAAAAAGTTTCTGTTATTTCTAGAACAATTAAATGCCTCAGTTTTCCACTAGCAGCTTAAATCATGTGGAAAACCCCCAAGCATGAAATGCTTAATGATCATACCGCATTCAAGTGCCCAGCTCTCACTACTGCAAAGACTATCCTCTTAAACACACGGTGAGCACGTTTGTTGGTTGCGAGTCATCAAACGACAAAGCAATGAAAAAAAAATTTGTCCAATAAGGTAATTATCCCACAATTCTTTCATAATTTCTAATTAAACCTGGAGCCCGCTTCAGCTACTCCACTGCTTCCCAACTGTGGAATTAATTTTCCATTATGGGTTTGAACTCTACAGACTCGATCTTCATTTGAAGTACAGTAATGGAGATATTGGGAAAACATGAGCTCAGTATGAATACATGTTGGGCGTAGAGCAGTTCTCCAAGTTTGCAAATATCCTATAAAGCATAAATGTGATGCTTGTTATTTAACTTTGCTGCTATTTTACAAAAAAAAAAGTCTTCACATACTACAGTTTCTAGTTCCCACCTGGGAAACCCCAATTAGACTTGCCTCCTACTCTGCCCTTCCCCGTAAGAAACATGATCTCCACAATGATCCATGATAGTGATTTTGGGAAGCTGAATTTGAATCCAACTTGTAGCCAGGCCATTTGACAGGGCTAAAGTGTACTTGTCCAGTATAGTCCCATACTGGGAGCCAAAGCGCCAAGTTGAAGAGTTGCTAAATGGGACTATAATATTTCCTTTATAGCTATACAGAGAGAGAATGGAGTTTAAAATCAAAAATTAATAGATTATGTCACTGGAAGTTCAAGGTCTATAACATAGGAACATCTTAAGAAGAAAGCAGGAACATACGTAATAAAAAATTTGCATTTCCTAAAAATAAATAACCTGACTTTTTTTTCCCCCAACAGCTCAAAGGCTTGTTTTCTTAAGCACAAATGGATGCTTAAAGACAACAGGACAGGAAATGTTTACTGGTCAGAATAAGGCATCTATCCCCAGAACTTTTTGCATAAAATTCAGGTATTTCTATAGAAACATTTGACCTAATACGTTGTTTCATACAGATACTCAAGACCTCCCTCTCAAACTTCCACTGGTGAGAGCCTATTCTTCTACTGCTGTTCTTTTTTTTAAAACACCATTCTTACAAAAAAACCTGAGAAGTCAAAAATGATTGAAATTGCTGAAGGAAACAGCTTTTCAGTCTAAATTTTCTACTACTGTAAGGTCTTCATCACTCATCTCAGTATGTGGTGTTCATGACAGCTCCTTTATGAGTCCATAGAGGAAAGTCAGTATTTGAGAGTGTGGAACACTAAAAACATTGATACCTTAGAAAAGCAGTATAAAATTCCATCGAGAAAAGCCAAAACAGAAGTACCTTAGTCTTCAGCAGGCAAAAAGGAAAAAATAAGGGTGGCTATAAGTCTGTGTATGCACACAATACAAATGAACAAATAAAGTGATTGTTAAGAATAGCTTATGACTCACCAGTAATTGCTTTTGTAGAGCCACAAAACCAGACAAGTTTCAACTGTGTATCACCCCACACTTAAACCTTGTCATGTACAGCAACACAGACACAAAATCAGGGCTTCCAATTAAACTCCCATTTTAACAAAGCTGAGCTAGTCTCAGCATGAAGGTTCACGTGACAAGCATTTAACAGTGTTGGACGACTTCAAAGTGTATGTCACTAGTTATTTTCAACAAAACATCACATTGTTCCTGCATTGAGGGTATACAAGAATAATTTCAGAATAGATAACTTAAAGTTCTGTGCTACGTGTACTCTTTTCTGCCTTGGTTAACAAACACCAATTTAGGAATAACTCAATTTTCTTTCCAGCTAATTAGCTTGAACATTTACCTACTGTCAAACCTACTTAAAACTGAGGCCGTTTCTCATATAGAGAAGTATATCTTATATCAGCTTTCTACTTTTTTTTTCATGATAGTACTACAGAAAAAGAAAAGGTAAAAAATAAAGTTTAAAAATACTGAATACATCCCACAAAAATAGAAAGTTTAGACTTGATCCAACTATACAGTAAAATATTTCATTCAATTTTCAAGTGAGCCATGCCCAGGACTATGTTTTCGGAGGCCCACAAATAGCTCAAAAATATACGTTTCATGCAATTTATGTTAATTCCTTTAAACTAGCACACACCAGTTTAGGGAAAAGATGCCAGAATAACCGCCACAAAGTGGAAGACAGACATCTACATAGATTCTTGTGATGTAGCTCTTCACTTGAGTTTCTGTATCTTTTAACCAAAGTCAGCAAAAAAAAGTCAGGATTCCCTTCCAGTGTCTGTAAGCAAGTATGTGAGTGATGGTGCACAGTTTACCCCACAACTGAGCAGTGTCCCAAAATGATTTGATCTTTTTCCTCCTGTGTATTTTTTTTTTCCTGATGCAATTTACCACATTTCTAAGACAACAACAATTGAACATTAATGTGCAATTTACCAACTTTTGGACTTTTTTTCCATTTCTAAATAAAACTTGCATAGGTCTTTTAATATGTTGTAGAAGACATCTGCAATATTACCAGACTGAATCAGAAGAAAGTTAATTGGTTCTTGATTATTTACCCGATTGTAGAATGGATGCTGAGGTCCTGTCATACCACTATAGTAACTGCTGTGAGGTTGCGGTGATAAAACTCCGCTATTGAAAGGTCCATTGAAAGATGTTGTAGAAGAGCAAGCTGATGAGGGCTGACTGAAGAGAGATGTTCCTCTAGCAGGTGCCTCATGCAAAGGCAACGTGGGATAAGGAAGTCCTCCAATATTCATTTGGTCTCTTGCAGCACGAACATCTGAAAAATAAAAAGGTAAAAAAGAGTGGTGGGGCATTGGAATAGGCTGCCCAGGGAGGTGGTTGAGTCACCATCCCTGGATGTGTTTAAGAGACGATTAGATGTGGTGCTGAGGGATATGGTGTAGGGGAGGACTTTGTAGAGTAAGGTAGACGGTTGGACTTGATGATCCCAACCTAGACGATTCTATTATTCTAATGAGATTTTGCTTGAAATTTTGAAAAAGTTTTGATTTGTTTGCCATTTCATTACAGTACATTGTCATGTATTAAACTCCAATCAGAACTCATGAAGTAGAATATCAAATGTCACTTTCAGCTGCATTTGGTTGATTTCTCTTGAGGATCACATGTACACAGGAGTCTTCAGGAGAATTAGGACAATTTATTGCATAAGTTTTCATAGCACATTAAATGCCTCTAAACATTCTCTCTGAAAGAGAACAAATTACAAATCCCAACTCAAATGGGAAGAAATGCAGGAATGCATCATGTCCAGTACGTCTCTGATGGCAAGTGTGTTGGATGTGATAGTCTGAAGAGATTAACAGGACAGAGTTTGCGAAGAAAGGTAGGCCATCCCAGTCCAGCTACCAAGTGCAGAGAAGAAAGTTGGAAAAAAGCAAGAAGAAAAAGAATTCCAGTTGAGGACTGAAGAAGAGTGTCACAACATAAAAGACAGGCAAAAGAGTACTATTAATACCTGAATTCAGTGCCCACCTAAAATACTGACTGCCATACCAAAGACTCATAAGTTCTGGTTTTCTTCAAAGCTTTAGCATCTCTTAACAGGTGGAAATGTGAGGATGCTGTAGCCTTACTCCAAGGCCAAGAGCCATCGCTAAGACCGGACAAGAAGAGCCATACCACGTGTAACATCAGCCCATACCATGTGTCACATCAACCCACAGCAGCAGTGAGCAGTCAGAACATTTAATGCTGAGCAGAGTGTTTTCACAGAACAGAACATAACCTGAACCTGAATGCATTTTTTGAGACTAGAAGTAAAGGTAAATGCCTAACAACCACTGCACAATAAACAACAATCACCCTAGGATGAATTTAAGTATCATACTATTGCCAATTAAAAAGTAACTTACAGGACCAGCCACACAGTTATCTAGTGAGGTACACGTGAAATGGAGACATTCCACTATGTTTCACTGGTTTCAGTTCTGCAGGATCTTACTGACACTATTCAAAATTGTTAACAAAGATCTAGAAGTCAACTAGCATCTCTATCACTAAAATACCATTGCATGTACTGGGTTCCTCCATTTGTAAAAGCAGTCTTCAAATCAAGAACAGTGGATTCCTCCCCTTCAGAAGAGATGCTTTAGTCTTGTATGATCTCACCTTTACAGCAAAGCTACTAAGTGAAACTGAGTGGCCTGATACTCATCAAACAAAGCCTGTTTTGATGAACAAACGATTGTGCATAACATGCAAAGTAGTTCTACCCAAAATGAAAAGAAATAATACATTTGTCATTTTCCATTTCCTTGAAAGCATACTCACCTGCAATGATTTCTCGTAGCTTGGGATCTAAATTTACAGTACATGGCAAAAAGGTTCTTACATCACGTGCAACAAGAACAGGTGTTCTCGAAGATAAAAATACTTCAAAGTTCCGTATATCTCCATCAATTTCAAGTAGAGGTTCAACATCTTTAGTTGTAGGAATATTCTTTGAAATTCTAGAGGGGAAAAAAATTAGATAAATCACAAACCATATTTATTAGAGTATGCCTTCCATTTGCATAGTGGTATTTTAGGGTGAAATACTAGTACACTTGCATCCATTCTCCTGTCCTCCAGAAAATGAAGAGAACCCATAAAGAGCTGCACTGTCCACAGAAAGAACAATTTAACATTTTCTAATATGCAAAAATTCTCAAACTGCTAAGTAATCTGATCTAATTGTATGCTTCAGAGAAATCTCAAAGAAGCCATAGAGAAGACTAAAATCAGGTCAGGAATTTACAGATCAGTAACATCAAATGCAAAATAAGGGGAACTTAACACTTGTCAACATTAACCTCAAACATCCATTCAGATTCTGATATCCCAAATCAGAAATTCCATGCTTAAAAATCTAATTTCTTGTAACAGGAGCACTCAGGCATCTCAGACAATGATAAAAACCCAACCATGCATGACTTCCATGGTAGAAAATGGAAAAACTTCCTGCTTTCAAGTAATCCACCCTCTTAAGGCAAGAAGCCACAAGCAAAAAAAACAATGAGACATGACCAATGTAAGGGACTGTTAATGCATTACAACTATTATCAAGCAATGGTGGGGTTTTTTTGTAAGCACTAGTATAAAGGAGAGGTTTAGGAAGGAACACAGAGAAGAATTAAATGTCAGCCTTATGGAAAGTTTAGGAAAAGCTCCTACCAAATGCAAGCAAGTGATGGAGGCTGACATGATGGGTCAGATGGATCTATCTTATTTGACATCTCATCTCATAGTATCATGACTGGTATCTCATCTGATATCGAATGAGAAATGATAATCTAAATTAAAGACTACTAAAATGAAAAAGTTTTTCACACATCCAGTATAATAAAAATGGAAACAGTGAAAGAATGCACTAAGAATGGTTGACATGGTTATAGTACTGACTACAAAGTGACTGTGACAGCATTCTGTATGGATACCAGTGAAGTAACCACGCTGTATTTAAAGTAAAAAAGGAAAAAAGTTATGAGGAAAAATAAAAAAAAAACTTTATATAAATACAAAACAAATTATGCACTTCACTAAGTAATGGCTTTTCCCAAAGACATATTATGATCGCAGTTCCATGGAAAGGGATGACAAAGCACAGACATTTTGACTGTCCTGTGAGCTGCTGTAACTTACTAAAAAGAAGTTAGCAAAGCACAAAGCAAGAGTTTTCTCTGATTTCTGGACAGTTAAAGCCGCTGAGGCAATTGCCAGTGCCATTGTGGGGGAAAGGAATACACAGATAAATGGACAGAAAGGGAGGAAGGAGCCCTCATGTACACTCAGTAACCTATCAAGGTGCAATCAAGAATCTCTTACATTAAATAAATACACACTCATGTCTGTGAAAAGACATAACACTTTTTAAAAAATCTGGCTGCAACTGAATTGTATCTTTAATTCAGCTAAGGAACTAAATCTATCATTAGCTGAATGATCGTACCTTATTCCACAATTTGTTAGCTTTTTAAAAGCAACGACCTTTTTATCTTTGTTTTTAAATCCTCCATAAAAAGTAGAATTTTATGTACCATGAGATTATTCCAAACCAAAAAGTGACAGATTTACACAGAACATTTAGCCTTTAATGTTAAAAAAATAAAAGAATTGAGGATTAATGCTAGATGTTTGAAGTAACTGCAACTCTTTTACATTAAAAAAGTATTTTAAGTGTGTGTTAATCTTCCATCTGATCTTTTAGAACAGTCTTGCCCCACACTAAAAGTAGAATTCCTATACATTTTACTAGAAAACATCTGAATGGCCCATGTACGTAACAGATGGAGGCTACTGCCATACCATAAGCAGTATCTACGAATAACTTCATTCACAGTGAGATGTTACTTCTACAACATAGGAAAACGTAACAAATATAAAGCATAAAAACAAGTATAGCCTATTCTAACAAAGGTTCTGATCCTGTAAATCATTACGAGCAGACGTCCAGCTGGCAGTGGGATTATCCACTTTAGGGAAGCTCAGTGCATGTTAAGGCTTCACAGGCTCCAGCCTTGAGAGAATAAAAGGTGGTGCTTCTGTCAGAAGAGAAACTTGACGCCCAGAAGTAGGTTATAGTTTCACAAAATGAAAACAGTTCACTCTCCAACAGCATTTAAAGAAATCTAGTAAGAGCTAAAAATGGTCCTCACCTCTAGGAGTGAGTTGTCAAAAGAAAAAAAAAACCACAACACTGGCAGTATCAAAGTAAAACTTGTATATTCCACAGAATCTGAGAAGTGTATATTTTACACTAATATTTAGCTTAGGTTCTTCTATTTTGCCTTATGTAAATCTATGACTAAACTGACTGTAAATGTGTATGTTTTTATTCAAACCAGAAACGTAAAAAAAACCAAACCCACTAAGCCTCTTTAGTTGTATATATTTACTGTAAGTATTCTAGATGAGTTCAACAGTGGCAAAACGCAAATTAAGTCACTTTTTAAGTCAGGGATTGAAGAGTTAAAGAGTGGCCTACTTCAACACTTAAATCTACAAAATAAAAAGCCAGAAGAGAATGTGACATAGATTTAAATAAAACACACAGCTGATGAATCACATGAAACAAATTAGCCGAATTTTAATGCCAGCTCTACTTAAGTCTGAATGCGAGCAGTGTTCTGAATGCGATGAACAAAGCTACTGTTCAGAAGCCAATAGCCCACTGCTGGTGCGCAGATTGAACTCTCTATTCCAACCCCCTGAGCTCAATGTCTTCAACTACGCCTTTGAAAGAAACATTTATGTAAATGATAATCTTCTGGCAAAGAGCCACAGGAATCGCATGTGCCTGTACTTCTCAGATAAAAAATTAAAAGGTTAGCATGTAAAGCACTTCTTCTAAAATGTAAGCACACGGATCTAAAAATAGAGCACTGTGAACACCCTTTTCTCTTTTGGGGGCTAGATTTTCCTGAGGCAGAAGAATCGTTCTTTAAACCAGAAACATCAAAACCTGTCAGTGTTACGGAGTATCTGTTTCCATGAGAAACTACTTGAATTTAAAAGGAATGAGCCCAAAACAGAATATTACAGTGACAGAAGAGAACCTAAAAAATTCATTCCACTGTTCCGCACGTGCCCTTTCCATGTACAGCTAAAATAAAAAAATACTTTCAGTGTAGATTAAGTTATATTCCAACAATGATGGATTATTTCTGGTTTTTTCCTCAAATAAAAATAATTTACTACAAGTACACGCAGGCACATCATCTTATCTTCCATTCAAGAGACTGCAAATTTGCTCCAAGTCTTTTTGTAGTTTATGTTCACCTTGCACTTCCACGACTGACTAGGAAAACAACCACCATGGTCCAAGAGTGTGTCCAGCACTGAATGCTGCCAGCATGGCTTAGATGCATAGCTAGGCTCTTGGGCTATACCTGACACAGCCCACCTGCTCACTGCAGGAGATGGTTGCTGCCAGAGGATGTGGTCCATCACCACCCAATCAGGTGGTGGTAAAATGGCAGCAGCATTAACTACCTTCATCCACAGTGAGGGCCGTGCTGTACCCACACTCCCTGTTTGGTTGGTTGCCAGGTCCCAGAGTACACCAACAGGCTCTAACACCTCTTCTCCTAGCCTCCAGCCAGGGGTTTCGCCGCCTGTGCTCAAGGCCAGCTCTGATACGGTGCAGCTGGGTAACCTGGCATCGGACTGCTGGGAGAAAAGCTACAAGAAGCTTCACTGGAGGCCTCTCACTTGATTCAAGAACTGCCTTCAAGCTCAGGCCTTTGCCCTTGTTGCCTGAGATACATTTATATACCTTACCAGTCATTACCTTGTCTCACTGACTTGACTTCCTGGGATGACCTAAAAGATGCCTTGTGGCTACAGACCACTCGTCTGTTTTTTTTTTAATAACCAAAATTCAAGTCAACCAGGACTAAAGACACATTGCTTCCTTTACAGAGCATTTGGATTACCTCATCTGGTCCTTATCCTGCCTCTCTAAAGCAGTTTCTTAGGAGAGAATTGATCTAACGAGGCAAATTTATTGTATGGGCATACGAGCAAGTTGTTGCAAGGAATACTAGAGCATCAGCTTCCAAAGAACTTGATATTCCATGCTACTGCTCAGTGGTAGGCTTTTACAGCAATATGAGACACAAGTCTTCTCTGAATACGAAGCAAGTATTTCATCTCCTCTTTTACCCTGAGAGAAAGGCTACTTCACAGTTATTGTGGGGTAAGAGCCCGGCTATGGGCCACCAGCAGTATTTAGCCAAGAGCTGCATTTCCAGCTTATCATCTTATCTCACAATGTTTTCCCATGCTCTCAGGTTTCAAATAAATATTACAAAAAAGTTCAGCAGACACAAAAAGCCATAATCTCAAATTTTGTTTCTCAACTTGTCTCAATTCCCCCAAAAGTACAGAAGTCTCATGAATAGACTTACACAGGTAAAAAATAAAAATTTTCTTTCCTGAATTTTTTTAGTGTTGTTAAAATTAAGAATCCTGCATTCTACCTTGAATTAGTAGCAATCAGTGGTGCCTGGAAGGATTTGAAATATACACAGGAGCAATTTTGAGAGATGTCATTAATGCACATTAACTATACTGTAAGCATTTAAAATTATCTGGAAAGTATTTTAAAAATATGACTTCTTATTCTGTATTACAAAGGTAATCAAAAATGCCAGAAATACTCCTCCGTCTTGGAGCTTTTGCTCCAATCCTTTTTCTCTCTCTATTACCTTTTCATCTGAACTTCCTTCTTATTTGTCATGCCCTCTGGTACTCTCTACTTCTCTTTTACACCCTGTCTCATGTCAGTCTGTTTAGCAGACAGCCTGGGCAACAACCACCTACTCCTCCACCGGTGTACTGCCTTGTAACACTGAGACCACACTATTAGCACAGTAAGAAACACAGTAACTTTATGTGTCCTGCATTTGAAGTAAGAGGCAATAAAAGGAAACTGAAAAACAAAAAGCAGGTCAAATATTTAGAAGTAATGAATCACTGTGAGGTCTACAAGAATATTAAATTGTCTACTTAAAGGAAGTGATTTATTTAAACCTGGCCTGGGCAAAAGATGATTGCAGAGAATATTATAGCCAGAGTGATGAATGTGGCACCTTCCATAGCTTTTTCATTTTTAATTTCTATAATCACTAAAAAGCTACACTTCTTAAATTAATACATCAATAGATTTTATAAAACTCACAAATCCCTCAAAAGTTAATTTCACCCTTTTTATTAAAAGGTATTTAAACAGTGTCAAAACCGGAATTAACATAATAACCTTCCAGAGAAGTTACATTTCAAATGGTCTTGCTCAATTTTAACATTGGTAGAGATTTGCTGAAAACATGTAACACATATTTTTAAAAGAATAATTTAATAGATACTTGTCTAAAGCACTGTAATGAAAAAGTAGACAGATAATGCTTATCTCCAGTTTTTATTTTACTTCTTTTCTTCTTACTTATGTATATTAACAAAAAACCCTCAAATGATTTAGACAAAAGCTTTTAGCTCAACACATAATTGCAACAAAATTACAATAATTGTACCAATTAAAATAATCCTGAATGAACAGTTTGTCATCTTAATGTTCCAATGGTTTATAGAAGGATCTACTTAATTAGCTGAAATTGCTTTCCAATGTTAGTATCAAATGTCATTTGTTAAAAGTTGAACGATTTCGAAAATAATTTAACAAAGCAATTTTACAAAACACCAAGAACCAACATTTTCTTTTCAGCTGAATAAAGCAAGCAGATGTGTCATCAAATTGCTATAAAAATAAATGAGCCTTTATATGGGGAAAAATAAATTTTACTACTAGTGCTACAGAATACTATTTTCTGATTTTTTTATGAAATCGATTTCTTTAATAAAATAATTTCATATCATTTATATCTTGGTGGTATTTTTAGTACGCTGTAAATACACTTTCTTAAATTGAAGCAGTAAACAAGTAGAAACATTCAAGTGTATGTAAAACAGAAAATGTTTTGACCTGCCGAAGTGATTTCCTAATTTGATTCACATGGACGTGTCACACAAAAAGTCTGAACTTATCAGTAAAACATAGCACCAATGAAACCACACTATAGAACTTCAAACCTACGGTAATCAACTACTGTTCCACTTACAACTACATTAGTTTTTACCATTTAATCTGAAGAAAAAGGGAAAAAAACAAACAAAAAAACCCGAGAAACAGAGGATGAGTTGTCTAGTACCCTGAAATTCAGTATTTCTCCGATGACCATTACTACATATAACTATTTCTGTGGCTGCTTCCAAAAAGGGGTAACTTCAGTAAAAAGACTGGGGATAAAAGCAAAACCACAGATCAGTGCTGAAACTGAAAAACATCATCTAGAAATGAAGAAACATCAACACTTTCCATTACTGATAAATCAGAGCAGGTGTATTCTACACATTATTCCTTGGAAAAGGTGTAAGAGTTGCAAGAGCATTAAAAGAAGTAATAAATGAACTATGGCTGACTTAGATCTTTTAGTCCCACACACAAAAAAAGAATCCTAAATAGAAGAATGCTATTATGTAATTCTTCTAAATTTGGTGTGCTCTGCTTTGGCACCTTGTTTTGCCATCCAATTTGCCATCCATCATAGGTAGGCATGCATACGTACGTGCACAAATACTTTACTGCAGAGGTTAAATTAAGACCAAGTGATGGATCAATTACACGTTGCCAAGTTTTAAATAATGGTTACTTACAACTCTGAGGGAAGCACAACTGCTTTCTCACCCTGGAAGATATATCTCTTTGTTTTCAAAATCCAAGATGTAAGATTCCTGATTTCCATAGTTCCCTTCAGCTTCCCCAAAAAGCATGTTTTCAAGCAGATTAATTAAGTGTGGAGATCCTAATCTGAACACAGGGCTCATGAGAGTTTCTTCTATCCTGAGCCAAGCTCTCATGTTCTAGTATTTTTAAAGAATACATAAGAATAGCCACATCACAGAAATTCAGGGACCAGCAACTATTTACTGATATGATCATACAGAATTGATAAACCTTGTCTTAACACCCTGTGCCTTTGCAAAGCCTGAGCAAAGAATGACAGGTAGGACTGTCATGAGGTAGGACCTCATCACATCAAGCACAACAATCATGCAGGTTGGAAAAGACCTTTAAGATCACTCAGTCCAAGTGTTAACCCAGCACTGACTCCACTGAGTCCACCACTAAACTGTGTCCCTAAGCACCACATCTATATGTCTTTTAAAATAGCTCCAGGGATGGTGACACAACCACTTCCCTGGGCAGCCTGTTCCAATGCTTGACAACCCTTTTGGTGGAGAAACTTTTCCCAATATCCAATCTAAACCTTTCCTGGTGTAACTTGAGGACTAAAGAACTAAACAACCCCAGTTCCCTCAACCCTCAGTTCCTCATGAGACTTGTTCTCTAGAACTTTCACCAGCTTCACTGCCCTTCTCTGGACACGTTCCAGTATCTCAAAGTCTTTCTTTTAGTGAGAGGCCCAATCTGCTTAGCAAATTATCTCATTCAGTGAGTAAAAAGAAGACATTCCCTTCGATACAACCAGCTTTAATAGCGTGATTTTTAATCAACAAGGTGGCAATATCTAATCACTGCCATCTACAGCCTTAGGCAGTAGAAAATATCAACAAAGAAAGATGACTAAAACTCAGACCGAAGTGAAAAACTAAGGTCTTGGGGGAAAAGAAATAAATGACTCAAACATCTGAGACTGAGGAAGACTTGAGAATCCAAAAAAGAGAGGAGAAAGTGTTCAAGCAAAACTAGGAAATCAGACAGTGCTGATATTCACAGCAAAATCTGAGTGAGACTAGGGCTCCCCTCATCCTCTTTAATATCTGTTCTACTTTGGTACAACCTTTGTGAAAAGCGATGACTAGAATGTCAGAGTGGTTAGAATTCAGATACACCACAGTTTTATATAATACAGTACCTTCCTTCTTTCCAATGCTTTGCTAATAATTCCTAAAGGCATTGTTTCATTTTCTAACTGTTGCTGAGCACTGCATATATTTTTTCAGAGAACTCAGCAATGATTTGTGAATTTCTTTCCTCAATTCAGATTTAGAGCCCGTTACTACATCAGCGGGATTACAGGTGGGATTATTTTCCTGAGTGTGATATGATTCCTGTATCAACAATGACTTTGATCTATAATTTACTCATATCTACTTCCACAACCCTCTGTGAAACACTTGTCCTGGTTATATCCCCACATTTTATCTTCTCCTTCTATCAGATCATGTACAGGTATGTCAAAAAGCACAAGTGTTATCTTTGGAAACTTCGAGTTTCTCACAAGACTCTTATTCTTATTTTTCACTTCCTTCATTTTCCTAAGGCAATCTTGCCTGTTATTACCTTAAATTTTAATACATTTAAATTTTCTTAGATTGAGATCTTGCTTAAAATTTCTTAAATCTAAAAATATCATGTTGCTTTTTTTCATGCGTTCATTGCCTCTGTTGAGAACTCTGTTTTTTGAAACATATCTCCTCTCTACAAAAGCCACAGTGATTTTTCCCAGAATGTCATTTATTTACATCTGGGCATTGACATTCATTCTGGTGTCATGGATGTTTCATTTAGTCTTCACAAGAGCACATTCCCATAGCTGGCTAATTTAAAAGTCTGTGAAGTATCAGTTGCAAATATTCAACAGCAACTTGCTTTAATCTGACAACTGAATTCTCTTACAACTTCATTTACAGAAAGCCCACGTATTTTATTTTATTGCACTTGAGGGCTTGAAAACTTTGCTTTTTACAACTTCTGCAAACCATTTTGGCATTACACAAAACTGACATTGGGAAGACTCTTTACAGCAACACAGAAGGGAACACAGCACAACATAAATATAGAGGAGTATTAACTGTATGTCACCATTATGAAAGAAATAGTAAAAATAACTACAGTAGACAAGGATGGAGAGGTAGGTAATGACAACAGTGGGCTTGACCACATAAAAACTTAAACACAAAAGGGGAAGGAGAACACAACAGATGAGAAATCAAAATTAGAAGCTTAGCCTGGCAAAGAGAGAGACTACATGAAAATCCTGATGATGAAAGATGACTTGAAAAGGCAACACATAAACCCAAAGGAGTAAATACTGGTACTACTTAGTATACCAACTGGAAAGGTAAACCAAGCAAAGATCCAGACCAGCAAAGAGAGAGGCTGGAAGTGAAAGAATAGAGGTGAGACGATACAGCAAGTCAGTTTAAGGGAGTAAAAAGAATAAAGACATTTTTGTCCTACATTCAGTAGTTTTTCCCATCTTTGCATAGTATGATACAGCAAAGATACGCTACTTCTGACAAAACTGGTTTCATACACATCAATGTAGTCTTCCATTTTCATGATAGTATCTATAGAAAAACACTCACAAATTTACTTTCCCTAGCAATCTTTCACAATAAGAATGTATGTTTGCCATTGAAGAACAAAACAAAACAGAGAAAAAACAACAGAAACAAAAACCAAATTGAAGCACAGAGATATATTTATTTAGTAACCAAATTGAGATATGCAGGTTTTTTCAGAGTACTCCAACTGAAAACAGAGGTCCCACTACCTTCACATATAGCTTTGAACACTGTGAATTTACTAATATCAGTCTACAGAACCACAAGCTGTACACCACCTCCCAGAGGCACAAATACTGTGCAAGTGAAAGGCATGGTAGAGGTGACTAGTCCAGCATCACACAGGCTCTGATAGATAGTTGTAGAGCACCTTTCAGTTGTCTTAATTTTTACTATTGCATTCTTTTCAACTGCAACAGATAGCACTGAGATGTGACAGAAAACAGTCATTACCTTTACTATATCGCCTGCCTATACAGGTTGTAAAATTAAATTCTGGGCCTTACAAGACAAGAATCTTACGGGGGAAAAATAGCATATGATCATATAAATCATGTATCATAATACATACATAGAGAAGAATTAACTGCAGACTATTTTTATTATTTCATTTCTTAATGCTTGACTGCTTGATTTTTCATTTTACTATACTTTTTTTACGTTGTGAAAGTATTGCTTATTCTTTGAAATACTGAAAAACAAACCACCTAGTGAAAAAGATCACTAACGTTAAATACGAATACAGAATATGCCAAGACAAACAAGGGAGCAAAAGCTGTCAGAGCTACGCAAGACAAACAGCCATTCTGCTAGTGCCACCTGCCGGCACAGCACCACCATACACTCAGGTACCACGCTTCGCTTGCGCTGAATCACGCTGCCACAGCATCAGCTGTAGTTGCTGTGAAGAGCTGGTTATAATCTGTCTCCAAAGACACAGCAGTAAAACAACACAGTTTTTATTACCACTTGTCATACCCTCAGTGCACACACAAAATATCTACTGCAACTCTTCGGCTGGAGGTACCTTAACAGATCATTCCGTTGTGTCAACCCTCTGCCCCCCACAATCAGGAGCTAAGAGGAAGGCAATGGAGAGATCTCACTGCAAGGGAATCCTGGTAATTCACAAGCTTTTTAAACACATATTTTATAAGTTGGAAAAGTAACTATAATATCAAAGCATTCTCCTGACATAGAGAACGTGACTCAGCATAGAACTACACAACACAGAAGGTACAAGGTTCCTTCATCTAAGGGAGATGTCCAAGCAGACCCCACACCCTTAGGAGTTCAGAAATGCAGCAAAACCAAAGAAGAATTTGCACAATAAAAATTAGTTTGACACAAACCATTCAATACTAGGAAAATTATATTCTTGTTCCTGTTCTAAAGTACCAAAATATTTTTAAAAATATCCTTGCAGGATAAAAGAAGTAACACAGGCTCAGTACATGAACAGAAGCTATAAAAGTATCAGAATCTGGTGTCTATTCAGGAGACTCCAAAAGGGAAAGCTGCTCTATAAACTAAAAAACAGAAACTGAAGTTTTAAAAGAGGAACTAAAGTAAATACTCTACTTTGAACTGATACAGAAACAGATATTCAAGCCAAGTGACTTCAAACAGCTGTAGATAAAAAGATAACAATGACACAGAAAGGATTATTTTGGATAAAAAAAGAATTTTTAGAATATTAGATAATACCAGAGAAGAGTTTGCAGACCTCTTCATATTCAGCATACGGTAAAGATGATCACCCAAATCACCAGACTTTGTCACTCAGCTTTGTCACAAAATCAGCAGAGTTATATAATTAGTTTCTTACAGAGGTTCAACAGAAGTGGCTGACAGAGACATCAACTCTCTTCCTGAGCACACAGCAATGCTATTATTATGAACCTTTTTTTAAATATATGGTTAAGTAGTCAAAAAAACCTCAGTCTTGTAGCTTTATCATTTTCATATCAAATAATCCTTTTGGTATTTTCTGCAAAAGAGAGACTTCTCAATGTTGGTCCATTTTTTCTTTTCCTTGTTTTCCCAGTATTGCAGGTAGAACACAAACAGCTTAACTTAAAAGATCATCATCTTCCTTTTTCCAATATATGGTAAAAGGTTCTTCACTGTTTCTTCACGTTCTAGATCCTAGTTTTATCTACTACGCATTTATTTATATGTCTATAACTATCAATTATGAATTGGCACTCTACTGAAGTGGCTGTATTACTTCCAAACACAACCTGCATAGCAAGAGGAAAACTGCACAGCAGGAGTCATCAATCTCCTCCACACCTGAACTAATAAACCCTGACACACTCCAGTTGGCACTGAGTATCAACAGCTCGAGTGCCTGTACTAACCCAGAACCCACGTAATTCACTCACATCCAATTGTGACTGCCCTTTCCTTCTTCTCATGTTGGTTTACTACAGATTGAACATTAGTTTATACTGGAATTATTAGTACACATTCATAAGAACAATTTAGGTCTTCAAAACCTCCTTTGGTTTATCAGAAAACATAAACATCATCATGCCTTGAAGATAGTTTTGGACTTTGATCACTCCAAAGCGATTTATTACTGTCAATGCTAGTCAGCAAAAGACCATAACGAGTTTGCTGGAAAAATAGTGAAAATTATAAAATTATGAAACCTGCCGTACGGCAAAGCTAAATAATGATGAGTTAGAAATATCTACTGCAAGAGTACTGGAAAGCATGACAAGAGAGGAAATCCCTAATAATTCTGAATTATTGTACCTTCCTGCTCACATACCACTTGTGACAGTAGCCATGTGAACCCACAATGGAGAGGAAGGTTCCCATTACTTTCCCTGTGATTTCACAGGTATCTTACACTCACAGAGGAAATCCAGAAACTGGATCCATTCTCTAGAGGAAAGTGTTTTATAATCACTCGCTTATTTACTTCTGAAGCTTGATATTTCAATTCCCAACTTGAAGTGACTCCAGTGTACTGCTTGTCCTCTCTGCCTATCTTCAATCCTCAGCCTTGTCATGCCCAGTCCACCCTCTTCCCTCCATCTTCTGGGTTCTCTGTGTTCAAATCTTAATCCCACTTCGACTTTCCTTTCATAATACAACCCAATCCAATCATCTTTCCCAATCAATCCTAACTCCACTCTCAGTTCTTCAGCCATTTCCAGCCCATCCCAGACCCTCATCCAGGTCATCTTCTCCCATTCCTAGTGAAGGACATCTTCCCAAAATTTCCTGTCCAGGTTCATTCTCCTCACCATTCTATCCCTGGACCCTGCAAAGTTTCTAGATCTGCCGGCAAATTGATCAATCAATCCCAGTCTTTCCTCTCTACCTCAGCTGTTCTTTTCATCTGATCTCAGTTAATTTCTTAGACAAGTCAAACCCTTCTTTTCTCTCACTGACTTTGACTCTCAAATTCTGCTTTTTTCCTATAGGCCCAACTCCCAGTCACATTCTTTCTCTTCCATTCCTCCCACTGTCATCAGGTCACTTGTCACAATCCCAAGTCCTTTCTTACAAGCAGCCAGGTTCTGGAGAGGCATGCTCACTGGCAACACAGGGACTGTTTGCTCTCCACTGCAATATTCAGACAGGTCTGCTGGAGAGCAACTTTTATCAGCAATGGAGAAAGTCATGCTTCGCTTTCATATTCCTTACCTGCAGCACAAAGCATTGCCATAGCCTCAAGCACACTTGCTAAGCACTAAACCTTCATAGGTCTTTACCAGTAAAGGCTGTTTTTGCAGAGCTTAGTTCAAATTTCTAACTAGGATAAAAAAAGCCTTCTAACTCAGCCAAGGTAGAGATGAAAATTGTATCAAGAGACAGGAGCACAGGTAGCTGTCTGCGAAAAAAACGCAGTATAATTCTCCTTGCTTTTAATACAGAGCACACATTTGTACATGGCACATTAAATAGCAATGAAAGGCATTTAGAAGTTTGCAGAAGTTAACAGAAGAGAGTAAGATTGTGGGAGTTTTGGATTACTATTTCGTAGACGTTTGAAAGCCATGTTATTCTAATCATCATTAATAATGATTACTATTTTAATCACTGAAAGTGCATACCATTACCAGAATAACACCTACCTCTCATAGATGGTTTTTAAAGTCAGCTGATCAGGAACACCTTCAGTCTCTTCAAGATGCAGTATGAGCCACGACGTTCTATATGGCCACTGCTCTGTGAGATTGATCCAACTGGCCAGTCTATCCCAATTGAACGTGATCTGATTAGCTCTCAATAAACGACCTAACAGAGCAGTGAAGGAGGGAAAAAAAACAGAGGATTTTTTTTCCCCTTTTGAACAATATCTGTTTTTCCCTCAAAGTAACAGCTATGTAAGTCTTTTAACCTCATCTGTGAACTTTCTGGTATTATATTTTAGCTCAGTAAGTTCAAAATCATCTCAAGTCACATCTAAAAATATCATTTCACAACCTAATAAAACTTCCTGCAAATACTGGTCAGAACGTGAGACTATCCAGAACTGTCAACTCCAGTTCCAGGTTTAACACTAATTACTATCATCCTCTTACAGGTCAGCCTTAAGTTACTTTAACAAAACTCAATAGATAATTTCACACAGCATTAATTTCTCAATCTAAACACAAAAAACATGCTACTACTGTGAAAGGTCATCTGTGCACTGGCATATGAAATATGGTGAAAACAAGCACAGAACTGCCACCTTCAATAGCCAATAAAGTAAAAGTCAAAGCTATAAACAAAAGACTGTTTTACTTTAATAAGGCAAGGTACAAATTACAAATAAAGTTAATTTCAAAAAACATAAAAAGTTAGTGCCACAGTTTAGGCATTTCAAGTTTTAGCAAGTTTTCTAGAACTGCATTATTAATATTGGTGATGTATAACTTACAGCCTGAAGGCTCTGCTCGTGAGGCTGTCATATATAACCCCAGATTATAGTACACTAGAAGTATTCTTGCAGGGTTTTTGTTTGTTTGTTTTTACAGCTCACAGTTTGTGATATTGTTATACTTCCACATTTGTACTATAATTTGCCAAAACCAGACATTTTGTGCTACAAATTGTAACAATGCTAAGAGACAGCACATTTATTTAAAAGATTAGCTCAGAATTTTAGGTCTGCTGTCACAAATGAATGATCGCTAAAAAAGGGAAAAAAGCAGGGGCAAATGGGGAAAATGACATATTAACCCTCTTCTATTAATTATACTAGCATTAAGTTAATGGAATGGAAAATAAGCCACGGGTAATTTTACTTAATTTAGAAAATCATTTACATTTAATTCTTCATAACCTGAGTAAAGGTAAATTAGGACAAATCTAAACTATGCAAGCACTGGGAATGGAACCGCAGAAGAGACAGCCAACCCCTCGGTGTTACCCAGGCTGGTTGGAGAGAGGTGAACCTCAGCTCAAGAGACATACAACCGTGTCCTTGGTATCGTAATTCCTACTGAGATGATCATTTTGGCACTGCACCAGACCTGAACCAACTCCACCTACTTGTGACATGCTGGGAATAAGTACTCACAAATGCAGCGTTAAGTTGGGCAGTAGATGCAGCATTGATACTGCTGCAACAGGTTTCTGCAACCAAGGGGATCAGCAGGAATCAGTTCAGTTTTGGCCTGTGTTACTATACTGTGCATCTATTCATAAAGCAACCACCTGAAGTGAGACCTGAGATGGTTGCAGCAGGTTTCTTAGCTCCAGCCATATGCTGTGCAGTAGAGACAGCCTGATTTCTGAACTGCACCCAGCACAGGCAATATGGCTGCAATCACCCAACGCAGAACTCAATGCCACTCAATGCCAATGTTGAATCCATCCTTGACACGGCCGCAGGCGACTGTGATATTTCTGTATCTGTGAAAGTTTCCTCAAAATTCTATCAAATGATCCAGTTCTCGTTAGAAAATTAAGAAGATTTTTTACTTAAGCATTAAATGTTATCATAGCAAGACATGGATCATATTTCTAGAAATGACAAAGATCATTTAACATAATCTGTTATTGGTGGTAGCACTGTACTGTAGTCTTCCTAGCAATCAAATGTTATTAGACGTACTGAAATCAGAAGTTTTAGAGATTCTATTTTCATTAACATAATCCAGAGCTTGTGATAATGTGTTTAATGTTGAAATAACTAAAAAACAAGAGCAGAACTCTTTTCCTTCAAAACACAGTAATATTCACTCTGTTCCCCATTTGTACAGTGTAGTACCACTCATAATATAGTGAGATCCTTTATCATAAAACCAGGAACTCAGATTAAAAGAGTTGAAGTGGCATAAAAACAAATCATCCATTTTTTTCAGGGGAAGAGTTCTACAGTACAGGAGCTGTAAAGAAGAGATTAATGTCATCCTCCAAGACCCTCCCTGAAGTGCAATGCAGGAAGCTGTAACTAGGATCAATTCGTAAGGGAAGAGCTCAGAGATGCATCACTTCTTAAAGACATCAATGATACCTAATGGATCAACAGAAAAGCTGCAATTGCATACAAGATTAGATAGACAAGAAACAAAACAAAAGCAGAAATATTTGTATAGTAAATGCCAGGCTTTTTCAAGTAGCTATTTCAAATTTTAAAAGCACTATTTGTCCTTTCCTCAACTCAGCCATAGGTAGAAGAACTGTTCACTGTCTCTTCAATCATTACGCTGCTCATTATTTTATGAGCCAATAACCCTGCTTACCAGTGGCAAGAAGTTCTCCTGAATTAACCTTCCTGACTGTATCCTGTCTTATACAACAAGCCTATCTTAATATACTAAATATGAGTATTTAGTGCTAATGCATGCTAAATAATACTATAGTATTTTTAAGTTTTAAATACATTTGGCATATTTGTGAATCCCTTACGTTTTCCAGGTTTTGTCTTGCAGTCTACCTTTTAGGACAACAGCACTATGAGCTTTGTTCCCATTAGAGTATTAGAAATTGAAAAATGTATTTTACTATCCCACTTCAAAATTAAAAACTGTAAAACTTCTTAAAAATGTAGTCTAGAATCATTTGCCTCCCAACTGAAGTCAGTGAAACTACAAGTGTATTTAACTCTATGTAGAATAGTCTAGAATCTTTGCTTGCACTATAAAAGAGTTTCAGAAGGGTTTTCAAAATCAATACATGGACCGACTTGTTAAATTTACTTTACTACAAGCAATCAAAACACAATAGTGTTTACCATACACAAACGTGCCACACTTACCCGTCACTGAAACAATATTCAGCAATCTTCTCATGGTCTGAGGACTGATATCACTGAACCAATCCTCTGTAACCAACAGCTTGGTCAAATCAAAAGACATCTGGCGGGTAATGGTACGCTGCATCTGGCGTCTTCGGTAAGTATCCTGATAATGATACAAAGGAAGCAAGGAATACTAATTGGTATCAAAACCTTTTATGTATTTGAAACACTTCAGTTTTACTTGATTATAAAGTTAGAACCTTTGTAGGTATGTCTGTGAGGTTGACACGAAATACCATACAAATTTTAACAGAATTTGATTCTGATTCAGCTGTGTAACAGTTGAACATGATTTCCATATAAGCCAAGAACTGGCAAGAGTCAGACATTTTACTTCTGTGCCAATTCTGAGGGGCCAAAATACTGACACAGTGACGTATTTTGTAAAAAGGTTACTAATTTCAGCATTGCCGTCGCTGTTTCTTTCTGTCTCTACAAAAAGTTAATGCCATCCATTTACTAATTATATTTTAAAATTAAAGTGAAATTAAAGAGTGGTTCCTCTGCCACAAAACTTCCCAAGTCTCTTCCTATGGCAGCTCAAAATGCCCAGAGAAAGTCTGACGGCTTTCTAGATAACTTGTATTCAACCACTTTATGATTCTATGAAAGATGGGAAAACAGAACAGAATGCAGGAAATAAAGTGTGGTGGACACACTGCAGTAAAAGTCTAGTACTATAATAATCTAAATTCCTTGATTGCTCAATTCTGCCCCTCATTACAAGATCCTCTGGTAAAATGATACTGGGCATATGCACAAAAAAACAAAATATGCACATATACATAGATCATAGCTACTACCTGTATCATCTCAGCATTCACAGAGAGCTGAATTTAAGTATTTGTGGAAAAGAACACTTTGGTGACGAAGGAAACTTTTTCCCTTTTGACAGAACACCAGTCTACTGATTTAAGAATGTACCCTTCCTACATGGACCATTTATATTAATGCCATAAGAATGGTCTGATAAGTCTTCCACGTTGACTTCATTAAAAATGTGAAAGAAAAAAAGACTAGAAGACAAAAAAGGTATTACCAGTATCTCCATTTAGTCTAAAAAGCTTTCTCACCCGCCTATTGAGAGCAGTTTTGCTACCAAGCTTGGTCATGTCTCCAAGACTGTTCTGAGAAACTCTCCTGTCAACCTCTTCATGCAATCCTGTGGAAAGGAAAATAAAAGGCAAGTATTTTCTCCATTCATATACATTTGACTGATCTATAAAATAACACTAATGATCTGCCAATTATTTAAATAGCTTGTTCCAAAAATTAAATTTTTGGAACATTAGTTTTGTAATTTTCACATGATTCTCCTGCATAACCTTACCTGCATTATCTGTATAAGGAATATCCCCATTAGTTGTCGAAGCTACCATCAGTTTTTTGGCATTACTAAGTCCTCGGCTATTGAGAAAAACAGGCAAATGGACTATGTTTCGCATGTAATCATGTCCATTTATGTTTGAATCACGTAGAACACTGTTGAGATTCTGGTTAATAGCCTTTATAATAATGTGTGGGTCACTTGCAAAAATAGCAATAAATGGGCCTTTTGAAAACAAGACTCGCACCTGGAAAGAAAAGTAGACAGTACACCTTGTTAAGACTAATTAATAGTAACTGTGGCTCATTTAAATGTTTGACTCAACTTTTTATATTCATTCTGAGTTATAAACTTCAGAGGGCAAGAGATGTATAGAGATATCAGTTTCTTCAACATGAGATACCTAATGTTTGGAACTTACCCACAATTAGAAATAAGCATACTTGAAAAATTAGCTGTAGCAGTTACAAGTGGAAGTCAGCACTCAGAAGGTATCATGCAGTAATGTCCTAGCTCCCTCCCAAATATTTAGCATTTAAGTATTTTTCATCTAAAGTACTTCAAAAGTAAGTATGAAAAACTCTCCAAGCATTCTAAGTTTGTTTCAACAGGGTATTAATTTTCAGTAATTTACATCTGATTATTTCAAAACTTTTCACAACTATTAACATGTACAGTCCATTTTGGGATTTAATTTTCAACTTCTAAAACTCATCGCTCTTAGGACTGCAATTATGCCAATGTACACAAATATTAGAAGACTACAAGACAGACTCTGCATATATGCCTTCTTTCTACAGAAAATACACAATAATTGTATGTGTCTGAGCTCATCTATGGAACAGTTAATCCAGAGATCATCTTTACAGAACGGTCCAACTCACCGTATCAAGCATCTGTAAAACTTTGTCCTGTTCACAAGCATCCAATCCATCAATAATTACAACAAGCCTTGTCTGGTTCTGAGTGAAGCTGTCAATGGTTTTTGCCATTTTGGCCATTAGTTCCACTTCACATTTCAAAACCTATAAAAATGAAGAGCAAAAAAGGAAAAGACATCACTATAATACTTAAAACTCACAAAAATGCATATAATTCCTTTTGCAGATTGCTACCTGTCCCAAAAATACTTCAATAAGATAACAGAAATAAGCATTTATAAATACCCGAAGTCCTAAAATGTCACTTCCAAAAATTTCCTATCTGCACAAAAACGTACAGCAGATCCGCATATTCCACTTTAATGTAACAGACTATTGCTACTTAAATTCTATTACAATGTTACTTAAAAAGCAAGTAATATTTATGCACTGTAAATCACTATTTCAAGAGTAAACAAAAAAGTATTTTGTAGCTTCAGCTCATCCTCAAAAATTGCTTTGCACCATAAATACCAATCAGAAAACAACTGGCAAGAACCACAGTAGAACGACACAGATGAGGTCTTCTGTGCTACAAAAATATTTACACAAAACATTGTTATACAATATATTAGCCACAATCTATGGAGTTAACCATCACGATGCCAAAATTTATTTCCAGATAGGAGCACACAGGATATTCAATGGCAGCCTGATGGTCACACTTTTTTATCAGTTTAAATGCAATCCAGCAAAACAATAGTATTTTCTATCATTTTTCGTGAAATACATGAACTGTTCTAGAATCTTCTTTCAGTGCTATCATTCCCTTCTTAGTAAAGAGGGCTTGCAGACAACTGAAGCTAGGCTTATTTTTTCACCTTTAGAGTATTTTGAAGGTTATTCTTTCTAATTTTATGATCTAAAGTAAGCTTTTACTAAATACTGACAGTTTAGATCAATTGTTTTCCTTCCTCCCAACAAAAACAAAATAAGAAACTGAAAACTTAATCCAAATTTAACATTCCTGCTTGGGAAGACAGATCTCATACACTAAGCATTAATTACCAGTGAAACAGAATTGCTTCCTTTAGTAAAAACTCACCAACTTTCATTCTAATATTGTGAGACTTGGCCTGATTAAATAAATGGTGCCCGATCTTGAGCAGGCTTCAGGTTTGGGGTTTTGTTTCAATTCTTTTAATGGCCAATTCATATAAATGCTTACCTTCATGAACCCCTCACTTTTCAACTTGTGAAGCTTGGAGGCAGCATTGTGAAGACGTTTTCTTTGAGAATTCAAAACTGAATCCATCACTTGCCACCACGTGCGACAGTTCAAGATAAAGGCCAAACCAACAACACAGGTAACCGATATGAGAATAACATTCACTGTCATGTTGGCTGGTTCCACATTAAAAATCGCCAGCAGGGCAATTGCAGAAACAACACAAGACAGTATGAACAGGAAAATCACAAAGGAGGGGAGACAGCAAGTTTTCTTCCATTTCTTTTTACCTAGGAAACAAGTATTTGTGTTAAAATCAACGTAAAACACAATTACAGGTGAGTACGAAATCTATTAACTTGCATACTTCTCATAAAACATTAGCAGTTACTGCAGTGTTACTATCCAGTGACAAACATGAAAAAAATCATCAAAATTTGCCAAAATTCTTGGAAATTATGAAGTGGAGATATTCCTTTAATCTTCAGTCTATTTTCATTGTTTCAAGAAATCCATATTGGATGGAAATGATCTTTATAAATAGATTTTCGTATCAGTGGTATCATCCCTTTTGTGATACCTCTAAGTAAACTGTATTTATATACATAAATCTTAGGAAAACAGTATGATAACTACTTGGTTTTAAACAGAAACATGATACTTATACCATATATATATGGTGCCACTGGAGAACTAAATCAAAATTGCAAGCTACAGCCTGAAACTATCCTTTCTTATGTGCTAAAACACATACAAACAAGGGAGGACTCCATATGGAAGGTATGGACAGATCACAAGGGCCTTAGTAAAAAATACAGACCTCCAGACTTCAACTGGATTGATAAGGAAGAGACAAAGAAATATTGCAGCTGGAAGTTAGCACAGCTAAAATTGCAATCAAAGAAATAGCTTTTTTTCCAAAGCAGCAGCCTCTGCCTTAAGGATCTGGACACACCTAGTGATGTGCACATCTAGACGATTCACATCTTCTCCACACATTAGTTGATAACAAAGAACAGAAATCCACAGAATATATTATATTAATAAAATCAAGTTAAGCCAAGAAAACAGGGCATTTTTCTCCCCAAAACAATGCAAAGAGTTTCCCCTTCTGTATGAATTTCTGCATGGCTACAACAAGTTTCTAAGAAGAGCTTATAATGCGGAAAACAGAACCCTGATAACGGTGCATTGAAATGGAATAATCGGAAACGTCATTCAGGTAATAAAAACCTTGTGTATCTTCTGTCTTGAAAACTCGAAATAGCCTTGTTGCTAAGAAACCAAATTCTCTTTCACATGCATCAGAGAGGGTAGCAATCATCTCTGCCAGTGACGTTTCCCCACCTACACTGGACAGTCTATTGTAGTCCGTAAATAAAAATCTGAAAGAGAAAAAACCATGTATTTTGTATACTGTAGAAAGCTCTAGGTATTTTCTGGTAGCTAAAACAAAAATCTTCCTGCATCTCTGAAACTAAAAGTCTTTTCAAGTGGCACAAAATGTAAAATACTTAAATACTTTTTTTTTTTTTTTAAACTCTACACGGCATTGAAGTATTTATTTATTTCTTCTCCTGTTATCAACCTCTTCTAGCCCCACTTCCTATTCTAAAACTTGATTTCTTAAGAACATGAAAATGATCACATCACTAATGGTACTTCAGATGGCAGTAAAAACATAAAAACATCTTTATGATGCAAAACATAATATTGACAAGTATTTCTAAAATTGCATTCCAAACTATTTGCAAATATTTATGGAGGATTAAAAAGAACAAAACAAAATGCCAGAGCAAGATCGCATAAAAGCACCATGAGGCTAAAACTCAAGTTTCTAAACAATAAGAGTAAACAAAACTATAAAACACATGGCATAAATTTCCTTTCTTTCAGGAAAACTAGAAGCTTTGAGCAGTCTGATGCTCTACCTAAAGCATTAAACATAATACACAGTGTTATGTTTAATAATACTTTGTCTTCTACAAATTTTTGTTAGTATGATAATCAAAACCCCTAAAACTAAAATGCAGTAACTTTCACTGACTTTGGCAGAGAGGTTTTTTTGAAAACACTACTATATTCTTCCCAATGAAAAATTTAACTATGTGATCTTCTAGGGCTACTGGTTTTCAAAGAGAAATCTCAACAGCTTTTCATAGGAAGATAAACACGCACATTAATACACACAGTGAACCTGAATTATTAATTGAAGACTAAATAAATGAAATAACTAACCTGACAGGTAAAGCTTTAGTGGTTTGCTCTGGTAATTCTGGGGGGTTCACAAACATGAGTTTGAGAAGTAACTCTAAATATCCAATGTGTCTTGCCAATCTTGCACTTAACACCCAGGCCCAGTTCCAGCTCTCACCTTCTCTTCGGCCACCAAAGTAAATTACAGCTATTATATTAAAAATTAAAGAAAATATGTTATGGCTATATTTTAGTCAATTTCACAACTGAAAGAACCATGAAGTTTGAACAAGCAAGGCATAACGTTGCATAAAAGAAGTTGAATTTTCAACAGTTATGACTAAAAATGAGAGTGTTAAGAGTAAAATAATTAAGTTAATATACAAAATATTTCTTTTTTTTCAAGAGTGTCTGTTCAGAAATTACATGCAAAACACAAGGAAAGGGTCTGAAGGGGTCCTATTTTCTGCAAAAACATTTAGTATTTTTTCTGAACCACAAACAATACTAAATTCCAAAAACAGATAAAAACCTTCACAAATTTCACATAAAATAAGACTTACTAAAGAAAATGTAGAGAACTGCTAATAAGCTGAGAGACACTGCTATTCCAAGCTTTGCATCCACTGTGAAAGCAAGCAATAAACCCAAACCTCCACACAGCAAAAGTGTGAGGAATACAATAAGCCAGGAGAACTGAAACAGAGGTTCAATCTGCTGTCCTGCAAAAGTCTTCATTTCATCTAAAACAAAAAGACAAAGACACATTAGCACGTTAAATTATTCTAGAACAGGAAGCAAAGATGACATTATAATGGTCATCTTTGAAAAGAAATACTTTTTCACTAGACTATATAACTTTTCCTTATTATTGATAAAAAAAAAGGCAACAATGCTTGAATTCTTCTTCAAACATTAGTGGCAAAACCTTAAGTTTTCATCAATGCAATGAATGAAACCATTTAAATAGTAATACTTGTACTGTTTGCTCCAGATTTTATACTTTTATATACTTTTAAAGGCTCCTTCAAAAGTTTAAAACATATTTTATGACACCAAGAAAAATAAATCCATCTTATCTGTCAAAAAAACCAAAACAATCCAATCCCCCCCCAACTCTCCATACTCTCCATCACTGAAATCTGGACCACATTCCTCAAGTAGCCAGATACAACAAGACAACATAAAGGCTTCAGTATTTATTTCTGTTTGTTGATTCATATTTACTAAAACAGAAATTCCTGAAGAAACTTATTTAGGATCTGTTGAATAAGAAACATCAAATACACAATCCAGAATAAAAAGAGGAATGAGGAACAGGAAGAAAATACCGAAGAAGCGTTTTAAAAATGTAAGAGCTCATCAACAATAAACATCACAGTCAAATATGTACACCGCTTTTTTGTTTATGACATGGGGCATGAGGTGAATGAAATGAACGCAGAGACCCCATTAGTCTGTATTAGTCAAATAGTCTATATTTGACTAGTAGAAAGCTTTTAAAAACACAGAAATCACAGAAAGTAAGAAACATCAAGATTAGTAAAAGTATTTTGAATTATACTGACACATCTCAGAAAAACATTCTTTGTTAGAAAAAACCAAAATTGTAAATAAGATGCCTATTTCCACTGTGAAAAATACTGACTCTCTTCATACACTGCATTTGCTTTCCTCTGTCATTTCAGAAAGTTCGAAAAGCTCAAAGTAAATAAAGGAAAAGGGGAAGAAAACTAGATGCAGAGAAAATACTCTACAGAGAAACAATATTAATAGTCTGGAATTTGTTCTTATTAAAAAAAAAAAAAGACACACAGAAGGCACAATAAATAAATCCTGCAGCAAAAGAAGTCTGAACTCAATTTGACACACAAACACTCTCTAGAAAGGCATATTTCAGCAGCCATATTTTCAGCAGTACCTATAGGGTAGATTCATTGCCTCAGGAAACCCAGCAGACAACAGACAGCAACACTTAAAAGACTGTCTTGACATTGCATAAACGAACAAAGCAACCTTTGGATGAAGGGATCACACTAAAATTTAACTCCTGTCATCACAGAAACACAGACTGGATACAATATTAAATGGACCAAGAGCTGTCGCAAAAACTGACAGCTCCCATGTGATACTTTTCATGGATAGATTTGAACCTACAAAAAAACCCAACAACCTAAATCAACTTTTACCTTCCAGCTTCTTGAGCAGAAAAGATTTTCCACTTCCCCACTGTGCATATAAGCCTACACAGATAGGAGGCTGCATGGTTGGTTCACTCAGAATATCAGCCAAAGCGCTGCTGTACAGATCGTAACCCAGCATGTCACCATCGGATTCCGTGGGAGATAAGTGTCCTGTAATACAAACGCCATGTTACAGAACTTTGCTTTAAGAAATCTGATCAATATGACAATTTTCAGACATGAAATCATGACAGCTTTACCTCTATTGTATATATACTCCTCCCACATAATAGCTGTTATTATTAGTACATTCTTGTTCAAAGGAATTTTAATTAGGTAACATTTATGTGGACAAAATCATTACAGCTTACCACAAGAGACTCAAACAAAATCCCAAATCACAGTAAGTCAAAGAAAATAATTCCTACACAAGCAAGATCTAAGCAAAAACAAAAAGATCAAGAGAAGTCACACTGTATCCAATGTCAAAACACAAAAATAAAAGGTACATTTGACCTCTGTTAGGCTTTTAGAATGATGAATGTTTTGCCAACTGATTTTTTTTAAAAGCTCTCCCATTAGTTGCAATATTAAAAAAACTAAATGTTTTTTTCAATACAGAATTGAATAAACTTGATTCTCAACATACAAGTGATTAAAATAAATATGAAATTAAATACTTATACTTACTGGCTCCAAATATCTGTGTTAAAATACTCTTCTGGTGGCTACAGTCAATGTTGTAAGGTGTTTCCCCTGTTTTGTTGGGTCTATAAAGCAATCTACCATCTTTTGGATTTCTTAAGAGTAATTCAGCAAGTTTACGGCTCCTTCCACGAATGGCAATATGAAGTGGAGTATCTCCTTTCTGCAATTAAAAGAATAAACCAGTAATACCTAACATGAATTATTAAGAGTATGAACAAACCAGATGTTCCACATTGTTTCAGATGTGTTATTTACTTGAAATATATCTTAAGGTATTCTCAACACCACTAACACCTTACAGGCATTTCTCTCCCTCTTGAAAAAGCATTGAAAAAGTTTCATAAAAGACATGCGAAAAGACAGTTCTTATAATGCTAAATATAAGGCAGCATCTTCTTTTGTAAACACTTATAACAATATCTTAAGGTTCATGAAAACTGTAGTCTCTGTTTAGAAACAAGCGTCTACTAGCACATTCAGAGACTGATTTGGAACAGGAGATATTCCTTATTAGAATTACCTCAACTTTTGTTCAGAGTTCTCCAAAAAACTTTCCAGTAAAAGTTTCCTCATTACATCAAATCAACGTTATTACTTATTTGCCCTAAAGATAATACTAAGAGGTTAAAAATCTATCAAATAAATATTCCTGTATTTAAAAGGTCAAAGTAGGCACTGGTAAGAGGACAGCAACAAACCATTGTATTTGTCCTTGGGATTGCTTAATTCAACATCTATTAATCAAAAACAAGTATCAGTGACAAACAACAACCATTCTCTAGGCTCTTTTTCAAGTGTATTAGGAATTAGTATTCTGATTTTTATTGTGAAATAAAAGTGAAGTAAATTTAAGTGAAATTTTTTTCCCCGACCTGGAAATTTTTCTTTTCATATTACTAAGTGCATTCTAATACAAACAAAAATTTGATATATCAGTGGTGGGAATTCATTTACATTTAAGTATTCTGATCAATTTAATTATTAAACATATGGGAGACTAAGTATTTAAGTATTATGATCAACTTAATTAAGCAGCATATGGGAAGCTCTATTTCTGTAGTAGCCTTGACAGCTCACTACAAAATTCTGCTTCAAAACTAAAATGATTAAAAATACTAAAGTAAACAAATATTCTTTACCTTGTCTACAGCAGAGACCTTAGCTCCTTTATCCAGAAGAAGTTCTACTATTTCAATATTTCTCATCTTGGTTGCCTTTATAAGTGGTGTTTCTCCATCCTAAAAGGGAAAAGTAGGCTTAATAAACAGATCTTCTCTATACCCAAAACCAAGCAAAAACTAGTGATAGCACAACAAATTCAATCCTAAACTTATAAGATAATTTTTTATTTAAATATGTTACTGTGCAAGTAACAACACTTCAGTACATACGTTATTGCAAAATTATCACAGACCCTGTATTCTAGATTGATTAGCACCACAGAACAAAATACATTTCTGCTAATAACAGGGTCAAACAAAGACAAGATTCAGATATAATACAAGATATTTGAAAAGAGACTCATGGAAGAAGTAATTCTCTGCTGTACATTCTACTTCCTCTGCATTTTTTATTCCTGCACATGCAATAAACAGCAGTCAGAACCTTTATGCTTAGTAATATCAGAAACCTCTTTTCCTCAGTTTCCAGTAACATCTACTCTCTACTCCCTATTGCTGGGCATGCCAATGGTGCAGAGGTAAAGTATCCACACTTTCCCTGCTATTGACTTTCACTAGTAGGTGATACTTATCGAAGGGGACATTACCATCACTGAAAATAAATTCTGCATTTCAGGAAAAAAATGTATTTATTTATTTTTATTTGCAGCATGCAAGTTACCAACACTTCACAAAAACTCAATTTGGTATTATGGTCTTAACATCACATAGGGGTTAAGAAAAGTAGAGATGTTAAAGCAATTAAATTAAAATTCTAATCATTACCTTTGTACATGTTTCAGTATCAGGGTTGCATTGCAAGATATCCCTCACCATTGTAGCATTTCCTTTCTCAACTGCCCAATATAAAGCAGTTTTATTATCCTGCAGAAAGAGGATATTAAATGTTAACAGTACTTTCATTCAGTTGGATTAATTTCAAAAACTATGTATACATAAAGTACAAGCACTACATTGAAAACAGCACACAATACAGCAAATTTTAGCACAGCTCAAAGGGAAACGCTACCAAATCTAACTGGCACACCAGTAGAATTTTGGAGCACAAGTGGAAATCTGGCTAGAAAACACAAATCTATTTTAAAAACCTGTGCAAAATATATTAAGAGCTTTAACAATCCAAGGAGATTCAGCCTGTCTTGAAATACATATGAGTATTCAGTTCTAACTCAAATATGTAAGTTTCCTAATCAAATAACTTTTTCCCAGAGTGTTGTCATCTTTACCCGTATTTTAGCTGCAGCTTTTTAAAAAAAAGAAAAAAAAAAGAAAAAATATTTCTCTCCTTTTAGAACATTGAAGTGCTAACCACTTCCAGGCCCTTAAAAAAATTTCCGTTTTATTCTCAATTTTACAGTATAGCCTAATAAAACTGTTGAACTGGTTGGCTGGCCTAAAAACAGGCCATGCAAGCTGGAAAGCTGTAAGAGTAGATAAAGTCAACACAAAGCACCAGAATGCAGATCAGCCATACACTGTATCACTGAAACAGGGGGAATGGTTGATAATTGCAAATCTGCTTGGGCCATTTTTTCGTTTTTCTTTTTTCCCTGCCAATGTGTGCTATGCCAGGAAGTCTCCACACCTGCACCTTTCATAGCCAAGTGACTGCACCATGACTCTCTCCATTTGACACACATTTGGGCATATTTGTGTAAAGACACTTAAGAAAAGCCTCTGAACATGCATCAGCTTCTAAGCAGGAATGTCGAAGTCCCCCTTGCAGCCTTCTCCCTTGTTTGCTTCTCTCATTTGCAGCTCTTCCTCTCCCACTCACGGGCTTCACAGCAAAATGAGTTTAAAGCCTTTCTGGAGAGTTTCACAGGCCTGATCAGTAAGATTTCTTTCCTCTCTGCTCACCTGGGCTTCATGTTCAGTCAGATGGCTTCCAACAAGACACCAGCCCAAGGAAGCTCACTAGCAACATCAGCTGCATAGCCAGGCACTGGTCTGCCACATGCTCCCAGCTGGGCCCTTCACTCTTACCAGTTACTAGCACTCAGCACTGATTTTGATACTGCTGGTCCTAATCTGGAGGTCTGAAGCACACAGCCAGAACTTTCCCCTGATGGTTCTCACTGCTGCTGTGTCAACAGGACCACAAATGTATTCTTCAGATGAAGCCCTGCAAATGGCCATATCACCAGCCTCCCACTGCCAGAAGTCACAAGCTTCCCTGACCCTGAGGAGGCTGGCTCCTCTTGCTGCTTCTGTATTGCCTTGATCATATCCAGACACTGAAAAGTTCCAGATTTTCAGACCCCTGTCAGCAAGGAACTGAGACACACAATTCCCAGTTTCCAATAGCAGGTTAGAGGAAAAGATCCAAACACTACTTCTCCAAACTAACAGCTTCTCAAAGAAGCTCTGTCTGCATCAACAGTAGGCACTGAATCCTTGCAGCTCACAGTGACTAGTTAGTTTTGTGTTCAAACTTGGCAGAACATATGTGCCTGCAAGAAGAGTGATTTGAATAGCTTCAAGCAAAAGAAAGGAAGTTGAATGTAACGATAAAAACAAGTACCATGCTGAGTAAGAGAGCTCTCAGTGGAAGAATAAAACCAATACCTTAATCAACAGACAAAAAACAAAAGAAGGGGTAGGCAGAAAACATGGAAATCACTGACAACACTGCTTAATGCGAAAAAGGAAGTTACTGAAAGAGACAACAACCAACCAAGCATAGTGACAGAACTGCACTGACAACAGCTATAATCTAAGGTGTAGTGGATTTTAATATATTCACGTCACATTTAAAATATTAATTATTAAAATAGCAATGGGGGGGCTTTAAGTACCTAATTATTTTAAATTTGTTCACTAGTGCAGAAGAAATAAGTTCAATTTACATCTTCTGCTTTTCAACCATACATGTCTTCTACCTTAAAAACAGCAAAGCAACTTGATGTATTTTTAATGTTTTATGGGAATCTGAGTTTCCTACAGAGTAGACTGAGCAAGTTTTTAAAGACCTGTTTTTAGACACACAGTATAATTGTTTAGCATTCAAACTACTCTAACATTTAGATTGTTGTACTTACCTGGCCTCTGATATCTATATCAGCATATTTATGAAGCAGGGCCCTCACAATCTCAACATGACCTCCTCTAACAGCCCCAATCAGCACCGTATCTCCACTCTAGAAAAATTGTGAAAGAATATCACAGACGAATTAATAATGTTTAGCAAAAAGAAATGCAACACAGAATAAGTCATAGCCTCAAAACATACATTACGCCTGTTTACATTAACAAATCTGCAGTCATTTAAAAGATACAACACAAAAACAGGTACATAGAAGAAAAAATTCTGGACTCCTTTTATTTTTTTATTTTTTTTTTTTGCAAAGAGATGGAACATTATATATTTATGGCAAACACCCCAAAAATAGGTCCAGCTTAAACCACTATTCTAAAAAATAACAGCACAAATTAATAAGAAATATGAAAAAAATCCATCTGTTCTCTATGTTCCTAGGAAGACTAACCACTCACAGTAATAACCTCTTTACAATCAGACAAGTAATTACTCACAGTAATAACCTCTTTACAATCAGACAAGAATGTTGGCTGTCTCCTTTAGATGTTTCACAGCTGACAAAAGTTCTTCAAGAATTTTAAAGAATTTTATCTCTTTTTTTGTGCAGATTTGACTGCTATCCTGTTTACATACACTATGCTGTTATAAAGAAAAGAAGCAAAAGGCTGATTTTATCTCAAATTTATGAAAAGAAAGAAATATTTTACTGTGATAAAGGGAGTTGTGTATATGTAAAAAAGTTACAAGTCTGCTCAAGGCATTTGATTTTAACACACTTGAGGATACATAAGAATTTCAGAAAATGAAATCCTGAAATTACCTAAGAAATTTTTAATGATGAAACAGGAGAAATATGTATCACAGGTGTGGAATCCAGTTAGAAAGCTCAGAGCAGAAGTAGATCCCCTGTCAATCACAGTCGTTATATTCCTGGCTGCAAACCAAAAAATCCTCCTAATGAAAACCTACTGTAGCATCTGAAACTAAGGCTACCCACTGTTTGACATATTTTTGGAATACAGTCAGCTGGACTGAAAACTGTAATTTATCCTTCCTAAAAGCACAGGAATGCAGAGTTGTACAATATTGTGACAGAAGGGGTGGGAAGGGAGACTGCAATGTATCTTCTCAAATATTTAAAGTTTTTCTTTGATACGTGCCTGAGATAAATTTGTTGTCACTTGCTCAGTACATAACCACCTCAGAAAAGCACTAAGTTGACACTTGAAATATAGGAAAATACATCTAAAAATCCTTTTAAAATTATGAGGCAAATATTAGGAGGTTTTCCTCTCTTCTCTGCAACCCTAAGCAATTCAATTTAGGGATTGGGAATTCAGCCTCCGAACTAAAATACTGATCTCGACAGAGGCACTAAGTATC
The DNA here is from genome assembly GCA_033628505.1 of Tringa tobata. Lineage (NCBI taxonomy): Eukaryota > Metazoa > Chordata > Aves > Charadriiformes > Scolopacidae > Tringa > Tringa tobata. The sequence goes on from JAHREE010000215.1 coordinate 5,016,460, forward strand.
TCACCACCTATAGCCCCAAGGGTGCAGTGCTTGGTCTGCCTCTGACACTTTAGAAAAAACTGATCACCAAGAAGACACCGCAGGTAGTCCAAAGCACATACAGAAGTAACCAAATAATTCCCAGAGTGGCTAGCAAGCAGATTCATGCTCAGATTGCACGCCTCTGCGGAACAATGCAATCACAGCTCGGTACACAGCACAACTTTCAACATTTACATTTGCATTTCTTAGCCCCGAGATGAAGTCTTCCTTTAATATATGCAAAATTCCTAGTAAAAAGTTTTACTGTAAAAGATAAAGGTAAATGCTGAATGAAATAGGTATTCTTTTATAATATCGCTTTACGATTTTAACAGCACTACCGTATGTATTCACCTACAAAACACCCACCCCAAACCTGTAAGTTAGCTTAGTATTAGTCTTATGTTAGAGATACAACAAATACAGAACCATAAATCATTTCCATGTCCTATGGAAACTCACAATTCAAGAATCTCACAGAAAAAGAGTAGTTTCTGTAGTTTACCTTCACGCAGCAACATTTGCCACTTAACATAGTTGGAAAATAGCAATACATAAAAATACCCCTAGGTGGCAGAAAAATTAGTAAGTCAGAAGAATCACATACCCACAAATTTGCATACACTGGTATTTAAATATATATTATTACATATATATAAAAATCACAATTACAATGAAAATTTACTCACTCTATCAGGAATGTTCACATAAGTTCCAGCATCAAGAAGATCCTGCACAATTTCAGTATGGCCCTCTTTTGATGCAATCATCAAAGCTGTATTTCCATCTTTATCTGTTAAGTTTACATTTGGGTTCCTTTTCAGTATTTCTTTTACTGAGTCAGTATAGCCACCCTTCACTGCTACAATAAGTGCAGTCATAGAATTCTTTAAACAGAAACAACAGATTTTATTTTACAGTGGATATAGAAATCATCCTTATATCAGCAGTTTAAATACCAAAAAACACTCCCTGACATTACTTTCTCATCCATCCAAATGCTACTTCAGTTTCATATTTTAGAGTGCACTTGCTATATTTTTTTAAAAAGAGAAAGAACTATACTAGAGAACACTTCAAATGCAAACAGTAAAGCTAAGGTCAGTTTATTCTAACTCCTCAGTGTCACATGGTAAAGTAATTTTCTTGTCATATGGGAACATAGTAATATCAAAGCAACCAGTTCCACCAATACCAATCACAAAGAGGTTTTTTGAAGAGCTTCAGAAATAATCTTATAAACACCAGAAGTTGTCCTACTTTTCCAATTAACTTTTACTGATTTATTTATTTTTTACAAGCATTTTAAGTGTCTTACATAATAAAAAATTAAAATCTGTTTCATTTAAAAACAATATACAGCGGGAACCTTCTAAAAATTTCCAGCTTCTGAAAAGGCACGACAGCCATTATTATTTTCAAAAGATGCCTTGTGTTTGACTTACTTTTCAAAAAGCACTGAGGACTAAGCTGTTCAACTTATCAGGCTTGGGTACAAAATTAATTTTGATAGTGTTAACCTTCAGAGAACAATAACCTGAATTCATTCTTGTTCATTGAAATTTACACTTTACAGTTTGTCAACTGTTAATACGACTCCCCAGTTACATAGCATTTTTATTACAAGGCACAAAGAACTTTAAATAATCTTCACAGGTAATTTGCAAATAGTTGGAAAGTAATGTACTTCAACATCAACATTTCATCTTATTTCATGTATTTCTTTCGATTTGTATTATAAAATACAACAGGACACACAGATGTATGCACCCATACCTTATCACCAGAAAATGAACAGTTACTTACAGCTCCTTCTTGATCAACATCAGCTCCCATTTGCAGCAAGTATTTCACACACTCCAAATGACCTTTCCTTGCTGCCCAAACCAGCGGGGTGGTTCCATACTGAAAAAACATTTATAACAGTTTTATCATATCGCTCTCTGTATTTAGTATCCCCTACAACGTAGTATTCATCTTTCTAGCTTTAGTTTTTACAAAGATATAATTTGGTCTTGTGAATTAATACCAGCATTTGAAAAATCATTTTAACTTTTTCTTTGTAGAAGACAGCTGTAAGAATAATTTTTCTATGCAACCTAAGATAACAAGGTTTCCAATAGCTAGGAAAACAGAAATATGCTCCACTGAAATAACCATCTTCAGCATACCATGGAAAAACCTCTTGCAAGTATAAAGACTTACTCTAGCATGCTAATTCTAAACTCACAGGCAAAATATAACAGTGGGTGTTTTTCCAATCAAAAACTCAGACTTTAACTAAATTTACTTTTACAAGAAATGTATCAAGTATTAAAGACATTACTTATTATATAAATATAACTTACTTTGTCAGAGCAGTTCACTTTAGCTCCATATTGCAGTAAGAGATGTACTATATCTGAGTGGCCCCGTCCTGCTGCCCAAATAATTGGATAAACACTGTATTGCTTAGAATTAAAAAAAAAAAAAAGGGAAATAAAGTCATAGCGTTAATTATTTTTCATGAACAATATAGAACACAATGCTCCAAGAGACAATAAACCCATAGAAGAAGGAAGATACAGAAATAAATCTTACTACATATCAATAACTGTTGCCTAGTACACTGTCTGGATGATAGCTAAGAAGTTGTCTACCATTTAGAATGCATTTTGGTTTATAACTCCTTAAACAAGGTTTAAAAATTCACATCCGTATCTTAATATAATCATTTGTAACGTAAGAGAGAAGCAACAGAGAGCTATACAATATCCCTAAGTAACCAGAGCTGCAGATCAGTCAGGTCATACGTGCAGAAGCTGCATCTGCAAACCAGATGAAATCCACCCCCAGAAAGGTAAGTCATCAGGGTTCTTCCCTGATTCTTCACTGTTGCCTCAAACACCAGAGCACTGACAGTACAAACAAATTGTTCATTTCACTTTCAACATACCTATACCTTTATAGAAAATGCTTATGAAATAAAATAAATCTCAGTATCTTAGTTTAATTCTCTCTCAAATGTGTGGTACATATTTATGTAATCTAGTCCATTTGGTAACTATTGTGAAACAATTAAAACAAATTGTTGTTTCCAAATTGCACATATCAGTTATTCAATTAACTTACTTAGACACAGAAAAATAACAACTGTTATGCAAGCAGAATTAGATACATCACTTATCTTTTCTATTATTTCCTCTCTTGCTAATTTGAATCTCATTAAAAGCTACACATTCAATTGTCTTAACTAAAAAAATAAAATTAATTAAAAACAGTGGCTGTCATGCAGATTCTTAAAGCAATCCCATTATTAATAAAGTACAGCGATTAACATTATATTGCAAAAAATGTAAAATGTTTAATCAAGATAATAAGATGAGTGTACAGGTCAGGCCTTTAACATTTAGGAAGAGGGGATGTTTAAGACTAAAACTTACCATTCCTGTGATGTTTGGATTTGCTCCTTTCTCAAGCAGCAGTTTAGCTACTTCAGTGCGGCCTTTATATGATGCCCACATCAGGGCAGTCCATCCTCCCTGGCAAGCACAGTTCAAATAAATGTAAAAACCAAAAAATACTGTTCAGAAACCTAATTAGTGACTTTTATTTCATTTTGTATTTGTCCTAAGACTGTTTCGCAAGTCCGAAATATAACAAGGACTGACCACACAACCATTTTAACAGCACTGAGTACATAATTTAAGAATAAAAGATCTTTGGTTTGTTTTACAGAAGGGAAAATCTCCAAGTCCCAAAATTGTTAATATTACTAAAAAGATGGAGACTACTTTATTTTTACACTAGGACAATACATACCAAATCCCGATGCTCCAAACTGACATTATAATTAAGTAGCTCTGCTACAATAGCTGCATGTCCTTCTTTAGCTGCTGAAATAAGAGCTGTCCAGTTATCCTAGAAAAGAGAAAAAGCATTTTTAAGTGATATGCAATATTCTCTCTCCACTCCTCAGTTCACTGCAGGTTAACTTAAAAATTTTATGAAGGAAGCAATACCCACAAAGGATTAGAGAATGAGGTCAAGAGATTGGGAACTGCTGGGTGAGGAGAAGATGGCAACCAAGAGCACAGAAAATGCTGGTGGTCTGTCTCCATATACAGTGACACCACCCAAGAGGCTAATACACAAGCAAATTTGGACCTCAGCTTCTTAGATTTATGACCACTTCAGAAGATACATTTCCTCTTGCATTACAGCTTACCTTCTATCCACTATTCCCCTATCCACTAACTACGTCCAGGGGCAGACTATTGTTTTGTGCACTATACACATAAATATAGCGACAGTTTATACAACAGATGTTCTTCAGAACATCTTTTCTATCTTGTCTATCTAGACAAGGATAGAAACTGTAACATTAACAGCAGATGAAATAAAGTATTTCCAAAAATAGAGACATTTGCTTTCTGTTTTCTTTTCTTTCTTTTTTTTTTATTTTTAAAAAACAGGTTTCATACCAGACCCTTCCTGGGTATCTACATGGTTAATCTACAATTAAACTAAGTGCAGAGTGAAAAAAACAAGAGCAACAACCTTTTCCTGTTTATCACTCTTCATTAAAATATACAGACCTTTCAAAACTTTTTAACAACACCTCTGTCCTATTTCTGGGAATTTTCCACCTAAAGTCAACCCCTTTTGTAAAGGCAGGAAGGCAATATATAAATTTGAAACCCTTCTCTGTCACTGTCCTGGCTTTCACCTGAAATAATCCTTTAACCTAAATTCTCCCTCAATATTTATTGAAAACATCAAAATCAAGAAAAAACAAAAACAAAACCAACATACTGCAACATCACTTTGACCCATCCTTGAATCTTTATTTCTCTATTCTGCCTACCTTTTTGTGTCAACTACTGGCAATCCTATTACAGCTTCCTAATGCTCATTTCCAGAAGAAACAGCAGCAGCATTTAGCAGAGACCCTCAGATATTTACATCATCTGAAACATCCCTATTCTTTACAAGGCATCTTAGCTGAGGAATACAGAGCCAAGTAATTTTGGGTTAAACTTCTTGTATATATCATCATTTTCCACCTTCTTTTTTTCTCCTCAACACTCACCTAAATACCTTTTCTTTGCCTGCTTCTTGAAATTTCTTTTTCTTCTGTTGTTAAGAACGATCATATAAAGCACTAATACTTACTGCATCTTCCAAGTTGCAATTAGCTCCCTTCTTGAGAAGCTCTTGGACAATTTCTAAATTGCCTTGCTCAGCAGCCAACATGAGTGGAGTCTGGCCGTTCTGAAATGAAAATGAGAGCAAAGTGATGCATTGAGAAGCGATGCAAATGATGCACATACACCAACAATAAAAGGCCAAAAGCTACAGAGAAACATTGTTTCCAGTTTTAATTGCCAGTGAGACAACTGGGTTTCAAACCAGGCAGTGATCTTGCAGTAAAAATGGATAACATGATATTATACCCTGTCCCACGAGAGATTAAAATTACCCAAACCAGTCAAACAAAAGTTTCAGATATTAGAAATTGTTACATTGTTAAGTATTTATCTTTCTGCATGATTTCCCTGCTGCAGACATCGCTAATAAAGCCTGCTACATTTTTACATCTTGAAGTAACACAGTCACAGTTAATAAATCAATAAACAAACAAGCAAATCTAGCCCAGGAACCACAATGGCCATTAAAACATGCCCACTGATTTTAAGGAACAGTAAGATTTCTTGCTGAAGGCTTGGAAAAAATAGCCAAGTTCTATAGCACACTTTGGTCCGACAGCGTACCAAGTACAGACACCATTCCTGCCCTGTGCAACACAGGTTCTTAGCAGGCAGCCCCATCTCAGGGAAGAGGAAAGATAGAAAAGCTGGGTTATTCGCCTTCAAAGATATTTCAGAAGTCACCCTTCCATCAGCCTAATTTTGTGTCAGGAAACTTCTCTTCACAGCTTAAACAGAAGAAAACCCTCAGATAAAACTTCTCTGCATGAGGAAAAGTAGAACTTACTAAATTTGACAGTAAATTTTTTAATTTCAACAAGCAAAATAAAAAAAGGGAATTTTTCCTGACCTCTCTTCTGTCTTTTCTCTGTACTATATATACTCAGATAATTTGAGTTTTCTATAAATAATGCAAAAGCTACATTTTAGGAACTACATACCAGAAATTTCCCTGAAAAGAATAAAAGTCAAAGCAGAATCAGAATACGGTAAGATCACTGATTTTTTATTAGTAGAACTGTTAACAGTAAGATTAATAAACACATTTGATGAGTTCTTTCTGCTCTTTATGTAAAAAAAATAATATTTAAAACATTAAAAAAATTCCCAGAAATGCACTGATTACTTTCAAAAAAGCTTTCTGGTCCATCAGCTATTCCCTAACTAGTCTTCACAGAATCCTTCCCATGACATTATAGATAGATAACCAGCAGTATTACTCGTGACAGGATATAACCTAATATCTAACAGTGCAATTTTTTACAGGAAGAAATTACACCTTTGTATAAGTTCATGTTGTTATAGCTACACATTTCATACATTCAAAATGATACCTTTGCATTTAGATCCTCAAGTATATTTTGTAACAAGAAGTAGTAGTATTTATGTCTAGTCATCAAAAAAAACCCACGCTCATGGAATTAAGAGGAAGAAAAATACTACTTTGTAGAAGAGAACAGCTCTCTTCTGAGAGACAGAACAGGCATTACTTTTGCACTTTAAAATGTGTTCTTTATATGCAAGTTAATCATTTGGGAATAGGCACGCCAAGTGATTTGGGAAATTATGCCTGACCAACCCGACTGCCTTCTGCGATGACATCATTGGCTCGGAGGATGAAGAGCCAAGATGTTGTTTACCCCATCTCTAGCCAGGCTTTCAACACTGTCTGCCTCAACATCCACACAGACAAAGCGATGAAGTTCGGGCTAGATAAATGGAGAGTGAGGTAGACTGAAACTGGCTGAACTGCTGGGCTCTGAGGGTTGTCATCAGTGGCACAAAGTCCAGCTGGAGGCCAGTCAGCAGTGCAATAACACAGGGTCAATTCTGGGGCCAGTACTGTTTAACCCCTTTATTAAGGACACAGTGCACTCTCAGCAAGTTTGCAGCCAACACAAAGTTGGGAGGAGTGGCTGATGCACCAGATGTTTGTGCTGCCATCCAGAGGGACCTCAACAGGCTGGAGAAATGGGTGGACAGGAAACTCATTGTACTGGGTGCAGGTGTTCATGGTTCTGCATCAGGGGAGCTGCCCAGGTTGTCTGTGAAGAGAGGCCGGGACTTCTCCATGCCAACACAGCCAGTTCCAGCCAGCTCCAACCAACCTACCTCAGGACACAGAACTAGGCAACGTCCAGAGGTCCCTTCCAAGCTGTGCTTTAGCAGTACATATGAAAATCCCTGGTTTAGCATGAGCACTCCTCTTATCTCCTTCTGAATAGTTAATAATGTTATCACTCGGATCATCTTCCACAAGTGCATAACATAAATGGGTAATAAACTGAACTGATCTCTGGGCAACAGAAGTTGTGGGTGGGAAAATGATTCCCCTCCTGTAAGAAGTGTCATAGATTTATGAGTGGCTCTGGTATTCTTAGATGTAAAACTTTTCTATTAGGGTATTGAGAACATCCTTCCCTTTTTGCTAGGAGATTCTCAAACACAACTTCAATTATTCAGCAGATCACAAAGATTTCACCAACAAAGAAACAAAAGATAATCACTATGCCTGTGGCATTCATCAGTGACCTGGACAAAGGGATGGAATGTACCCTCAGCAAGTTTGCTGATGACACAAAACTAGGAGGGGTGGCTGACACCCCAGAAGGCTGTGCCACCATCCAGCGAGACCTGGACAGGCTGGACAGTTGGACAGAGAGAAACCTAATGAAATTTAACATGGGCAAGTGTAGGGTGCTGCACCTGGGGAGAAATAACCCCAAGCACCAGTACAGGCTGGGGGCTGACCTGCTGGAGAGGAACTCTGAGGAGAAAGACCTGGGAGTCCTGGTGGACAACAGGATGACCATGAGCCAGCAATGTGCCCTTGTGGCCAAGAAGGCAAATAGCGTCCTGAGGTGCATCAAGAAAAGCACGACCAGCAGGCTAAGGGAGGTCGTCCTGCCCCTCTACTCTGCCCTGGTGAGACGCCATCTGGAATACTGTGTCCAGTTCTGGGCCCCCCAGTTCAAGAAGGACAGGGAACTGCTGGAGAGGGTACAGAAAAGGGCGACAAAGATGATTAAGGGCCTGGAGCATCTCTCCTATGAGGAGAGGCTGAGGGACTTAGGTCTTTTTAGTCTGGAGAAGAGAAGACTTAGGGGGGATCTAATCAATGCTTGCAAATACTTAAAGGGAGAGTACCAGGAGGACTGGATTGGTCTTTTTTTCAGTGATGCCCAGTGACAGGACAAGAGGAAATGGGCACAAACTTGAGTATAAGAAGTTCCACCTAAACATGAGGAGGAACTTCTTTACTGTGAGAGTGGTAGAACACTAGAGAGATGGTGGAGTCTCCTTCTTTGGAAACATTCAAAACCCGCCTGGACAAGTTCCTGTGCAACCTGCTCTAGGAGGACCTGCTTTGGCAGGGGGGTTGAACTAGATGATCTCCAGAGGTCCCTTCCAACCCCATATGGTTCTATGATTCAGATTAACTCTCAGAAGTTGTCCAAGAGTCCAGACATGCCACAACAACTAAATGCCCACATTTTTCACAAGCACATCAAATACTGTATATCTGTACATCACAGCTAAGTCTAAGTATTGGAATATCCAAATTACAAAGGGGCACGCCTGTACCTTTTTAGAGAAGTCATTCAGTGGTGATACTTTACAGATTAGCTCTCGCAGTCCATGAGAGAACAAGAGATTCTGAACTGAAGATACAGAAGGAAAGGCACAAAGGAAACTGCAGGTTTTTCGGATCAAAGTGTATCACACAAGTCAAGCATTTATCATTAGCTGTTAAGTAATCAAAGTATCCAGTATTAGAGAGAATATGCACGCAGGGGAGAGAATGCGCACGGGGAAAAGAACACACAGGGAAAAGACAGAGAGACTGAGACTTGCTCCACTTAACTGAAACTCCTGGTGCTATTCCAACAAAACCATCTCTACAGAAACTGACTGGAACATCCCAGCTTTTCTGGCAACCGATCACAGTCAAGATACAAAGGGTTGGTAACAATGTGGGTGATCCCACCATTGAGCAAGTCACTGAAGCTTGGGAGGTCCTGGCAACAGCAAACCCTGGCTTGCCAGTAATTTTTTTAGACATACTCTGCTGGCGCTGACATTCCCGTTTCGGTATTTTGCTTTTACCCAAGAAGAAAAGAAGTCTTGGCAGGTCCAAAACTGGAAACAAAATCGAGCTCAATGCCACAAGAGCTAACACTTAAACAAAAGTCCTATTATTGATAAATATAAACAGCCTCACCCCATCATGGGTTTAAAATTGACACAAACCATACATGTCTCCAGAAATTACCTTCTCCAATGCAATGTATCAGAAGACTGAAAAAATTAGGTAACAGGGAAATGATCTCTACAAAAAAGGCAGTTACTGAAACCCAGGAGTGCACTTAGTCTCATCAAGAAGAGAAGAATGAATTAGAAAAGAAGGTGAAGGCAGTGACACTGTTGATAGAGTTAACAAAGACTATTTGTCTGATTTTGACCATGTTGTTGAGAGGAATTACCAGCAGAGGGAACAGATTATTCCTCTTCTCAGATACACTGCATGCCAGGCAGTGAGGTTCGTGTGTATGCTTTGAAACTTAAAAATTCTCCCATCTCAAATACATATGCGCATACACAGCAGGGAATGAATGTGCTGACATGGGAAGAAAACTGTTTTAACTGAAACCAGATCTAATAACTAGAGCAAGGCTAAATTCTGTACATTGTTTTTGCATTTGCATGATATTTTCTGGTTTAGAGTAATATATGCCTTTTTTTTTTTGCCAAAAATGCTCTTTCCATCTTATGCTAGTATAAAAAAAAAATAATGCAACAGACCACTCATTTTCTAAGACTCACTTTTAAAAAATAATTTAAAAAAAGTAATTGCAAAGCCAGCCTTCCATACACTACAAGGTAAAAAACTGCCTGGACTGTCAGACTCAACGGGTAATGGTCAACTGTTCACAGTAACTGGTGCCCAGTTGAGGGGGTTTGACTCAGGCCTAACATCTCAGCATCTTCACCAACACCCAGAACCACAAACCAGTATGTGCCCTCAGCAAGCTGACAGACTGCCCCAAGCTAGAGATAGTGGTCCATAGGCCGGAGGACAGGGATGCCAATTAGAGGGAATTCAATAGGCTGGAGAAATGGGCTGACAACCCCACTGCATTTCAGCAAAGGCAAACACAGAGACTGGAACAGACTGACCCTCTGCAATAGTACTGGTTAGGGCCCGACTGCCTGTGGAGCCACGCTGCAGAAATGGGCACAGGGTTCCAATGGACAAAGAGAGCCAGGAGTTGGCAGCGCACCCACGCAGCAACAGAGGCAACTCAAATACTGGGCTGCATTAGCAAGAGCACAGCTAGCCCTCTACTCAAGACTGGTGAGGCTGAATCCAGAATACAGTGCCCCAATTTGGGCTCCCAACAAAGAGACTCCCAACAACAGAGAGATTGACAAACCACAGAGTTCCAGCTACGGGGTCACTCAGACAGTTACAAGACTGGAGCATAAGATGTACAGGCAGGAAATGAGAGCTGGATTTGGTCAGCCTGGAAAACGGAAAAGTAAGAGGGGAATCGACATCAGCCTTGCACTATCTAGAGGGCAGGGGAATCTCAGAAGTCCAAGGAGTGGTTAAGCACTGGAGCATTGTTTAAAGAGGCTGCAGAATCTCCACCTTTGAAGACTTTTAAATTTTCAAACCTGATGTAACTCTGAAGTTCACTTTGCAATTAGGAGGAGATTGAACCTACCGACCTCAAAAGGTCCTTTCTATCCTGAATTTTTCTATGAATCTGATTCTCTAAAAAGGTTCTGTAAGTCAACAAGGTTCCAGTTCTACAACACTGTTTAGGAAATCCGAACTAAAAAGACCATAAAAACTGATGATACAAACTATAAGTTCAGATGAAAGAAAAGCCCATACACCTACAAACCAGAAAGTCTACTACAGAAAATTAAATCAGTCAAATCACCTAAGCTTATCTGTAAAATACACAAAAGACATAAAGATAGCCTGAATTTTAAACATTGTGCAAAACAATGTAAACAGTT
>JAHREE010000215.1:5037276-5090093 GCA_033628505.1 Tringa tobata
CCCGCAAGGCTGCCGCGGTAATAGCCCTGTGCGAGCAGGTAATGACGGGGGACCCAGGAAAACCCTGCCCTGGAGGCCTGGCGGCAGGGAGTCACCCCGCGGTAATGGCGGGAGGAGGTGCCGGCTGGCGGGGCTGAGGGCCCAGCTCCGCGCCCCTCGGGACGGGCAGCGCCGTGGGGCCTACCTGGAGCGCCGTCACCGCCTCCCCCGGGCTGCCTTCTGAAAGAAAAGTCTTTATTAACAATTGCCACCTGACAGATAAAGCCAACGAAAGCGTGGTTTTCAGCCTGAACGTGAGGACTGCCACTGGTAAATATGAATAAAGTAATAATTCTCACCTCACAAGACACGTTGGTGTTCACCAGCTTCTCCCAGAGCTCCACCCACACACCTTCACAGGTATTTTGAACAAAATTCACCTCACAACACATGGCTGTGGGCTTCCTAGGCCGTTTCCGAAGTGTTTACAACCACGCGGATGACAATTCTTCAGTCTGTGATGGTAAAACACATCCTGACTGTAACAGGGCACTTCCATGGAGGATGAACGAATCCCTGCAGTTACTGCTGAGCTGAAAAGTCCTTGCTCTGTGCTACCTGAGCGTATGCACACAGGCCATCACTCAAGGATGAGTGGTCCTGATGTTTCCAGCATCCATATAATTTTACATACATAAGAGTAACTGATGTACGTAAGTAACCGATTAGACTGTTTATATCAGCCTCTTAAGATTTATGGGTTTTCAAATATTTTCAAAATTATTTTTTTTCAGCATTTATACCAAAAAATGCATAGTAACCTCTCACTTCATGACCTCTCACTTCAGCAAACAAATCCTTATTCCAAATGCATAGTAACCTCTCACTTCATGACCTCTCACTTCAGCAAACAAATCCTTATTCCAGTATCACAGCTTTCCACCCATCAGGTGTCAGCTGTGTTCTTCACCCCACACCTACAAATTTATCAGGCAGAGACAGTCGCTCCTTCCCTCCTATGTACAAGGGAACTGTACACGCACTGGGAATACGGAGGCAAGGAAAGCACAGTTTTCTGCATTGTTCTTCACTTTCTTCCCCTTTTGCTACAGATCCACCTCCTGACATTCTCGTGCCATCTGATCTGATTAGGGAAAGACAAGGCACTGTTAGGATCACTGTGAGTTAGGATTTCACACAAAACTTTCCACTTACCAAAAACTTCTTTTTGTTTCTTGGTAAGGCACATAAATAATCTCTTAACAGTTGTCCCCAAAAAACTTTTGTCATATCATTAATATAGTTGAAGTGACAATTAACTCAGAGTAGAATTTTTCCAGAGTCTGTAGAGTGCAGAAATACTTGATATTTATGATGCTTTTAAAAAAGGTAATAAGTGCTGATGCTTGTGAGCTGCTGCAGTAGAGCATATAATCCTATAAAATAAAACTTTTCTTCCAAGCCATTTTCTTTTCTCTTTCCAGCTTCTCCATCTCCTACAGGATTTCACAGAATCACAGAATGGTTGAGATTGGAATGGACCTCTGGAGGTCCCTTCTTTCCAGCAAGGGCATGTTGCTGGCTCACGTTCAACTTGGTGTCCACCAGGACCCCCACATCCTTCTCCGCAAAACTGCTTTCCAGCTGGGTGGCCACCAGCACATAGTGACGTATTGGGTTATCCTGGCACTTCTCCTCGTTGAACTTCATGACGTTCCCGTCAGCCCATTTCTCCAGCCTATGTCTGTTTTCAATCCATTTCGCTGTCTGCTCATCCAGCCCACATGTCATCAGCTTGTCTATGAGGATCTTACAGGAGGCAGTGTCAAAAGCTCTTCTGAAGTGCAGGTAGACAATATCCACTGCTCTCCCCTCATGGATCAAGTCAAACATTTCATCATAGAAGTTTATCAATTTGGTCAACCACAACTTCCCCTCGGTGAATCCATGCTGACTACTTCCAATCACCTTCTTGTCCTTCAAGTGCCTGAAAATTGTTTCCAGGATTAGCTAATATTCAATACTATAAAATCATGGATGAAATTTAGGCAAGACTCACAAAAAAAACCCAACCCACCACCCAAAACATTCAGTGCATTTTTCAAGTAATTCTTAACCTCTCTCTTTAGCTTCCGTTAGAGCAGATGTATGATTTTTAACCTTTTAATTTTTAAAAAAATAGTTTAACTGTCACAGTAACTGAGCTTGTCTCAGGCACAAAATTACCCCACTATTTCAGATTTCAACATCTACTTAATACAAATATAAATTAAAAATTACTGCTGTGCTTTAGTGATTAATATGCTTATTATCCTACTGATTATACTTACCATAATACTTAAAACATAATACTTAAAACTGTTTTCTTTCCTTGTCCAGTTTCCTCAACTTAAATTGATCAAAATCATGACCAGTATGATTAATTATCAAGCATTTTATTTAGGTATCCCATTAGGAAATCACTGGGAAAGCATTGCTTTAAGCACATCTCATACAGGAGTGCTTTGTTTTTTATCCTATGCTTGATTTGTATTTAAATGGTGTTCTTATAACAGCAGAATAACTAGAATAAAAGTGTGGAGAGTCCTTTTACAGCTTATTAAATTTGGAAATACAATTAATAACAGGTCTCCAACTCTAATCCAGTCAGTTGAAGACATCCTTCCCCCAGAACTACTTCTGTATTCTATACCAAAACATCCTGCATCTCATCAGGAAGTTACTCAGATGAAATTAAGCTAATTATAGGCATAGGAAAGTATCTGCTGGCTCTAGGATATTCTTAATTAGGACTCTTTCTGTGTAGTACCTTAAAAGAGCAGAGTTAAAAATTTTTATCATAGGAATAATTATTCACCAACAAGCCTTAGCATTCTGAAGTAGCAACAGAAAACTGTTATCTCAATCTGTTCAAGTAAGTTTTTCAGTAAATGCAGTAACAAGTGTTTAGTACATTAAGGTACTTTCCTTATTCCTGACCAACTCCATTGTGAATATCTATTTGAGAAGGCAATTTCCATTGCTGTTTCTAACTTCCAGCTGAAATGACAAACATCAACAGAGCCTCTAAAATGGCATCTGTAGTCCTTTATGTTGAAATGGCAAGTATTTTTATCTCTCATGATACAGCTTGCTAAAAGAGAATTCTAAACACACAAGGCTTAAAAATACCATTAATACAGTAGGGCCTTTCAAGAGCTCAACAGGCACATTCCAGTATTCCTCTACGGTGGGACCATTTGCAGAAAGATCTTTGTAAAGATGTCAAAGAAGTTACACTGGTTTTACAAAGTTTGTATTGAAGCAGAATTAATACCACCATCCAAGAGAAGAGAGGAAACAGTTGCGTATGAGACAGGAAGTGATGGAAACAGCCCCTGTTTAGTAGTGACATGTAATATCTCTTCTATAATAATTTAAATGCACATGGTACAGAACCTGTAGGTCAAGGAGTCTCAGCCTGCTTTACTGTCACCAGCCAACAAAAACCTTCATAGCAGAGTCCTAGTAGTCAAGTTTCAAAAAGCAAAAAAAAAAATGCATATACAGGTTGCACATTCAGTCCTGCTTCTCTAGAATAGCAATTAAATAAGCAGCTTGTGCAAAACATGGATTTTGATTTGTTAGTTACGTTGTTTCAATATATCAAGCTAAAAACACCCAAGTCATCATATTCAGAAATAGTGCACGAGGTAGCAATATGTTTGAGGTGGATATTTTAAAGCTGCTTAAATACCTTTCCCAAGTAACAAGACACTACACTTGAAATGCTACTTACCAGCTCCACTGGAAAATGATTATATATTTCTCTATAGAAAACAAATGAAATAAAAGCAATTTTGAAATATAATATTCCAAATAACAGTGTAAGCACATGCGTTGTAGCGTTTAGTAATCTTTACAGTAAAGGAGAAACCAGATTAAAATAACGTTGTTCTTCAGTGCTCATTAAAGACAGACAGACACCAAAGAATTTACAAAAACAAGCTCACTTTTTTTAAACTACAGTTTAATCAGATTTAAAGACACAAATTAGAAAAAAACATTTATAGGCAAGTTAAAAACACCTTTAAAACATAACAGCACGCTGCTTCTGCAGCACTGCTGAGACAAATTAGAAATAAGTAATTATTAAAATATCACAATCACAGTGTAACTAACAGTGGTATTTGCATTTTACCATACACCAACACTTAGTTTATGGATCTGTTGAAAAATAACACTTTTTAAAAAATATATATTTTGGAATAATAAAAATGAAATTCACCGACAATGCATTATATTCTGAACCAGGAAAGGCAAATTTAGGAATACTGTAGCTATCCACTTTTAGGGGTGTCTTCTCACCTTAAACATATGGGTAGTCGGAGGCGTAACTACTTCTGCATTGAGGTAAAACTATTCCCTTGAATGTGTAACCAAGGCAGGAAAGAACAAAGTTCCATGTTTTAAATTCTTAAATCGAATAACTTATTACAACATCTTTGAATAATGCTATATTTACCCATCTTACACTATTTTTCATTCAATACATTTCGAATGTTCTCTTCTAACTGATCTAGAACACATCTGAGGTCTGGGATTTAAGAGTAACTACCTAATTACTATTTTATCATTTTGACACCTTTGTCACAGTAAGACACATCAGCAGATTCTTCATAGAAATAGTCAACACCACTGGACAATAGAAGGTACAAAGAAAAGATGTAAAGAGAACTGATAAACACATAGAAAGGCAAAATATGCGTAGGCAAATACTGCTTAACTTATTGTGACAAAAGATTGTTGCACCTTTAATACGTAGTGTTGCGCTCCTCTGATTACCTGTCTCTAGGCACCCTGTTCCTCTCTGATTTTGTTTCAGGTAACATCTGCCCAGTTTGGAAGCCTCATCCAACTACAGCATGGACCGCAGCTACTTGTTCATATGACACATTGGAGTGAAACCTAAATGAAAATTCAGCTTGGGGTATTCCTCCCTCAGAGAATGAAAGGAAGAGGATTGTGCAGAGGTCTTTTGCCAAGAGGTTTGTTTGAAATAAGGTGCTGGACTGAGTTACTAGTAATATAAAAAGTTTCCTCCAAAAGTGGCCCTAACACAGATTAAATTCATGTATCTGAAGTCAAATTTTGTATTCATAGCCTGCAGCAGAATATCCTGTAAGGGTTGGTTTTGCAACAGAGTGAAAGAAGCTCTTTTCTTTCCACTTAAAGTCTAACCAACAGATTCTATTTTCACTTTAGGAAGCAGAAAGCTTAATACTCCTGAGAAAGGAGCCCAACAAGCCTTCAGCACAGGTTCCATACAACTGGAGGGCTCAACACTAGTCGCGTGTAAATATTGATATGGCCTATTTTAAGTATATTTATGCACACTATATGTAACTACAGTTTGTCAGTTCATAAAGTTTACACAATGCTTATATGGATATGTACATGGATTTAGACAATCTAAAAATGTCTAAAACCAAAACCAGGCCAATGTCACTGGACACATAGCTAATGCACAGAAGAAAATGAAGTGGCAAAATTTACTTTTGCACATTTATATACCTAAAGTGAGCAAAATAATGTTTTAAATATTTAATGGGATGAAAATTGTTGCAGTTAATGGTTAGGTTTTGTAAAAAAACATAGAACAAGCTCACCTCAAAACAAGTTTTTAAGAAATTAAATACTTTTTTTTTCATTTAGTTTTGACCACAATAAGCAACTGTTGCAATATTTGCAGTTGTAACCTTGCAGGGTGACTTTGTGGATACCTGAATTTCATGGTATTTGAAAAACGTCTAGGTTAAAACAGCAAACACATCAAAAACCCAGGCAGAGCAAATAGAGCAGCCTGGCTTGCAAGCAAGTAGACCCTCTGTCAAGCTCTGGATGTAGGGTTAGATCCCCCCAGAAACTCTGCAGCAAACCCTCTTGGCCACTGACGGGACACATTCTTACCAGAAACTGCTTCACCACCAGCTTTTCCACCATGACTGTGACATGTCAAGACCGACAGCACCAACTAGCTTAGATCCAGCTCTGGTAATCTAATGAGTAGGCTCAATTCACTACAGCATCTGCTTAGATTCTTATTCAGCATCGCATTTAAATACTTGTTTAAGTACTTATAGCCAATTGATTTTTTAACAGGAGATTAAAAAATACTCCCAAGTGCTATTCTGAGTCTTACTGGACCTAAATAAGCACATAATGGTTAATCATGTAATGAAATCTTCTGATGAATCAGCACAGAACCAATGTATATTTTTTATACATAGAGTCTGCATCATATTTAAATCCTTAAATTTATTTCCATCTGTTTTTCTAACACTGATGACGTTTCAACATAAATGACAATATTTCCAAATTTTCATTGAAAACAAAAATACTCTCAAACCCGATTTCAGAATTCAATGAGAATTACAAAGTGAAAGACTTAAGGGAAATGAAAGCCTAAACTCTTGTAACTTGTGCTTTTAAATTTCTTTATCATTCAAGGCCAACTTATAAAGTTGAGCATGTACAAGTTTACATGTAAGCAACAGTGAAACATTTGCAGGCCAACGTGAGGACACATTTGACCCTGTATTTAAACAAATTGTCAACAATTTGTTTGCAAAGCTTCGGAGAGAAAAATCCAGGCTCTGTTATAATTACTTTTGATATGAATTTGACAGGTGGTGAGGATCACAAAAAGGTCTCCTCTGCATCAGAGGATGTTTAACCACTAATCAAATCAACACCATCAATAGAGGCACAACTCCTAGTGTGCATCCTGTCATACAAGCATAGCATCTATATTCACATTACTTGTTCCCATAGGGGAAGCAGAACAAGTTATTTAAGTGTAAAATTCTTCCAATAAATAATATACTATACTGGTAAAACTCATACCACAAGTCAGTGTAGAGCAGAGAACATACAAAGATCTCTTCATAAAGTCTTCTCACTAAAGTGTGATTTGTTATCAAGAGCATATTGAAATGCATACCAATATTTTTACAGGGTAATGTATTCTAAAACGTCACCTATTACTGAAATCTTGTCTACATGTCAACTTAAGGAACGGCCATGGAAGAATAAGCTTCCTGAATAAGGGTGTATCTGTAACTATAGAGCTAACAAAGCCTTCCCAATTACAACAGTAGTAGGCACCACTGAAAGTACTCTTTAAATATATATCTCTTTCATTAATACAGAATCATGAAGCTTTAAAAAAAACCAAAAAGGTTAAGCAAGCAAATAGTTACCATCAGGGTGACTACATTTACTAATTATCATGAACTCATTAAGTGCCTAAATGAATTGTTCACAATAGGTGAGTATCTGCAAAGCACCATAAAATTCTGAATGATATGTTGTATTTACTTTTCATAATGTGCTGATCTGCAATACAAAAAACAGTTTTACTTTTTGGATATTCATTAGTTAATAAGAGACAGAATACTTAAGCCCATGCTTCCTTCACACCCAAAATATTTCTAGGAAATTTACTTTCTACTATTTTCCTCAGCAAGAGCAATAGTAAATCACCGCCATCCTGTCAAATTCAGTATTATAAAATGGTGTGTGTAAAACCTGAAAGTCATCTAAAGCATTGGGACTGGCTGCTCTTGACTTTCTGACCAAATGGATAAAAAGGATCCAGTGTGATAGCAAGGCAGGCAACTAGTAAAGCAGAGGGAAAGCCACAACAACAAAACCCCAGGCTGACTAAAAACTTGAGGGTTTGGGTGTTTTTTTCACTAAAATCTTGGAGTGCTGCAATTAAAACATAAAACCTCTTTCCATAATTCATTTGCATAAAGAGCAGATTGTGGTTCAAAGTACTTTTATATTCAGCAATGACATTTAAAGGGCAAATTCTAGGACACTACACTTAAAAATAAATTCCTTGCAGAACTAATTAATTGTCATGATTTTCTTGTATTGCAATATTTTTCTTCATGATCTGAACCCTTTAAAAGTAATTGTATTGCACGCAGACAGCGGTCACATCCAGTTCTGAAGCCTGTGCCCAACTGAAGCACGTATGTATTTTCTAAGCTGTTTTAACTTCCCCATATAAAAAGTTCTGAACAAAACCGTACTTGTGAATTCACTCACACTGAAGAAGCAGCCTTTCCTATCCTAAACCTCCTTATTTTCTGGGAGTGCTTACACCTCTTTTTATATTCCAGAATGAAGAATCAGTAAGCCTTCATCGCACACACGGGCCCGCATGCAAAACAAAACAAGAGTAGCAAAACATTGAGAGGAAAAATGGCACATTAGATGTTGCACTGGCATCCAAAAGTGCTTGGTTGGGTAGATACGTAGATGGCACCAACAAGATGAACTTAAGTTCAATAGGAACAAAAGCTGAAAGAATCAACCCTAACTCTACTCACCCACCCAGAAATGTGCAATTCTCTACGTTATTTTATGCAAATGTCCCTTCAAGAATAGAAAGTGGGAAAATGTCTTTTCTGATTCTGTATCTACATAGGCTAATCAAACATGAAGAAACTAGAGTGCCCTTACTTATAAACAACAGAAAAAACCATAATGCCATTTCAGAGAGACATATGACAACCACAAACCCACGTAAGGGGAGGTCTACTTGGGTAATCTAAGGATTTAGAAGTCAGATTATTTTCTTTTAAAGATAAA
Organism: Tringa tobata; assembly: GCA_033628505.1. Classification (NCBI taxonomy): domain Eukaryota; kingdom Metazoa; phylum Chordata; class Aves; order Charadriiformes; family Scolopacidae; genus Tringa; species Tringa tobata. The sequence continues at coordinate 5,045,899 of JAHREE010000215.1, forward strand.
ACAGCCATCACTGAAACAACTTATCTAAACAGATTCATCCACTCTCGTTCCATATTTAGTTCCCCCTTTTTAACTGTAGCTTAATTAATGCTAACCTACGTATATGGAAAAGGTACATTAACCTCATGGAGTTTTTAGCAAAGAGCCAAAGGCCAGAGACAGAACTATCACAGCAAGGAAACAAAATCTGACCTGACTTGGGATCTGGTTCTTTAAGAGTAAACCAGCAGTACTGTGACTNAAATCTGACCTGACTTGGGATCTGGTTCTTTAAGAGTAAACCAGCAGTACTGTGACTGTTTTTGCACAGTAGGATCCCCAAAGCTGAGGACCTTCAACACTTCTGGTACTAAGAATATTCACCCCACTAGTGCCAGATATTTGATGAAAAATGTAAGGTTCAAAATATTATGACAAAATTTCTCTCATTCATTTGTAGGTTATTAATCAACAAGCTGCATTATTTTTCTCCAGTAGTATTTTGTGTCAGTTTTAAAGCTAAAAAAAACCCCACGTGGATAAACAGTTCGTGTTTACTTAAGAAAATTATAAGAAAATACAGAATATAAGCAATTAAAACATAGCCCTTTAACAGTGGTACTCTAGCAGGGACCATCATCACAATAAATGGTCTGGAATAGATAAAAATCACTGCATTATTCCCTCAACACACTTCCATAGTTCAGTCAGTCAGAAGGATTTCTTTCTTTCATTATGTTACCCACAAATACGTCATGAATTTTGCATCTAAAATTCTAGTTTAAAGAAAAAACTTTCCCTCAAATTCATATATTTCTTTGGATAAAGGGCCATCAATCATCAAGCACACGGAAATTGGCTGTGATGGTCATTTCTTGTTTGACTACCTGTGCATTAGAGCTCAAGGTAATTTTGCTATTTTGTACTGAAAGCATCATCAACTAACCACTGTATGCCTGAAAACTCAAAACAGCTTTAAGCATTGAAAATCATTTTTGGTAAAACAGTTGTATTCTAGAACAAGTATTTCTGATATTTAAGGGTAAAAACCACACTTTCATTGACATCCTAGTGCTTTCACATTGTCTTCTGTGTCCTATGGCTGCCTTTCCTTCTCTAGCTGCAAAGCCCACTTGGCAGTGTTTTTATTAATTGTTTTAAGTACTTTAAAGAAAAGGAAACCTAGATTAGAGCTATTAAGCCCTGAAAAAGGTGAACCTTCTGGTTGTTTGTTTATTTTTTTTAATCCATTCAGAAGGGCTATGTGTAATTATACTCTTTATTAAAGAAACCTAACTACAATTTGGCATCAGTAATGTTTACAGTTCCGTAATGTACTGTAATAGTTTGAGATACTTTAAGAAAACCCTCCAAATACTGAGATGCTTATTGCAATTCCCTTTTAAAGATTCAAAAGCCTTCTAATGACTTTGCATTTCCTAGTTTTATCTTCTTTCAAATATATAATAGCATATGCTATAAATATGCTTTCCACATAAAATCAAACTTGAAAACACCCACTTAGAAACAATATTTCAGTAAATAGAGGGTTTAAGGCAAGTCATTCATTTGGAAAAGTTAATTTCCATTTGTTAATCCTAGATTGACACAATTTGATTCCACCCCATCAGTGCCTTGGGATACACAACGTACATTCAGCAAAGGGCACACATATGACCCTATGGACATACGTTGCAAGTCCTGAGTGCCCATTGAAATAATGGTAATATCTTCATATAAGGCGTGACCCACAGGGACATGGCATGGGAGGGGTTAATTTGTTTTGTTTCCAGTCTTGCTATTGTATGTGATTTTCCTAGGTAATGCATTCTTTTCTTACTAAACATCTTTGCAAACAAATACAAACCCCTTTAAAAGGTGCTAAAAATGGGTTTCTGAAAACATACAAAATATATTCACATCATAGTATTTCGTCAATCACTGTTTTAATGCTTGATATCTGCAGGTTACTTCTTCTTTCTGACTGAAACTATTATTTGTTGTGGAATAACTGTTCTTTTGCAAAAGATTTTCTTCTTCTAGTTTTTTGGACCACACGGGCTGGATGCTTTCATGCTTTTTACTTCCTTTTTGAGTTCTTTTCAATGGAAATACCAACAACACCAGGATGCTGGCAATATGAAGACAGAAATAGCAGGAGCTAAAAAACAAACAAAAAGAAGAATTCAGTAAGACTCTGACCACTCTTGCAGGATGCTTAAGGAATAAACTGTCAAAACCTACTCACATACTGTACTTTGTACATCAGGCTTTTAAGTCAGGAAGACATTAATTTTTCCTTTTTAAGAAAAGTAGTAAAGGGGAAATTAGAAATGAAGTCTTCCCCCAGAGTACTCAGTGCTGTAACAGAGATGTAACGTGAAGAGAAGTATGCTTTCAACTATTTTTCACAAAAGTTACTTTGGGCAAGTCACTATCTAGTCTTGCTGCAAAATAGTTCAATTGCATATAGTGAACTCAAAGATACCCTCTGGTTTGTTTTTTTCTCCCCTGCCTCAGGAAAAAGAAGTCAATTACGATAGGAAAACGAGATCCCTTTATGGTTTCTCATACAGCACAGAAACTATGTTCAAGCACTAGAATAGAAAGAAATACAGTTTGCCCAGGTAACAAATAAGTCTTATAATTATCACTAAAATAGTCTCAGAAATCTTACACCACAGAAAAATACTTCTATTCCAAGTTAAAGACAAGAAAAAAGGACCAGCTAGAACGTGCTTACCTGTAAAAGGTGAGAGAGGGTTTTACGGAGAGCAGTACAAATGGCACGACTGTGTAACTTATTGCTACTTGAGTTGCCATCCACGTTACAATATCATAACATAGTTTAACAGCAGGAGATTCAACAAAATAGTGTCGGATATTGTTTCTTATCTGAAAAAGCAGATGACATTAAGTTAGCTTAGGAATGAACTTTGAGAGCTATCTTACTGTACGGAGTTTGTTGCACTTCCACAAAATTCATAGGATGTATTTAAATGCTACAGTTTGGTCAAGTATCTTTGAACTAGTCAAAATACCCATCAACAGGAGTCAGTTCAAGTTCCCTGCTTTTTAGGACAGGGAACCAATCAGCAAGGGAATTAAAGCATTTAAAAACTTAAGCAGAATTAAAGTAAATGAATCCCCCTCTAAACCAAATGTGACGTTGGGCTACTTGTCTGATTGAGGCAGACATTCTATTTTATCAAGGTATTCTGTAAATATAGAGCGTTGGAGGAAACGAAAACCAGAATGCTTCTGTTTGAAAGCTTCTATATGGTAAGCCATTTTCATGTACTTGCTAGTAAGATGTATTTTAGGACAAGAAGTGTATAAATCAGAATACACAAAGCATCAGTTCCAGTAAGATATTTCAGGAATCTTAATAACAACTACTATGAAGCAGGACTGTTATCAAAGGACCCAGGTTTCTATGCTGAGTCTTCTTTTGTTTGTAAAATTCTGTTCAAACAATGGAATACCAAAGGTATTTTAAAAAGTCCAAACCCCATACAGGTTTGGGTTCAGTTTTACAAATCTATAATTAAAGACATCAGTAGATCTTCTCCCCTTCGTCCTCTGACTGACCTGTCATGCTTGCTCACACTCTTATTTGCTGACAAGCCCTGATGGGCTCGATTCAGCCTTTGTGTAGCTTGGTATCACGTTTGCCACCTTCCAATCACACACACTGAGGTAAGTCCTCTCCAAAAAGCTGCACACCACAGGACAGTTTAGCTTCTTCATCCTTCAGTTCCCTTACAACTCCTGCTTCTCCAGAACACATGGAGGGCTAACTTGTGCCTATTTTATTTTTTACATTAAAAACCCCTTTTTACCTCTCTTGTCTTTCTTTCCCAAATTCCCCTGTAGTATCACATTCCCACTCCACCTTTGCTTAGTCAAGCTACATAAAACAAGTCATTCCAGCCATCTACCTTTCATCCTGGTGTCTGCCATCTCCCCCCAGTTTTCTCTTATAGTCACGTGCAATGACTTGTTCCTGAGTTCTGTAAAACTTGAAGGAGGTTTCACAGAACTTCTTGTATAGAAATCTAGCCATTTAGGACTTGAAGGACAACTTCCAAGATAAATCTATAACTGCCCCTAGTAAACACCCGATTATGAATTGTGTAATGATTAAAGGGAGCAAACCTAGTTGAATACATACTTAGACGTGACAGGAGAAGAAAGTGTGGGCCACAGCTGCCAAACTTTGCGGTCTTAATAAAGGCTAGTAGAGTTAAATAATAAACATGCTAAAGCACCTTTAACATATCTTATCAGTTAATATTAAGTAACTGTTCATAAAGAAACTAACAATATTTTTATTTCATAGCCTATTGGTTGATAGATATGAAAAGTGAATACAACACAGCTTATTAGCAAAGCCCAAAGTGCAGTGAGCGCTCCGATTTACGGGACTCACCTTACTGAGAGAACACAACTTTTACCTGTGAACTGTCCCTGATCTTTGGCTTTTGCACCAGTCCCTGGCTGAGAAATGTGATAAATGTCAAAAGTTCACTGTGACACAGTCTGGAAAGGAGAAGGGAGCTATACCTATTGTAAAGAAAGGAGTCAGTTCTGTCAAACAAGGACTATACCCACATCTTTGTGAAGAAAGAGGAGCATCTGTTTTATTACTGTTAGTAACAATCTAAATCTGAAGTACCACCTTCTCCTAGCTATTACAGCAGCAAAGTGCAGTCTGCTTCGTTTCTCATTGTCCTGGTTCTTTCGACAGAAAAGCAGTCTGTTACACTGCTCTGAGTTGACGGCTCATTTTCTTTTGTTCCTCGTTCCCCTTGAGTAACTGATAAATCTGCCTCTGTTCTTCCTCAGCTTTCTCAAGCAGGACTGAGAGATTTCTCAGCAGATTTGCCACATGGTTCTGACAGCAGCTGTACAAGCTTGCTAATGTGACTGCACTTCCAGCTGGCCAATTTTGAGTAGTAATAGTGACGTGTATCTGCTGGTTGATGGGGAGCATTCTTTAGTTACCATCTCTACAATAGTACTGCACAGAAATTAGGGAGGGGGACAGACACAATAAATACATAGCACTGACTCTCCCTGAAATTTTAAGCTAGTGATAATCAGCGATAAAGTTGTTTTTAAAATGGTCTTAGATAACATCATCTTGTTTAGCATGGCATGATAACACATGATCAGTTAATACAGAGGAAGGCTTTCCACAAAAGATATGCCATAAAGATGTTATAGGCTGTGTCAGTCTTGCTTGCTTCTATTGATCAACCCCCTCCTTATCAATAATCATTCCCACTGCTCTCATAACTAAAAAAGTAAACAAAAAACTGTCAGACAGACTGTTTGTGTCTCAACTCTAAATCACATCTTTGGACTACAGAACATGATCAATTGCCTATTGTTTAAGAAGATGCTTGGTTGGTACTTACAGCTCTTGCTGCTAGTGTCATTAGTACTCCTGTTAGAAATGTTAAATAATATCCTGGGTAAACTCCATGCCAAATGGCAGAGAGGATGAAGGTTTGGATCGTTGGGCTGAAGGTGGCTCGCTCGTAGCACACTCTAGCAAGTCAAAGACAATTCAAGATAAGTAACATGAGACACGGATCACCAACAAGCTACCCAGTTAGCATTTATACTTTTATCAGTTTCATTTCCAACGCATCATTTGCAATGCAACTGCAGTTTACTATTATTTAATAATGTTGCCACTATATTATGACTTACAGGAAATACTTACAGCTATTCACAGCTCTTAATTTAACCCCTCAGTGCTAACCTATGCTCAGGGCCATCACATATGGTACTTCTCTAGCGTGAAGTGACACAGAAGCATCCAAAGTTAATAAGGTGTTAATAAGAGATCTCAAGCCATCCAAGAATGTGTTTGAAAAGTTAAACTGGAAGGCACAGATTATCCCACAAACTCTTGCGATAAGTCAGGTGTATATTTTTCAAGAAGTGAAAGCAGCTTATAGGAGAAAGAAAAAAGTAGCAACTACCTTCAATTTTGAGTAATAGACTACAGTTCAAAATGCGTCTGCCTATGGCAATTAAATAAGCATGATGAAGAAATGGTAACTAATGACTCTAAGGATGCGAGAACATCAAATAAGGACAGTGCTGAACTCTGCTATTTGAAAATTGAGACTCCGAATTATTAGGCAAAGTCCTACAGTAAGGAATTCTAAAAAGAAGGGGACACTGGAATGCAAGAAAAGTACTTTCTAGAAGACAACATTAAATGACACAGTGACAAACCATCATGATGTGGAAGAATGATAGGAAACATGGGAAGGTCCTGATATGGCTTCATCAAGAATTCTTTAAGGTCTTTAATGATCTGAAAACCAAAAGCAATAGGAAATATGGAAACAGACGCACACTAACGTGAAGCAAAAATATACAGCACAAGCATGCATGAACACAAATCTAAGGCTAACGTACAAAAATGAGTTTTAACTAAAAAGGGCCATAGACACCAATATGTAGAAAGGTTTTATAAACACATAGCAAGTAACAGAGAAGAGAATTCAAAGAGGAAGACAAGCTAATGATATAGAGGGCTGAAACATTCACTACTAATGTAACTGCTTTAGTACAACTTCCGTATATAGCAAAGATTGCTGAGACCAAATGATACAGTCGATGTTAAAGAGCAGAAGTTAATAAAAGGCAGGATATGAATAGGGAAAGATCAAAAGTGTATTTTGCTAATTTAGTTAATGCCAGTCAAATAGATGCAGTAAGTTTTATCTCATGAGGTCTTCAGTGTGGGGTACCAGCAGAGCCCCCTCCCCTTGCCAACAGGCTTCGTTAACAATGGCCATTAAGATGAGAACATGGGTGTAAGCAGGGCACGGGTGCACCCATGTGTAATACACAGAACTCTCTGAGAACATTGGCCATAACAGATCATCTTAAAGAGGAAAGCAACACTGGCCAGACTGAACAGTAACCAGGGAATTTCAAAGAGACTTCTGAAGCGAAGGTGTCAGCCTAAAAAGTAGAAAAGTACTGGGAAAATTTGGAGTCAGGGTGAATCTTGGAGCAAAATACCAGTCATCACAACCTGGTCTGACACTGCCAGAAGTCACCCTACCAGCATCATGACCTCCATCTCGGCCAAGACAGAGGATCCTCCCTGGTAGACACTGAGCAGCCTGTGTCCAGCCAGGGGACTGTCACCGCAGTGTGCGATCCACAGGCAGCAGTACCTCAGCCCTGTCAGCTGCCGGCACAGGAACTCATTACTTGCTTTCTTAATTGGCGGGTTCACATAGAGCTGGAGCACCCACACCTCCCACAGGTGACGTATATGGGCAGGGGGCCCACACTTCCCAAAGGAGGTGTGTTTTTGTAACCCACGTGTCCTTGGGAGCAGAGGCACGGTTTGCATGGAACCATATGGGTGCTTTTTTAAACTCTTTGGGATTAGGTCCAAAAGAGTGTTTAGAAATTTGTCTATTAGGTCACAACACTAAGCACTTAGAAAACATCATCTGTTCTACTACTGATATTAATTCTGAGTGTGTGTTTCACTGACTGGTGGTTAATCATGTCTTGTTAATAAATTGATAAATGGCTTAAATCCCTATTTGGTTTAAACTACTTTAGGTAAACAGATTTTCCCCTGCACAGCATTCAGGTGCTAACAAAACTACCTAAATTAACAAATCAAATTTCATCTATACCAATGCAAGTCAGATAAGATATACACCAGAAAATAAATCATCAGGCTTTAAAGAGTTAAAAGTAAGCTTAAAAAAATCCACTATGGATTTGTAATAATTTGTAACAATAAATCCTGTTGAAATGCTTCACTTGACATTCCTAAAAGCAAACCCACAAAATATGGTCATCACAATAGGCTGAGAAATCTATTGAAATATGGGTGGTTCAGATTATCTACGATTTGCTCTAGAAGTGGGAAGATGCATCAGCTGTTAAACAGGGTACTCCCCTTGCTCTGGGGTTCTACACTTTCATCACTAGCTTGGGTGGGAGACTGAGAAGTGTATTTTTGCATCCTGCTTTCCCTTCCTTTTTTTGAGAGGGTGCAGGGTGGGGGAACTGAAGGAAATTGGCATTATTTCTTAACAGATAGAGCACTAGAATCCAAAATTATCTTGACACTCAAATGATGTTCTGAAATCAAGAAGATGAAGTCCAAAGTCTAAAACATCTAAAAAAAGTGGAAGATACAAAACAGTACCCATCCATTTAACATTACTGAAGAAGGGCAGCTGAGCGTGAATATGAATCAACATCATGAAACACTGAGCATCAGCTGAGCGTGAATCAACACTAGATTGTTGCTGCAAAAAGAGACAGATGTAATACGGTGATGTATTAGCAAGAGTTATTTAAAGAAAGGTAATGAATCCACTCAAAGCATCTGACTCTGCCTCTGATAAGCCAGGGGAAGACCTTGGAGGTCTTAGCAGAAGTACTACATCCACTGTAAGATGGCAGGAAGTTTGGAAAGAAGCCAGAAGAGAGCAACAAGAACTATAGAGGTTTTGCAAACATGACCAAAGGAAAAAGAATTGGATGTTTTCTTTGGAAAAAGCAATGAACAGGCTGAGAAGGAACACAACAGCTTCCCCAGTCAGGAAACATTATCATGATATATATTGTTGCTATACACTACTATGCAAATATCTACTTTAACTCGCATGCTTGTAACAGTAATGCCTTTGAACTGCTGTATTTTGTGATCTACATTAAGTGTTTATTAAACTTCTTTATGATCTTCAGATGTCGGAATTGGGACTGGAACATTTTAACATCTTTGTTGGTGACACGGACAGTGGGATTGAGTGCACCCTCAACAACTTTGCTGACAGCACCAAGCTGTGTGGTCCGGTCGACACAATGGAGGGATGGGATGCCATCCAGAGGGACCTTGACAGGTTTGAGAGGTGGGCCCATGTGAACCTCCTGAAGTTCAACAAGGCCAAGTGCAAGGTCCTGCACCTAGGCTGGTGCAATTCCATGAAGAATTACAGGCTAGATGGAGAATGGATTGAGAGCAGCCCTGAGAAGGACTTGGGGGTGTTGGGGGACGAAAAGCTGGACATGAGCCAGCAGTGTGCACTCACAGCCCAGAACACCAACCATACCCTGAGCTGCATCAAAAAAAAGCGTGACCAGCAGGACAAGGGAGGTGATTCTGTCCCTCTACTCTGCCCTTGTGAGCCCCCACATGGAGTACTGTGTCCAGCTCTAGGGTCCTCAACATAAGAAGGACATGGACCCGTTGGAGCGAGTCCAGAGAAGGGCCACCAAGATGATCAAAGGGCTGGAGCCCCTCCCCGACAAATACAGGCTAAGAGAGCTGGGGTTGTTCAGCTTGAAGAAGAGAAGGCTCTGGGGAAACCTTGTATCAGCTTTCCAGTACCTGAAGGGGGCCTACAATGAAGCTGGAGAGGGACTTTTTACAAGGGCATGTAGTTATAGGACGAGGGGTAATGGCTTCATACTGGAAAAGGGTAGATTTAGATTAGATATTAGGAAAATGTAAGGTGGTGAGGCACTGGGGAAGTGCCAGTCCCCTGGGGAAGCTGTGGCTGCCCCATCCCTGGCGGTGTTCAAGGCCAGGCTGGATGGGGCTTTGAGCAACCTGGTCTGGTGGGAGGTGTCCCTGCCACTAGAAAGTACTCCCCTGAAAAGAACAGAATGAATACTGACATCTGATATTTTTGTAGCTCATGGAGAAAAATGCCTAAGATTTTAGATGCTTCCATAAATAGTAAACTGGTGAGGTATTAAAAGTGGGTGCTTAAAGTAATACATGAGCTTGTCCTCTAGTCAAGCATTGCAACTAATCCAATTATTGGTAATATAATATATACCTGGGCCAATATTTATGCCTCATATATAATCATTAAAATAATCTTCTACTTGCAACAAATCTTTAAGAAAACATCCACCCTTCTCCCTTCCACTGTGGCAAAATCAACATGTATTTAGACTACCCTCATATTCCTCTACACTTGTTCTTAAAAATTTAAGAGCAATTCATCATTCTTAAATTGGACTTTTTTTTTGGCTAGTAACTTGTAGGGTTTGATATTTGCCACACACTCATCACAGAAGGAGTGCAGAAAGTTCTCTCACAGAATGTATGCGGGTTTGTGTACCACTATGTGGCTAAAAAAATGTTTAAAAAATATAGTTTAAAAAATAGCCTTTTCCACAGGGTAGCCACCAAAGATGTGCATTTTGCCTACTGCTCGCAGCAACACGTGCTGCTTTGAATGTTTGGAGGGAAAGAAAAGAGACACCTCCACACACTAATACTTTTAGGTTCCCTGTGACCAGAGTAAAAAAAAAACAAAACACTTTGTCATTACCTGATACTTTACACAGAGAAAAGTGCTACATTCAGCAGCTTTAATTCAACTATTACAAGAGGAATGTCCCAGGCAGTTGCTAAACAACCATACTATTTAGGGGGGTTTAGCTTTAAATATTAAATTATCTTCAAAGACATATTCTTCTAAGAAACTTCACTGGAGAAAAGCTTTCCTTTAAGAAATTAATACCTTTTAAGCCAAAGAGCTGTTTGGATATTCCAGTTATCAAGAAACATCTTGAAACTTGTGGAAAACTGTAAAGTAAAAACAAACTAATTATTTCCGAAGTTGTAAAGTGTTACAAAATATTTCCGAATTCTGACATATAAATTATTTAAAAAGTCCCTAACTTGTGATGAGTTGAATAATGTATTTACCAAACTACTTATAACCACAAAATATTTTGGAAGTCAGCTGACAAGTAGAACATATTCAAAACAGACTATTTTCCATCCTTTCCTGACGATGTGAACACGTCATTTCTGACTTAGAACATATTCACTGTCTCGAGGAACAAAACGCGTAGGAAGAGTTACTGAAATTACAAGCAACTACCTACATGGTCACGTATTTTATTTGAAAGAGCCACGAACAAACCTCTATTTGCTGGATTCTTAGATTTGATATTAAATCCCAACGCGTAACTCCATTTTTGTCATAGCCTCTAAAACCAAACCCGGCTGCATTATTAATTGCATCTGCTGCAATGAAACAAAAAGAAACAAGTGAATTATCAACTGCCTGTATTACAAAGTGTGCATCACACAACATGCAGTTTGTTCCAAATATTTATCACATTTTAAAGGCTACATATTTATTGATTTATCGCTGTATTAGACACTTGAACAACCAGAAAATAATCCAAGCGACACATTGGCTTTCAATTAAAAAAGCTTGTAGAAAAGCAAAAGAAGGAAAGGTAGCACTATTCACTGCCCAGTGCAGGTGTCCCCCCTCTCCCCCACCACCAACTTAAGTCTTGCTTGAGCAGTTTGACAAATAACCAGATTCAGTGAGATGCACCAAGACCAGGCAGCAGTGTGTGGCTGTGATGATTTGAGATGGCAGCTCAGAGCTCAGGTGTGTGTCACCGGTCTCCGTCACGCAGCAGCAGCCCCGTTTAGAGCGTACAGATAACACTGCACAACTGACTTCAAGCAGGCACAGGGTCACAGCCCCGCACGCACCGCACACCCAAGGGAAGCAAACGGCAATTTACTGAGCCAGACAGACTCTGTCAGATTTCCACTAATGGCACAAGGCCACCCCTAACAACACTTCTGAAAAGGAAGTGTTTACCATGCACATCAAAAGGTCAGATAGTTCAAAGCAAACAAGGTTTTTCTCTAGGAGAAAAAGCTGGTACCATCATCTGGACTAAGTAGGAAAGTACAAGGGATCTCAGTCTGAACAGCGCCGGTCGCTTGCAGTCATCACCTTTGCCTCAGCTCTGTGAGCTCAGACACTAAAGCCTCCTCAGCAGTGCTCCTCAAATCAGAATGGCAACTTAGAGGGAAATGAGGGGTTTTTTTTCCTAATATTGCCTCTGCTGAGCCAGGCGTTTGGTTGTATGTGCCCAAACGTGGACAACACACCCATGACACATGAACCCAACCGTGTACCCGCTTAAGTGGATAAATAAGTGACCGTGGAGAGAAGAATGCCAGCTCCTCTCCCAGTTCAGAGGCATCCTGAGGGACTGGAAGCAAGGTAGGCAAAAGGCTCTGCAGAAGCAATACAGATCTAGGTCTAGTTACAGGACATGAGCCTTCTCTGTTAGCTCAGAATTCATCTAAAGTATTGTCATTAGATTGTCACCTGTCAGCTAGCAAGGCGAGAGAAATTGCTTAGTTTGTATTACAATATTTAAAAGAATTTACTTTATGTAATAGTGACGTGTAAGAGAAATTCATATCTTTTGCATTTTCCTTTCCTCTTAACAACTTTTTCAACATATTATTCCAGTGTATTTAGAAAGTAAAAGAAACAATTGACTCAAACAGTTCCTTTCCTGAAGTTCAGTTTCTCCAGTTACCTACCAGTCTGGAAGAGGGCTTTGTGACATTTGACTTAATTAAGTCATAATATTTTTATTTCCCCATCAATAACAATTTTAAAGAACATCTTTGAAAGCAGCAAAATTTGCTGCAATACATCTGATATCACTGATGTCGACTTCCAACATTAGACATTGATTTTATGCTCAATTAGAAACAGCTGAAGACATGAACTCCATAATCTCTTGCTAGAATAGAAAGACTACAGCTAGAGTAAGTACACATTTTATTATCTAGCATTTTAATAAGTATTAATTGTAAGTAATTCATTTTAGTAACAGATTTTTTTTCCTTAAGTGCCAAGAATAGCACTGTACAACTCAAAAGCATAACATCCAGTAAAACTTTTAAGGCCCCTTATATTCTACCTCATCTAAACTTCTGATGGTAAGAGTAAAGTGGAAAGAAGGACCTAAAAAAAGTTATTTAGCAAACTGAAAGGACAGAGTTGATAAAGCTTATTTTCTTCGGTATTTTACCAAATGAATGCTAGCTCCTTATGCACTTACTAGCAGTGTAGAGAAATCCATCCAAAGAATTAGAGGGAAAAGAACAACGAAGATTATTCATTTTTCGGATAACTCCTACTCTTTACAGACAATAATACTGGTGCAATAAGAGCACAATATTCTAAATTATTTCATTCCACGACAAGCCCCAGAATTACTATATCCAGACAAGCTGAAAGCACTCCATTCATTGACCAGGAATGAAACCAGCAGCTGTAAATGAGTCATGCTGTTCTGCTACACTAAGGCTTTCTTTATTGCATTGTTTCCCACAGATTCTCTCTCAAAAGAATTATGAAACAAATATGTAAAACTGGAAAAGAGGAGGAAGCTGATGAAATCTGTTTTGTGAGGCCCTTCCAAGATGTCAGCTTACACAGAACAGCAAAATGCCTATTTATGTGTTGGGTTTTTTGCTTTGTATTTTTTGGGTTTTTTTGTTTTGTTTTTTTTTTTCCAAATAATGCAAATTGAAAAGCAAAACGTTCTTTAAACTATACCATCTATTCAAGTGCCTTAAATCAGTGACTATAGGGGTTATCCTGTCAGTCAATTAGAACTTTCAGTAAACAAAGACTAGAAACTCAAGTGGCACCCATCAAACTCTGAAAATAGATACCATAGTAGAAGGCATTCGCAGTAGTGTTAACACCACTATGGTACAGCTGAAATTCAATATAATTGTTTTTCCTTCCTGCTTGAATAACATCAAGCAAATTACTGATAATTAACCACAGAAAAAGGCTTAGGATAACTTTTCAGATATGTGAAAATAAAAGTATCAAAAAAATTAAAAAACATCAGGGATTGTACATCAGACTAGATTAACTGCAAATTTTAAAAAACAAAAACATCACTGCTCATTAAAACACTATCACTTTCCAAAAAAACCTTATGTTTCAGTCAGATTTTTTTCAGGAGACCATGATCTCATTTGCAACACTGTCAAAACATTGTGCTTAGATTTATGGTAAGTTTTGTTTCTCAAAAAGAGAAACACCATTCAATATATTTTGACAACACTTTGTAAGACTTAATAATGTTTTCCTAAGGCCTCAAGAGGGCACTGTCACTTTTTAATACATGCTTAATGTGCAGCATCTCAAATGAAAGTCAATACATATGCTTTATTTTTTTTAATATATGAACTTACCTAAAGTCCATGCAAAATAATACTTGGGTCTGGCAGCCATAAGAGACACATATAGGTAGAAAAACCTTACAGGCCATGATGCTGTAGCTCTGAAGTTATCATCAATGTTGTACTCCACAGGCAAAGTCTTTGTAATTGTCATGTGGAAGAGTAAGGACAGTCCACAGATTAAGAGTTTCTGTGCCACAGCTATCTGAAAAGTTAAAGATGGGAGACTTTGTAAGCGTCGTTTTTTTGTTAATCTTCTGGAAACAAAAGCAAATGATAATCACCCTTCCCTAATAGCTGTGTATATATATATTTATATGTCTACTTTTCAATAATATATACTACCAACTGTAAAATAGTTGGTAACATTCTATAGAGGCTCAAGGAATATCATTATCTCGATTAAGTTGCAAGCATCACTTCTGGCAAACACAACAAATTCAATCTGACTACAAGGAGCCCCTAAAAACCCTTCCAATAAATGGGAAAATGGCAACTCCTTATCAATCAACTCTCTTAGATTATTGCAATATCTAAATTATAAGACAACTAAAATACTGAAATAATTTAGGAACTTACAGCCAAAATACCTCAAGTTCTATATAGACCTGTTTTCCCAACTAGAGTGATCAAGCTATAAGGTGTCAAATAGTCTGCTCAATGAGATGTAAAAATATGTTGTTCAGGTAGGACATGGACTCACATTTTCTCAAAATTCATTTTGCCATAATCACCACATTAAAAAGTATGTATTTTTAGGAAAACATTTCTAAGGTTCCATTATAGCACACCGAGAGCAATAACGCATGACATTGAATGCTCTACATCTGACCCACATCCCAAGGGCAGATACTATATTCTATGCAAGCTCCTAAAGTACCACACAAATCAAGCACCTACAAAAGAGAAGTTTGAGAGCTAGTTCATTTAAATGTATTTTTCAAGTTTGGATTGTAAGTAATTTCGATATTTAAACATTACAATTTTAATTTACATTACAATTCTACAAACAATAAACTTGGCAAGAAAACAATCAACCTCGCTGTTTCTGCTCCGAAGCATCGCTACAAAAAGATAACCAGAATCCTTTTTCTGTCCATCCTGCTTCCAGTATACCTGCCCAAACTTGTAAAGACAACGTCCTGCTTTAATTGGAGTGCAGCTTCACATACCTAGTTCCAAAATAAAGAGTAATTCTATTCCATGATACAGAATGGAGCATTAAGCACCCAACTGAAAACACAGATTTCTGCAAGACACATGGTATCAAAGATTCGCCCACACAGACCTAAGAGGTGGTTACAACCTGATAAAAAAAATTAAACTTGGAAGGGTTGTAAAAAGGTGAGGGTAACTTTGGATATTGCATATATTTCACGTGGCTCACGTAAGAAGATATTTCAGAGAGGATTAGAAAACTCAGCTAATTAAAACAAACCAGCTGGATAATTCAGGAGGCAACTACATATTAACAGTTAAAGCTGGTGTTTAATTATTTGTTTTACTTGCTTTTTAATAAACTTGATTTTAATACTTTATTCTACTACAAGAGTTTAAAGCGCATTAATTTTTTTAAAAGCATTCCTTTGTTTTTCTAGCAGCTATTAATCCTTCTCTCTCTTTGCCAGAGCAGAGGGAAAGTTCAGTTGGCTTAACTTCTTTAGGAATTTAAATAGAAATGAGAGTTCATTAAATGAGTTATTATTAATACTAATGAGTCTTTAAATTTGGTATGAAATATCTGATACATGCAAAAGTCAGATATTTGTAAATACCAAAAGACATCACCCCAAGGTTCTGAAGACAGTTGCAAGGATTTAATTTCAAAGTCTAAGCAATAATTAGAAGTCATGTTCAATTTACCATGAGAACCAACATTTACAGACTGTTAACATTAACAGGCAACTTGGAAATATAAGCATAAATGTATAAAATAGCTGTTTTCCATCTGAAGATCTCTACAAAGCCTCAAAATATCTATTGGCAACTTATAAATAATGTAATCTCTGTTTAAAGGCCTCGTTTTTGCCACTGCCACCAGTTTTTCCATTGGTAAACAGAAATCATTCATCTGCCTATTCAACCCAAAACATGCTTAGTACCTCTTTGAAGGTTTTTAACAAAGTTTCAACCGGAATTGAAACCTCTTCTTTTAAGGAAGAGCATAGGAGTTTTATTAAAAATTTATCTTAAGAAAAAAACCCAATGCACTCATATAGGGCTCTGCCGTAAATTGTACTTTTAAAAAATAAACTCTGCAGTTTTCAATTTGTAGTTGTAGAAAAAATATTGCAGGAGGAAGATGTTTTTATTTATTTATTAAGTATTTAAATGATATATTTCTACAACTGTTTTTTAGCACCAACATTTAGGCGTAGGGACGAGCATAACTTGTCCATAACATAGGACAAGCATACCTCCAGAAACAGCATTTCTGTTTCTTTTAATTACACTACTTTGCTCAGTAATTATATATCTCAGAACCCCAACCAAGCTGGTATCACTTTTATGGGATCAGTATCAGGTATATTAGTGTCTAAGGACACTAATATAAACAAACAGTAAGGGAGATAATCTCCTGCCTCTACAGAGAGTGGGAGCTGCAGTTTCAGGCCTGGTTTACACAGAGCTTCTGGAGGACAATCCAAGCACAGGCCGCAGTGCAAAGCAGCAGCCCTGCCCTCCCTCCTCACCTTGGCTCTAGGTTTTTGCTTTTTGCCTTCTAGTGAGTCAGATTCAAGAAGGAGATCAGGTGAAAATCCAGCCTTTGAGGGTTTTGCCTTTTTTTTTTTTTTAATGATGAACTAGTTGTAAAGTGGATCAAGTGATCCGAGTCAGACCACGATGCAGCACGAGGCATGTCAGCTCTGCTACAATAAGCAGAAGACCCAGAACCCACAGCCAGGACCTACCCTATTCAGCAAGAGTTTAGACTTGGGTTGGCCTAAATTAAGTATCAAATCAAAATTATTAAATTATTAAAGTCTGAGGCATATTTATAGCACTTAAGTTTTGAACACATTTACAGAGACATAGAATTCCTCACTTGAAACCAAAATAATCTATAGTTCAATTACCTATAGAAATGTGTTTGGTAAAACATCAATTCACTTCCTATTGTTTAATTAACTAGGTTATTGGTATTAGCTTCTTTGCCAAGACATAAATGGGTAATCACTGGATTGCACATTCACAGGAGGGCTGGTCAGTTTTTACAGGGATGAAGTAACTATTCAAAAGTAAAAATTCAGAAGTTTGAAGTTTAATTTCATTCCTTCTTTAAGTGTACAACGTATCAGAATAACTGTTCCGTTACAGAATTAAAAGATCATAAGCTGCAGGATAACGTTGACCTTCTATGAAGTAGAATATACAATGTCTTTCACAACAAAAAGGTAGAAAAACCTGGCTCATTTAGTTATGATGACTAAAACCTGTATACCTGCATAAAAATATCAAATGTGGCCAACACTGGGAAGGTGAAATGGTACTTAAGCTAAAAGCACCAGGACAAAACCAAACATGCATTCATTAGATGGGAATATAATTAGTTTGAAAGCTACATTCCTAATCGGAGAATGGAGTTCAGGAACAGCTGTCTAGTTGAAGCAATAAACGTAAAACACTCACTGAGCTCAGGAATTTTATAAATATATTATTGTATAAACTTGTATAATATATACAAAAACATATACCCCAAAGAAGAAAAGGTCCTTTTATTTGATTGAATCTGTTATTTTTCTTAGTTGAAAGACAATAAGGAGCTGAATATAATATTGAACTATGATAATTTTGGGGAGGTTAGCACCACAGGTGAAAATTATAGGTAATTAAGCAAGAAATTTATAACCTGTGGGAAGAGTCTGCATAATAAGCAATAAAGCAGGTATCTGCTGACAGGAATCTTGTATTTTAAGGGTAGCCATAATAAAAAGAAACTTACAAAGACAGATATTAATTTCTGAGAGTTGACACCACTTTGAGCACCAACAATTGATAGCTTGCAAAAAGGCACAATAGGAGGGATGTAAGAAATAAGTTTTAATATGTTCACTTGATTCATTTAACATGCAATGAACACAGCAGAAATAGTAATCAAGTTAACATCATGCAGTCAACAGACAGTATAGAGGAGGAGGCCAGCATGAACTACTTTGGTTATATAGTTTATATTAGACAAGAAATGAAACTTACTATAACTCAGCTGAAGGATTTTTTTCCTTTCATTTACTACATTAACATTTGCTGATCCTCATTACATTTCATTTTTTTGAGTTACCTAACAATTTAGTCTTCTTGAAATGAAAACATGAGAATCAAGGAATAAATTTGAAGTATTAATATGAAGTTAATAGTATTTAAACCTTCTTCTGGAACAAGACAATGAATACTTTAATTGATGCAGCAAATGCAGTAACATTATATCATCCATATTTCTCCAAAAGCACAAACTACTTGCTGGTGTTATAAAATGCAGTCAGATTTCTCTAACACCAGTTGGGAGATGAAGTATCAGCAGCATAGACAGCTTCTCTTTATTTTGATTTCAAAAGCCAATGCAGCATAAATTGCAAAAAGTTCCAGGCATCTTAAGAGCAATTCATTTTAAGGAAAACTGCTTACCTGAAAGAAGAATCCATCATAGGTTTGCATTTATTTCTATTGACTGCTCAGATTGCTAGCAAGATTATGTGGTAAAAAGCCAGGAAGTCCCCCCAGGCAATCAGTAGATGCATGTCCAGAAGTACAGATTCCAGCAGATTTGGTTGGTTCCACTTATTTGCAATAACTTTTCTACATAATATTTTTCTGCAGAAATAGAATTCTAGTACATAAAATGTGATGCCTTTACTGAGCCAAAACAATGTTTAAAAATAAATTAATTGTCTGCATCTCTGCCAATACAACCCATCAATGCAGACTACAGGCTGCGAGATGCCAGTCTAGGCAAGGAATTCTCCTGTGTCTCCTTTGCCCTTCCTAACTACTTGCTCAAAAGCACACTTATGTGAGCGGAGGTGCTTTGTAAACAGTTTAAAGTGTTACCATCCTCCAGCCACCAGTTTACATTCCTGTGGTGCAGGTTACTACAACCACACAAGATGGGTAGAACGGAACGTGCAAAAAAGTCCTCATCCCCATTCAAAGGATGGAAGCGGTTGGAGATGACACAGCTGATTGGGAAGCGCTCCCTGTTAGCCCAGCTGCAGGGATGGCAACCTCTAGATGATAGGACAAGACAAGCAGCTCTGTGTGGGAATGTCTTCATCTGCTCCAGCAACAGTTGGTCCACAAGATAAGCAGAAAAGAACTAACTGGAGCTGGAATTAGCAAAAGCCATTTATCTGAAGTGTTCCAGTCGACTCCATGATCATTCTCCCTTGTGTGTGTGGTAATAATTATCTTAGGCACACACAAATTTCAAAGTCTGATACACTCCTATTTAAGAGAATGTGAAAAGATAATATTCAGTACCCTGAGCATTAAACTAATTGGATTAAATTTAAAAAGTTATAAGCTTCGGGAGCTTTTCATTTTAATTCAGGCCATATAATCTCTCTTGTAACATGCAATCAACTGGACTTTCTTCTGTACACACTTGGTCTCTTCCACAACAGAGTAAGAGAAAGAAATATGTTGTACTGATTACTAGCCATGGTGTTATGGCTAGTCCATCTTTTACTACACTTTCAGATCAAAATCTGTCTTTAATACCTCTCTACGTGAAAGAAAGCAAGGAAAAAAGTGAAACTATTTCTGTGACTGTTTTTTAACTTTTTACATATGAATGTTTTCTACTTGCTGCAAGAAAACATTAAAAAACAGTATGATTTGAAAATGTTCATGAAACCTTGCTGGAACTTTATGTCATTTGAAAACTGATGGGACTCAAACATGCACTTCATCCTTACCAGGACTTTTTTTGTACAAGTATACGCTTTGAAGGAAACATGCATCAACTGTTTTCATTTATAGGTGACTTTTTACCATATAAGCTTGTTAGGAACCCCCTATTTAATCTATTTTATCTGCAAGATCCAGACTGGAAACCACGGAGAACAGCTGCATTAAAAAAAGTATTTAACTTTTTGAAGAGGGAACTATACTGTTGATGGATGACCTCCGGATACAGCTCAGAAGTTACGCCTGTAAGTGAACAGTGCAAACCAAGCTTTTCATGCAATGATTACGGAAGCACCGGCACTGCAAGAGTCATACATCTTACATTGGGAGAAGGATCCGTTTGTTCATATTTTGTGTCTTCCTTCCCATTTGCTTCAGACTGTTGCAGTTGGTATGATCTGCCTTCAATGAAAGTAATATAGTCTTTGTAAGAGCATAACGGGCCTGCCAGGATACCCATGAAATTACAGTTGTAACTTAAATACTCCAGTAGACTTGGCATGCGTCTGTAATTCAAAGACAAGCAACTCGTGAGATGGAATGTGTAGTTCTACAGAATTTCCACAGTAGGACAAGTCACATACTCCATGTCATTGCTTACTCTCACTGCAGTAAAAACCACATATAGAAAAGCAGTTTGTGCGTCTTTCGTAATCACAGCTTAAAACATTCTATGCATAGTATTTCTTTCCAATCCATACTGAGCATTTCCAGACAGTTCTCCTGATCTCTAGTAATTTTCTCCTTGTCCATGCAAGGCATTTGAGCCTGGGGAAGGAGAAGGAAGGGTTTTTCCCTATGTGTTCATTCAACTGTTTACGTTTTCTTTTTTCCCCTCAATAACTGAACCAGTAAACAAAGGTTTGTTTACACCGGTAATTATTTCAATTAAGGAAAATGCCTCAAGTCAAGACTGTTCTGCCCAGGGTAACATACTATTTTCAAGTCTCATAAATAAAGAAAGGAGAAGAGGTAAGCTAAATACTGAAAAACAGAACTAATCAAGCATGTTCCTTCACCAGCTTCTTTGTATGTATACTAAATGCTAACAAGTCTGTCTCATATGGCAGTAATTTGCATAGACTGCATAGAACTTAGAATGTTTTCCTTAAATAAGGATAAACCTACTTCTAATATCTTCCAGGATGTGTAGATGTATGAATTAATCTACAATTATAAAAGGATAGATCTGTTTTAGATGACTCTGTAAACTCTCTATATCTTGAGTGTGAAGACAACTCCACAGAGCATTAATAAAGCACCCAAAACACCAGCTTCTCCCCGGCCCCAAAACTAGACTCTCAGCGATGTCTGAAAGCCTACCTTACAGCCAAGCACCTCTGTGATGGAGTCAAATCTTCATTTTTCCGAAACATTCCTAGGGAAGAGGACAGGAAAAAAGAAAAAATAAAGAACAGCCGAACTTCTACACATTAATTAGCATTTTCTTTACTCGGTAGAGCAAGCCTCATGCTGCAACATAATTTCTTGAGTCCTCATGTAATTTCAGAGGTATTATGTCACATAACATTTTTGCTGGAGTTGGATCAAGCACTTCTTACTGCTGACAGAATTAAACTTTCATATCCTCAGTTAAATCCAACAGCACCTAAACTTGAAATCACATGCATTTCAGGAAAGCATTAAGGTGGCTCCTAATAAGTGTTGACAAATACAATTCCCTTACATTGGTTAAGATTTCAAAGTTTGAAGGTTTTAAAATCCTTTATGCCCAGTCCTGAAAACTGGACAAGCCCCAAACCTCTTTCAACATTGCAGTAACACCCAGGGACATGACACTAGTCATTGAGCTTCTGGTGTATAGTACAAACACAGTCCAAGACAGATTTAAGCAATTCAAGGCTTAAGGCAGACCTCAAGAGCACCTTCGTGCTGCAAGTAAAGGCTGTGACCAAGGGCCAGTGAAGCAGGCACAACAGCAAAGGGTGCTCAAGTCTTTTTTTTATGACCACAACAAGCAGCCCTAAGCCCTGCTAGCAGAAGGGGACAGGCCAAGGCTGAGTTGAGCAGCAAGACTGAATTCTTGCTACGTAACGCTTTCTGAAATGCTGGTGGCTTACCTCTGAAAAATAGGCTTCAAAATTTGTACTCCCATAAAAGAGAAAAGGAATAAACATGACCTTCAACACTAAATCATTATAAAATACACTAATTCAAGGGCACAGAAGCAGCAGAGCTCCTTCCTTCAAACAGCCCTGGTTTATACCAGCCACACTGCTTGCCAAAACAACTGCTTCAGCTCCTGCTGCAGCTGCTCCACTGGTTCAGGCATTAGCACATCCATTCTCTCCCTGATATTCACATTTGCAAGTTTTCTTTGCCATCACAAGCACTAAAAAAAAAAATATTTTTTTATGAGTATAGCTTCCTAATGAAAATAAAGTTTATGGAATCTCCCTTCAATTATCTTCCTCCCTAGCAGTGCCTAAACCCAACAGCCAATTTCTAACCAAGCTTGATGAGAGAGTAGAGGTAATATAGATCGGAAACCCCAATGTGCTTTATGAAAACAGATGATTCTGTAGAAGATCCTCCTCACAGAAAGGTTGCCTTCAAACCCATCCCCTGATGCCAGTAAATCCACAGAGGGGAGCCCTTATATTTGATTCCAGCATAAGGAAAGTTTTAACTGGAGCCAATTTTTTTTTTAGATATCTAAATCAGTCAGGCTTAAAACAAAGACTGGGGAGGGCAAAGTCAAACCTCATTTAATTCTATGACTCATGGAAATACTTGCTGTCTAAAGAGAAGATAACTGTTGTCTTCATGCAACTCCAGGAACTGTGACCTATACAAACTTACAACTTTAAAACTGTACTTTTAGTCTTCAACAGATATTCTCTGAGAATACAGAGGGGTCAGAAACTTCCCATCTTGTCTCTTCCAATATGACCTGGAAAAAACACCTTTTTCGGTCCTGATCCTTCACAGCGGAAAGTCACCTCCATTTATACCCACCCAAGGCAAGAAACTGAAGGACAAAGCATCACCCCTAACTTCATGCAGCACTTTCTCTTCCCCATCATTACATTTTCACATCATCTCCTTGGTGCTACAGCAACGATTTCTATGCTGATAACTGTACTGAATAAAAAATGTGGGAGAAGCATTTTGGAAGATCCTTTAACCTTTAAGCCCATAAGATTACAGTATTCAGGTAGTAAATCTTGAACTTAACACAAACTTAAACAGAAATTTAACATAAAAGACTCCTATAGCTAGATGTAGATTACACGACATGACTGGTGCAGGGAGGTGGCCCGTTGAGAGCCTTCAGTCTCTCATAGCGCATAGGATGCAAACTGACCGGAGCAGGAGCATCTTTCGCTGGCATATTTCATATGGGTATTTACCCTTAGATCAGAAAGTGGAAGCAGTCACCAAGTGTGTCCAAATGAACTTGCACAAAGCTAGTTCACTAACCACTAAATAAAAGGTAATCGGTCAAATGAAAGATTTCACATCATTTATGTGGTAATAAAAAGGAGGAAAACCCCTCAAACCTGAAATAGAAGAATCTAACCACTGCAATAAGACCTATACTTTTGTAGGGGTGGGGAAGAAAGAACTGGCATATTTAAAATGGTTCAAGTTATACACATATACACGTAATAAGCCACTTAGCATGTGTATTGCTTGCCAGTTTATTTAGGCCTTAACCTATCTCAAACACACCACACACAAGTAAGCCTCCATTAATTCTTCATTTCTCTATCTCCCTCCAGCCAGCAGCCTCCTTGAGGTCAGTTCAGTGGCTTTAACTATTTGTTTGTTGGGTTGTTTGGGTTTTTTTTGTGTGGGCCCATTGAAGGCCCATTTACCATCTTTGCATAGCACACAAGAACAAGGAAACATCTCTGTCTTTTTCATACTCTTGAAAGCTTTCAGGAAGCTTTTGTTAACTTTTTAATTCACAGAAAATATGCATATGGAAAAGGTGCTCTTACATTGATCCTTATCCGAGATGAATGAATATATATTCACATCCAGTATTTCCCAGGCAGTGTATCTGCCCATGGGAACAGAGGCCTCATAAATCTTAGCTGTTGGAGACACGTTGGAGATGAAGAAAACCCACTTCAGCAGCATGTAGCTGCCAGGGAACTCATGAAGTTTTGTAACCTTTCTCTGGGGATTATGAGAATTCTTTTCTCCTGTCCTAAAGCAGGAGACTACTGCAATGGCTGCAGCTTTTAGTTGCTACCAAATCACACAGTGGGGATTAGAGAAAATGGCTTTTATCGAACACCTGTTAGAGAGGTGAAATCATTTGGTCACTCAGTAACTGTAACTCAGTTTTCTCATCTGTAAAGGAAGAAATACTCCTGTGTTCCTTCCTTGCTAAAGTAATTTTTTAAATCATCAGTAACAAAATTTATCCCTAGTGGTCTAAGATCATGAGGAAGTTGCATCGTTTCATTCCTTCTCAGGAGACCACATCCTAATGGTAACTAAATCAACATCTTTAGGTACACACCAATATCCTGCCATATAGGCTTTATTAAAGGCACGTTATGACTCTCACTGTGATAATACAATGTTTACAATGATATCATTGCACCACCCCAGCTTTGCAGTTGATCTGCTTGAATATACCCACCTTTGTATTTGCATGAAATCCAGCTAATCAGTAACTCATTAATACTGCTTAGACATAAGATTATATTATATTAATAATACTTAACATGGAGATCATATCACAGGCTCCGTTGTAATTACAGTAAATTTTAATTTGAGGTTCTGAAATGGATCACCAGCTGAGCCCAAATGCATCTTAAACTATAAGAGCTGAAGAAGACAGACAGACAATAACAGTTTCAGTTGTTACTAGCACATTGGCAGCAACAAAAGCAGACACAGATGCCAGCTGAGTAAAATCACAAAGAACTACAAAAAGTAAGAAAAATCAGAAGTCTTGATATCCAGAGAGCCGTGCAAGCAAACGCAGGCCCAAAACAACACTTGAAGACTTAGGAGGGAAAAAATACAATATAATTCCTTTAAATACTAATGACATGTACTGTAATCAAAGTGATTTGGTAACTGATGCTGAAACAATAATGACCATGCTGTCACTAACACAAGAGGGAGCACTCAAAAAATAATATAAATAGATCAAGAGACAACTGGAGAGAGAGCATTAAAACAAACCCCTGGACACAAGAAGAAAGCATCACATTACCAGAAAACTCAAATACACCCACGCCCACACACCACCACACCGTGGCAGTTTCAGTGACATAATTAACAGAGGAAATAGAAAACAACATTCCTGCTTAAACAGCTGCAACTTTCTTGCTATAACACCAGCATTTATAAAGGGGAACTGGGTCATGATGACCTATCAAAAACCCCTAAGAGTATTTAGTTCTACATATGTAAGTGCACAATTCTCCATCTCAAGAGCTGTTCAGTTTTCTCTTGCTTATACTTTCACAACAGCAAACACTGAAATATACTTTTTATGACATAATAATAATACCACCTAGTTGAAATCAGAAAAGCACACTGATAGTTTATGAGACCATTATTTTCATAAACATAAGAACAATCTTAACTGATCACCTCTCACTACAACAAAAAACCCACAAACCAGAACCACACTTAATCGCAAAAGTAATTTGCCAGAACACAGTATGTTCCCTTTCCCCACGGGGTCACATTGTGACAGTCAGTAATTCAGCCTGGTAATCCCGTTCTGCTTTCGTAGGTATTTATTTAAAATAAATTTGAAATATCACATGTAATGTACAGAAATACATAAACTGTTCAACGCTTAGGTACATTCCCATTTCCACCCTTTAAGCAAAAGCAGACCAACACTAAAGTTGTCTGAAAGCCTTTAGAATGATGTAGTGTCTTTCTGCTGAATATGGGAATTATTTGCCTTTAAGAAAAGTAAAAGGCAAAGAATCTAGTTAACTGAAAATAAAGAAGAAATGTTTACATCAACTAAGTCAAGAAACATTCTTCAATACTTCTGACACTATTACATTGTTCAAGAACAGCTAACACCACTACTACCAAAGTTAAGAGCAGGAATTGCAGTTTGGAGATGGGACTGCTATTAACTGCAAACCGACAAGAAATTTACTTTCTATTTAAAAAACAAACAATCAACAATAACAAAAAAAGCATTGTCAGAAAAACCTCCCAAGTGTACAGTGTAGTACCACTGATGTAGCAATAGCAGGTAGCAATAGATAATTATGACCATAGCAACTAATACAGCGTTTGTGTATAAGTTTCTCCAACATCACCGTAATTTCTTTTTCCTCATCTCCATTTTCCATGTATTTCATCCATCCATTGAAATATCTCTCCTCTCAGGGGCCATTCTGGACAGAGACTGTACTTTCATTATTTTGCAGAGGAAAATAGACTCTAATAGCTTATTTGGAAACCTTACAACTTTGTAATAGTACAATAACCATTTGAGGAAAAAAGCATAAAATAATTCAGCCATTGTCCTAATAGCCTGCTGTTGGAGCAAAGTAAATGAGATCTAACATACTGGTGTAAGACAAGCCTTTAACTATATTTCACTAATGCATCACTCAAACTAAAAGGCCGAGGTAAAAAAAAACAAACAACAAATCCTTCAAGTTGCATATTCACTGTACTCTTTATATCATTTCAGTTCTCACAGAAAATTCAGTGCCTTACCAGATCAGCATCAATGTCTGCTCTAATGCTTTTAAAAATTGAGAGCTCCAGATATATACAAAGAAATAATAATTAAGAAAAAAAAGCCAAGCAGCATTCCAGGAAAAGCACATTTAGAAATTAGCAACTACAAGGCTGAAACTAAAGGCATAAGGGATGGGAGAAGGGTACACACAGGAACAAAGTTTATTTCTTTGTGCTCAGAAAGTGAGAGAAGCCCCTGGGAACTAAGAAGCAGCTGACAGAAGAGTGTTGTGGTTCTGGTTTCTTACCTGTAACTAACCACACATTTTTATGGACAATTGCAACATAGTAATAGTAAGAAAGAATTTGATTTTGTTTAGTAGATAGTTATTACCTTTTTAAAGTAACTTTTTTTAAAATTGTAATGTATTATTTAGTTTATATTAGAGAAAAGAAATAAGAACAAGGTTGGAAGAAGCTGCAAGAATTATTTTTTTTTCCTTTAAAATATCAAATATCAAGTCTAACGTTCCCTAGTTTTGCTGGCTGAATCTCTTGGAGATTTAAAAATAAATACATCATGAGCTCCAGAACTTCAATGGGTTATGAACATAAACATTTGAAGAGACTCTTTCTTTAAGATTCATTAAGCACCAGAATTAAAAACAAGCTGCCAAAGCGCATACAAAATAGTGAGGTTAGATTTGGATATGGGTCTTTCCTGAGAATCCTGATCTCATACAGAATCGCAGTAAAATCAGTGAGGCTCTGTGGGGATGAGTGGGTTATAAGCAAAAAACCAGAGAACGCTGTATGAACTCATTGCAAGACACAGAATTAAGCAGTAGCAGCATCTCTCCTCCTCTCCCCTGCTTAACTTTTAGTACCTTATGGATGTAATTGCAAAAGCTTCTCTACTTGCCACTATCTCTGATCTAGAAATTTCTCATGCAAGTACAATCCTCTATTTTACAGCCATTCTAAACTACACCTGTAACAAGCCTCCTGCTTCTTGAACAACCTTTCCTTCTCCAAAATATGCTAGCTTTAAATTTTATTATAAAAAGGTACTCTACAATATAGGATCTGAGGTACAAAATTTCCTTTTCTCTCTTAACTCTGTCATTAACCTGAAATGTTGCATAAATAAATTTGAATCTTGCCATAAAGAATGAATATGGACACAAGCAGTTCCCAAATCATGTAAAAACACTTCTACCTTTAGAACACACGTGTGATGCCAAAGGTAATCAGCAAGAAATACAACTCAAATCTTCGCATACTGACTACTCATTTCTAGCAATGCTCATTTGAGTAACGAGGCAAGAACTATCAAGGGCTTAAGTTCAAAATGTAAAGCAGGTGGAAATTTGTAATCCAAGCAACCTTCTGAAAAATCAGTATTATACAGCAAGCTTAAATTCATTCTATGCAGCTTGCATAGAATTTTCCTGCTTAAAAAAGCCCACACTAAGTGCACAGGGTTGTAACAGTTATAGGGGTAGTTATTTATTTATGGGATTCTGTGCTCATGTTCAACTTGGAATCAAGCATATCCGCTTAGCTAGACAGACTATAACACGTAGCATGAGTGCATGGCCTTAATGGCATCCAAGTATCTCTAGGATCTTCAAATGTAACACTGAAACCACAACAAACAGGCTGCCAGGAAAAGATCAGGTCCAGAAGACTTGCCTTTACCACAAAACCAACCTAACTATAACTAGAGTCTTGAAGCCTACCAAGATCTTCCAACACACCAACACCTTCCTTTCAGCTGTTTATTTTCATTACCTCTCCTTAGACGTACTGGTAACAAACGAGGGGGGGAAATAAAGTAATTGATGATTACTATAGCCAAGCTGATGTGACTAGAGGCTCAGAGTGTCATTAACCAGTATAATTTTCAACATTATCTCCTCTCCCATCAGTATATCTCAAATTATTTTCCAGTGAAAGCATGGACCTTTGTACAGTGAACAAAAGCCCATTGACAGCAGCCTTATTTTCATTAATTTCTCATGATGGACTCCTTTTCAGTTGTCTATGTGGTTTGTTTTTTTTTAAAAAAAAAAACATTGCTTTAATACAATCTGTTTCCCCTGCACATCTTTTCTTAGCATCTCCTGACACCAGACTAGCAATTGCTCCTGAATTCACACTGGTCATATCAACTTTTGAGAGTCACATTCACACTGTGCTCCCAGCAACAGTGATCATCCAACTGAAGTCAAGGACTCTGCTAAACTGCAAATGCAACCAGAGAGAAAGTTCTCTTCTATATTATCAGCTACCCGCCACGGCTGACAAAGACTCTAAAGGATCTCTGATAGGAGGTCAACACTGAACAAAATTTCAAGATTGATACTCAGAATTCAATGACAACTACAGACAGAAATTAAGACAGGCTTACGAGGAAAATAAAAGTTTTCTGAATTAGTTTAAGCAGGAAAAAAATCTAGTTTAGTTTGTGATGAAAGAATAGCGCTGACTAAATGAAATATTTGTTTCAAGACTTCAGGAACGCTCACATGCTTATCCCATACCACAACTCCACTATTTGTGCAAGATGTCAGCAAATGGAGAATTGCTCTTTCCCCTAGCAAAATGATAGTAGGGGGAAGCATTTATCTTTGATACTGGAATTATTACTTCCTTATAATAAGCTGTTTCCTCTAACGTGTACTCTGTACTCTAATGATATTCATGAATGTTGTTGCCTACAGGCTTCTCTAGATAGTGTAACAACAAGAATGGAAACCAATGCAACACCAACAGCACTAAAGCTAGGACACACGTGAGACAAAAGCATATGAAACTCCATACATAATGTTACTACAGAAATTTCAGAAAAACAAGTGGCTTAATCCAGGTTTCTGGAGGGGTTCACTCCCAAATCTTCAACAGACAGCTGTGGCTCCAAGTGATTCAAGGTAATTGGCTATGTTTATTGGATAGTATTTTCAAACCTTAAAAATGAAAGTTACTCCTTTGAATTTAAAGATAACTAAAAATCCAGATACCCTACCCACAAAAGCCAATATTAGAATTCATTTCTGTCACAACTAGGGCCCACTTATCTGATGGATAAATCTGACAGGACAAAAGACGGAAACATAATTAGATAATCCTCCGGTTCACACTGGTATGTTAGCAGCAAGTGTAATTATGATAATAAAAGAAATTAAATGTATATAAAGGTGTTCTAAAAATCAGTATACATGGCACAAATTAGGGGGACATTAACAGCATTTTAAAACGAGAGTTGCTCAACAACTGAAATCACGTGTACTTGGTTCTGTCAGAAACAGTGATCTCTGGATTTGGAAATTACCTAGCTAACTCTCAGGATCAGTACCCCAGCCCCAAAAAACTTCATTGGTCTTTGGTCACCAGCCCCAGAATTGTCATTGGTCTTCTGATAAGTAGTTATCTTCTGCACAGTGTAAGCATTTTCAGAGCTTTTGCAGTGTCTGAGCAATGTTTCTTGGTACTTCCATTGGTAAGTATCAAGACAATCAACTGAGACAAAGTTATATTTTGTTGTAAAACACATGCTGGACTAATCTAACTCATTGACTCATGACTAACTTTCCTTCAATTTATTTTGTATAGAAAATTAAACACAGTTTAAAGAAATCTTACCATCATGAATCTCAAAAGCCAAACTAGTGATCTTCTGTGTGATTATCATCATTGGACTGTTACAAAAAAAAAAAGG
Source organism: Tringa tobata (assembly GCA_033628505.1). Taxonomy (NCBI): domain Eukaryota; kingdom Metazoa; phylum Chordata; class Aves; order Charadriiformes; family Scolopacidae; genus Tringa; species Tringa tobata. The sequence continues at coordinate 5,076,216 of JAHREE010000215.1, forward strand.
AAGAAAGAATAATTTAGAAAAAAGTTCAGAATTTTCTTTCACATGTAAATATCAGGGAAAGTTTACACTAATAGTCCAGGTTAATTATTCTCAACTGGAAGACTTTTAGTACAATGGCAAAGTGATTAGTTTTTGGTCTTCAAACCATTACAGAGTCTTCAATACAATGAAAAGAATTTAATCCTTAGTTATAGCACTTGATGACTCGTGCCTTTTATTGCTGCATTAGGTTCCACAAACACAGTCAAAGTGTTTCACATTTATTTTGTACTAACAGAGTTAGTTATTACTTTTTTTTGTTTACAGAGGGAAGAATAAAGAAAAAAGGGCAATAAAACCCATTTTGTGCATTGCAAATTACGGCAGCAGTAAGCAAAAGACAATAAAAATATACCAAAGTTGAACAGTACTATTATTTAGATATGCAGACCACTTCCACGGTTTCTACTAACACCTGCTCCTATGTTTAATTCTTCCATCTAGAATTATTATTTGCTTCAAGTAAACATATCTGGCAAAACAAAAACCCAGCATAATTATGCTGGCTCCAACAGAGTTCAGTTTGTTTTGAATTTGATACACTTGAGCAGATCTTAAGCTGTCCAAGAGATATTCTTCCCCAGCTAAGCAAGTCAGCTTCATACTGAGAAATTATACCATCTTCATGGTATCTAAGAGTTTGGCTGATGTAGATCCCAGCATTGCTAAGCCCCTAACTGTGGGGAGGGAGGGGATGGGGGAGAGCATAAAGTAGGCTGCCAGAATTTAGAAGTTTAACTTCAAAATCAAATCTCAAAGCATGTATCAGGGACTCTATTTACCTAGTAGTATCTGAGCTGCAGACAAAAATAAAAATCACAACAAAATAATCCTACTGTAGGTTGGACACAGTTTTGTTTAAGTCTTTTGACTACACTTGCCTTTTTTCAACATATTTAAGTTGGCATAGAAAAACAATTCCAAGAGCCATCAAGTCCTCCTCCATTGACAGTGCTACACCAGTATTTTGCCAGATGGCTCAGTCTGTCAAATTAAATTTTTTTAGGTTCTTGTTATTTCAAAGCACACGATATTTCCAGTACTTAAAATGCAATCAGAGAAAAAGGTTTTTTTTCTACCATATTATCAGTGACTCAAAAATCTTGATATCAAGACTAGAGCGAGGGGCAAGATTCAAGAAGGAAGAAAACTAAACAAGACAAGAATCTGGGAAATCCCTCGTTTCCTAGCATTTAATCTGTGGACCTGCCTGGTGCTGGCAGAAATCCCCAACTGAATCTGAAAATAATGAGTTTTTCTTCTGTGAGTGGACATGTGACAGCATGGATCCTGCCTGGTGGAAGGATGGAGCCCAGGAGGAGCTCAGTCAGACCTTACATTAATTCTAGCTGATACATCTGTCATTGTTATCATCACAGACCCTGGTATTTTTCTCCCCCCACCCCCCCGCCTGGTCTCAAGTGGCTATTGCAGTATCTTCAGAGATTTGGCTGAGGAGCAACAATCTAGAGACTAGAATAGTCCCTTCCTGGATCAGTAAGGCTGTGAACCAGGATTTTAATGATCCCTTTTAGGCGCTGGCAGAGAGGCAAAGGAGGCGGTGGAAGGCTCGGTGGCAGCTGGGATCTGTTAGTGCTGAAGCCAGGACCACACAGCTCTGCACAAGCAATTGCCCCTCCAGCATGAGGTTTCCTCAGCTTTCTCCACTGTCAGTACATTGATACCTTCCTTCAACACCTTTTACAGATTCCCTGGTCTTGGCCACTTCAGGTGGGCACAGCACGCAGAGCAGAATCATCTAGATAAACAGCTATTCAAAGCTTTTTTGGGGGCTAACCACTATATGAATCCATGCCAATGTCTTTGGAAGAGCTAGCTGGTGCTGGGGTTCAACAGCTAGTCAGGCAAATGTTATTTTCTTGAGCTTACCCTCTTCCCCTGGAACTAGAGAAAATTGACAGAAAACCTGTGTCTAAGGCCTCAAGGGAGCAGATGTAGTGTATGCCAGAGATTTAATGCGAAATGCATACATCAAGCTCCCAAACAGGTATCTGAAAAGGATGGTTTCAATCAGGCAGCTCAAACATACCATCAGGGAAGTTGGATCTAAGCTTCAGAACAGTTCCATCAAGGGCACAGATCTCCCAAATCTTTGAATGTATTTACACCCAGTAGGTATCTTTGAGCTAACACCAAACCAACAGAGCCCCAAAGACAGCTGCTATGTGAGAGCTATTTGTTGCAATGCTCAAGCTCTATTAATAATTTGAGAGCAACAACAAACAAGTACAATTATCCTGTTTCCAGAATCATCTCAGAGCTTTGATCACTGTCAAGGTTCTACGGTCTGGCCCTACAGTGAACTGGAAGGGACAGCATTTGCACTACAGTTCCACTTGTAAAGGTGAAATTTAATTCAACATCAGTAAACCTAGTTTTAAAGTGTCTTTAGGCATATGTCTATGTTGCAAGCTCTCATTATAGCCAGTGGGGATGCAGTCAATACAGTCAGGGGCATCTGGCAAGTGACCCAGTTCACGCTAAGGTAGATACTTAGTGGTGGGTCAGCTGAAATGTCCTCCAGGCTCTACTGTCTACTTCAATCAGATCTCCACTGACTACAATCAGAACTCTGAGATCTGGCTTGAAGGCAGACACTTGGATGTAGACATAAATGTAAAAAGATGTTTCACAAGGTAAGATCCAGCTAAAAATGACAGAAAAGATGAATTTAACCATAAGACCTTTTGGCCAAGTTTCTGTCATACGTGCCTGTTACCAATGAAGAGTAACAAACAACAAGGCTAACAAGCACAACTCTACTACACAGCACAGAGAATATTAAACTACAGAGACCACTACCAGTCATCAGATTCGGAAAAATATTTAGTGTATTTTTTTAAACAGACTAGGAAACACTCCCTCATCTCCTTTTTCCAAAATACATACTCTGCTTTAAATTAAAAAAAAAAGCACCATCCACAGCAAACTTATTTATAGGAAATGTTGTGCCTCACTTCTCTGTGCCTGTAACACAAAGAAGAATCACCAATTTTTACTTTGCCTGTTTAATTCTGTTTTGCTCCTATAGAGCTCAAGTCAAATATAGGTTTAAGTTCATTATATAAAGTGAGAACACACAGACAAAACTTTCTATTTCCAAGGGGTGTGCAACTATTGCACCACACAGGTGCCTCTATCCTTTGCTGCTTCTTCTGGAAGATTTTACATAAAATCAAAAGAGAAAGAAGCCAGTTTGTTCCATAAAACATTCAGACTTTCATCAAAAAGTGGTATCAGACTGTGGGAGGCTGGCAAGTACATCACATACAATTCGAGTTTCATCACATCATCATGGATGGTAACAGAGATTTTAACGGAAAAAGCAAAAGCAAAAAAATCCCACAGCCACCAAGTCCTTTATGCCCTTCAGACAGAAACAGGAGGCAGGAGATAACTCAGTCATGGTTCTAACAGCCACAACTGTTCCTAAAATTCTCAGTTCGGATGATTAAAGCATAGATACGTATGTATTTGTGCCAATATGCACACACGTACCCAGCTTTCTGCCAAAATTTAAAAGGTTGACACACTTCACTTGGAAAAAAAACAACAATAACTGAAACAGTATCACTTAGGAGGAAAAGATGGAAAGATTGTTTTTCTCCTTACCCAGAAAAATCAGCAGAATACTGTCCATAATCAAAGATATAGACTCTAGTAATTTGGCACACAGTGAGGTATCCCAAAGCAAAAACAAAGCAATACCTGGAAGGAAAATGGAAAAAAAAAGCTTTTCAATTAAAAAGCATAAACATTTCTCCACTGAATAAACTACCTTATGTAGAGTTTAATCTCCAATTATTTCTAGTGAATATTACATAATTGGAGTGTGTAATAACACCTTCATTCTGACTATTATTTTTGGTAATATTTATTCTATGCAAGCATATAGACATATGTTTTTAGAAGCGTGCAGTGCTAACTTACAAATTCTATTGTCATGAGCCAAAATATTTATTCACATTAATAGAGCACAGGATTTATAATTTCAAGCACCACTGTAAAAAACAGAAGTCCTATAAAGAGAAAATGAATCTTTTAAGGTGTTTTTTTTTTTACTTCAATGTTAATTTTTGTCTATATGAGTATAAAAATTTGGAAAATTATACATCAAACTTAATTTTCATTGAATGTATTTCTATACATTTAAAATTCAGCACCACAAATCCCATTGTTGCTGTTTTGAAAGGAACTGGAAAAGGCACTTGATTTTCAGATATACACATTAAAACATATCCGAATGAAAAGGAAACAAGATGCCATTACACCTCCTGTTAAAGCGAGCCCTCAGCAATTGTAAGAAAACCACAGATAAGGACCACCTTATATAAGTATTATAAATTTAATATGACTTATAATTTTTACAGGTCAGGGTTGGGATTTCCCGCCTCTTGAAGATGTACAACAGTAGACTGGTGAGAATTGATTTACCAATGCACCTCACAAAGGCTGCCAGATATTCTTTGCAATCCAAAAGGATGGTGAATTCCAGCAGGAGCTTAACTAATCCTTTAGGACTTTTCATATGAATTTCACAGTCTTGAACACTTCCACATAACTTCAGAAACACTTACGGTAATGAAATTAAGCACTTGTTTCATGTTCACAAGACTAATGTGCAACCCCTACAGCAAGTCACGTTATACATTCAAAATCCAGTTAGAATGAAAATATTCAGACACCAAATGGAAAATCATGACTAGGACAGGATTTCGGTGAAATAGTGAGGGACACTACAGGAAGACCTCACAACATACTCTTCCTTTCTTTTCCAATTACTGTTGCAAAAAAAAGTGTTAACATAATACATTCTATAGTCTTAGAAATTATTCTTCAATCTGAAAGTGGTATCTAGTTTTGCCACACAGAACACTTGCAGTTTAACCTTTAATTAAGCATTGTGCTAGATATAAACAATTTAACATTTTAAGACACCCAACTTTCAAATTACAGATTACCTTATGTATCAGTAGCTACATTGAAGCACACTTGTCACTTTTTTTTTAAAAAAAAGGTTTAGGGCACCTGTTTTACCAATAGTTTATTTTCTGTTTTCATGAATATTGATAATCCAGAAACTACATTATATTGCATGGCTAATTGGTATAAAAGTGCTTATAATAAGAATCAAACAAAATTATACAATAATTGGCTCATAATTATACCAAATTATTTCAGCAAGGAAACCAATTCCACACAGGGAGGTTGTGGAGTCCCCTTCTTTGGAGATTTTCAAGACCCGCCTGGATGCAGTCCTGAGTAACATGCTCTAACATGCTCTGGGCAATCCTGCTTCAGCAGGGGAGTTGGACTAGATGATCTCTATGGTCCCTTCCAACTCTAAAAAATTCAGTGAAAAATTCAATAAAATTCAGTAGTGGACTGTGGGCATCAAGAGTATGATATAATGTAGAACCCATTTTAAAAAATTTGGAATTAAAATTTTCCTGCAATATTTTAAGAAAAACTACCCACCCACCCCCAAATAAAGAAACATCCAGGTTTCACCTGATGGGTTTGGTTTGCCCACGCTGAGCTCAGTCCCAGTTCTTCCATTCACTAAACAATCAGTATGATTTTCAGCTTTACCAGCCTCTTAATTTACATACTAAACAATCCAAGATCAAAAGTATCATACCCACCCATAGATACTACGCTAAAAAAGCCACAAAAAATTTAAAAGACTGTAGTTTTATTTAAGAGAATCTCATTTTATCCCCACTGGCGAAATCATGTATTTGTCAACAACAGTCTATTCACAGGATATTGGATAGGTCTAGAATAAACAGAATTACACAAGTGACACTAACTACAGCTTTCATAACTTCAAATACTCTCCACAGCAGCAATACATACTTTGTTAGGACACGAGACACAATACATTAGTGGATTAGGTACACACCAAGATGGAAGAAAACACACCAGTTTCTACCTCATACAGTTTATCTTGTAAAACATTTTAGCATCAGGGAATGTGATAACCAGGGCTGTCTGTAAAGCACTGCTGCAGAGTCTCGTTTACGTACATTAATGCAAATTTATGACTGGATTATGTAAGGATTGCAAAGAACAGTAACCTGGACGTTGATCAACATTTAAGAACGTGAAGGGTGAGAAGTACTGTGGTCACCGGACATTCGTTTAGGAGACTCAAAGAATGGTTGAGATTGGGAGGGACCTCTGGAGGTCAGGGGATCCATCGCCTCTGCTCAAGCAGGGCCATGTCTCTATGTATCTCCAAGGAGGGAGACTCCCCAGCCTCTCTGGGCAAGCAGTGCCCGGTCACCCTCCCACTAACCAAGTGTTTCCTGCTGCTCAGACAGTTTGATGCTGCATTAAGTGAAACCTACCATTTCAAAATCATATTTGTTTGATGTACAAGTGAGAAATACGCCTTTCTAACATGACACAACCTGGTATTATTACGTCAGAGCTTGACGTTCAAAAATCTAAGTAGGATAATTATACATTGCCATGTGGAAGATTATTGAGTCTATGTCAAACAGGAGAACACTATTATACACAGAGCAACAATTAAATACTGCTTGAAATGGCTCACAATAAAACTAGGCTTGTTTCTGGACTGAGATACAGCTGTTTTTACCATGAGCAACGTCAGTAAAATAAATCACAAGAAACATATGGCAAAACTTAGGAAATAAGTGGCCAAAGTAAATATAATTAATTCCCTAAAAATTTATTACATCAATAAAAATTAAAATCAGCATCAGGTCAGGGTAGGAGAACCACAGCAATACGTTAGATCAGGTGGTGTTTTCAAAACACCACCAAACGAACACAGATGTTTATCCAAATATGCACCAAACCCCACAGAACTTTTGCTTTCACTTCCTTTATCCATTTTGAAAATACCCCCAGTTTACAATATGTAACGTACTATCATTTTGTAATAGGATTTTCCTTGACAGTTAACTACTATTTCTAAAATATTTTATGATTTTTCATCTTATCAATGAATCAACTTTAATTTCCCTGTTAGTACTTGAGAAGAGTGTGGGGGGTGAGGGCTGGAAGTTCTAAAAGTGTTCAATCCTTTTAACAGAATAATAGATGGCACCTTATTTGGGGTGGGACAGAGCTTTCCCAACATCTTTAAAAGGAGAAAACATCATTTGCTATGACACTTGAGCAGGAGCCCACTGGCACCTTGCCTTGAGGAAAGCCAGAAACATCTATCAGATGCAGCATCTGCTATCCTTCCCAATACTCTCTTCCAAAACTAAACCTTACTATGAAAAGTCAATTTAGAAAGAACAGCAACAAAACAAAGACGTCCTTTCTTGCCTTCATGTTTATACAGCATTTCTCTGGTTTTGGCATCTGCTGACCAAACTGTCACTCACCTGGGTACTTCCAGATACCCTTCCAAATAGATGTTAGTCATCATGACCTAGATGAGTGGATTTCTCACAACATTCAGTTAATATCCACACTGAAGATACAGTGCAGAAGTGGAAGAAAAAACCCCACCTTAAACTTCTTGCTGAGATTACAGATTCCATTTCACAATCTAAACCAAAAGCTGTATTCCCAGAGAGCAGTGAAACTCACCGATAATGTTGCATTTAAACACAACTACAAATTTTAACTGTCTTCCAACTATGTCAACCACCAGCTCCAAGTTACACACAGCTTGGAAGACTGCAAATTTTTAACTGATGAGGAAAACACAGGAACTTGTGACTTCCAAGTGCATCTCTGCACATTAGCCATGCAACATCACATCCCCTGTTGGTGAGAAATGTCATCTAAGCAGGGAAAGTACAGCAACACGTTCTCTCCAAAGGAGATTCAAAAGGTTTGTCAGCTTGCCTCATTCCTGTTGTTTCTCCTGCAGGTTTGTGGTGCAACTTCTGATCATCTTGACTCCTGTACAAATCCAGCTTTGCTTTAAAAAATTCGAGAGAGCTGAAAGTGCTTTGAAAACTTTCTAAAAAGTACTCTTACTGCAGGTTTCCTACCCTCTTCAAATGCTCATTCACCAGAAACACCCCTTAGATCAGAAAAATGAGTAAGATTTGCAGAGCTCAACCACATGAAGTTTTACCCAACTACAACAAAATGAGTTACAGGCTGTACCCGAATGCAACAGCTTTACCCAAGGCTAAATCTTCTCCTCCAGTAGAAAACCAATTAGTCTTAAAAGTCAATGTTACTCTATACCTGCTACTCAGTGAGTAATGTTCCTGTGAGCAGAATAACAGAAGTAATTCACACTGGACATGAACTAGAAGCAAGTCACAATATTGTTATTATTACAAATACCTTTAAGACAAACTGACCTGTAATGAACATTGTACTATATACAATAAAAAGACAGAAAGGCATTCATTGAGAATATATTTGAGTCTAATTCACAGGATCTTTGTCAAAATGACCTTACTTTATCTATCAACAGATGCAAAGTAAAGACATGTCTGGGAGACACTGCAGTAATGAAGTAGGAGAAAGCAGAACAGATTGTATGATGTGTCTAAATTCTGCATTAAAGTTAAAAAAAACCAAGCAAACAAACAAAAAACCCTACAAACAAAATCCAACTCAAAATAGATTTTAAGCAAACAATACTGGATAATTACACAGGAGGGCTTTTCTTGTAGAAGTCTGCCATATTATGTTTCAATTCCTTACTAATTTGAACTTCCCAGAGCACTAATATTAAATATATGTTCTATGCATCAAAATTCTATCATTCCTTTAGAAAGAAATGCATCAAGTAAACTAACCAAAGAGTTTTTAAAAAGTATATTCTAACCTATTATACATAAAATACAACTTATAACATACTATACACACATATATAATATATAGAAAACACTAAGTAGTCCCTCAAAGTAGTACTCTACAGAATGTGCATATCAAGAGAGCTTTTGTTTAACTATATTTTTAAAAAATGCAAAAGAATCTCATGTTAGCAAAGAAAATACATTCTCCTATATCATTATTTCTTGTCCAGTCATTTTTGTCAAGTAATATTAACTATATGCAGGTAGTTAATCAACATAAGTGTTAGGTTTTAAGCCAAAAAGCCTCCCTCTACCTGTATGTATACATATATATACACATATACACATGTACAGACATACAGGCTTCAGCTCCTTAACATTACATAAACTTTCTTTTGGTTCCAAACGTGTTGATGGAATGCAATATACATATTCTATTACACTTTCTACGGCTAAACTGGAGTAGCTACATTACATAGACTTCTGAAGTACCATTTCTGCTAATGCAGAAAGCCACCAGTCTCATCCCTGTACTACCCTTCTTTTTTATCATCCTCACAAGTTTAGCAGAGCCAACAGAACATTCTCACCAGTGCTGCTCATCTACTCCAGTGCAAAGAACAGCTGATTTATTCTTTTTTCTTACAGGCAAAGTCTTTTTATCCAGTGTTGCCTTATAAATGCATTTAACTTGATATACCTACTGCTCTGCCCACCACATCATATATAGCAGAGGACATAAAGGCCTCACACAAGTGGCAGCACTACATCAGGCGAAGTCTCCATCTAGCCCAGGATCCAGGACTGTGTTCCTCCCAAAAGGAGCAACTAAAAAGCAGATGCCCAGGAAAGCAGAGGAGCAGAACAAGCACAGAAACTACTTCCCAGCACTCTCCCCGACTCCAATCATAAGCACCTGGAAGGCCTGGGTTCAACCATGGCACCCACATGTTTAACAGCCCTCAGCATACTGCTCCTCTGTCAACTTTTTGCTCCAAAGCACTCCCACATCTTTACCACCCTCTCTCGCTCCAAATGCACTTAACACCTGGTAATTTCTACATTTTCAGCATAACTACATACAAATTTGACACCACAGAATGAACCAGCATAAGCTCCATAAGCTTCCACAGTTTTATATTCTGCAGTTTAATGGCAGAACCCCCAGCTTTTAACTGCGTCCCTCAGAAATTTTAGGATGCTGGCTAAGAAAAAATAAGAACATCCATAGGGTAATTCTAGAGCTTTGTACCCATGGATGGCCAAGCCGAGCAGCACATAGGCCCAGGGTAACCATAACACACATTAGCTGACTGCATTTGCATAACCAGAGGTGGGAGTTGCTATTTTGCTTGATTTTACACTTTTGGGGGGCTCAGCATCTTAAGTTATGAAATATTTGGTCAAGTACCTACCATACCTATCTGTTTACACAAAATACAGCAAAAATAGAACTGCGACCTTGACAAAAGTAGGCTTTGGGAGATGTCATAACAGCTTCTGTTATTTTAGGCTCTTCCCATGCAGTGGAAGGACACCACCACAGTATGTTATTTTGCTGGAAGAAAGTTAAATAAACCAATCAACGCAGGGCAATTTTTCACCAGTTAGTCAGCAGATACTATGGATTTAGCCTTGAAATAAATGTTTCATATCCAGTCAAGATTCACTCCTTCCATTATGTTAAGAAATAAGGCAATATAAAAAGAAAATAAAATGCATAATTATTCGGTTTCAAACAGCAGACCTGACCCCCATGTAACATTAAACTGCTTTGATTTTTAGAAAAGGTGACAGAATAGCCTCCGAGTCTTCCCATGCCTTGTTCTGAAAGCTGGGTTTGTTTGTTTTTCCTCCTGCTTGTGCCAACATAAAGAAACCTAAAAAATAATTAAATCCTTATTTCTAGGGTCAGAACTGAATTCTTATCAAAATGCAGTTATATTAATTGTTTTAATTCTAATGAGCATAATTAGTTTTCACTGTTCATATGAAAAAAATCAACTATATACAGATAGAACATACAATATTTGTTTGCAAAACTTCAGAGGGAAAAATATGTCAAGCAAAAAGGTCCAAAGTGCTAAAGTTAAACATCTATCTAATTCTGTAATCATCAAGTACAAGCCAATAAAAATACTGATTAGAATGAGCTTAGTTTTGACTAACAGTCACAAGGTAAGCTAGTCTGCCCCAACCTGTTGTTGTAACACCAAGAAGATTATTTACACAATTCCAGTTCAAACCATAGATGCTCTATTGACATATATCAATATGTCAGCATGCTGAGCTGGTCAGCATGCATTGACACCTCCAGATGTCTATAGCATGTCTATGTTGGGTTTTGTTTAGCCGGTAGACAAAAAGCTACCCAGGCCCATCCAGTTCCTGCATACAACCACACACACAAAGCCGTAGGACATGAGGCTTCATTAGCTCAAGTGCACCCAGAACCATTTGCGATGGTTTTGCTTGTTTTGTTTACTAGGGATTCCCTGTAGACATTATCACTTGCCTAATGTATTTTGATGTTTTGCTACATAATGGCAAGATAATGACTTGGTAAAGTAAATCTCAAAGGAAGCTAAATTAAATGATTGTTGCATTTATAGCTACAGGCCATATTCCAAATGCAACATTGATATACAACACAAATATTCTTGTTAAAACCTGTACTAAAAACTTGGTATTTTCCACATGCTCCCTAAAGTTCATATTCTCTCCCTTTCTGACCTCTTGCTTCGCTCCCTCCAAATCTGGAACATCTCAAGGACGAGGAGATGAGCTTCAGGCTCTCATACAAAGGAGAAACATCATCTACAGCTAAAGGAGAGGCAGGGGGGAGGACGCTTTCACTTCTTCCCTCCCAGGGAAGAAATACGTTGTGCACTTCATTTTTTCCCTGTAAGTCTCCAAAGGAACATGGAACTAGAAAGGGTGGGAATAGAAAAATTGATTTTATCCCTTATCAGACTCAGAGCTGAGAGCTGAAGTTAATCCTGTCCAAAATCTTAACGCTAAACTGAGATGAGACACGAGAGGTCACCTAAGTTCTCTCTCACATGAAAAACCGTAGCATCAACCCCTATTTCTGCAATCGCTTAAAAATATAACAGTAAACAATGCAGAAAAGAACACCAGATCTGACCTTTTTAAGAAACAGACAATAGTACATAGCACTTCAAAACACACACAAATAAGAAAGCCTAACAGCTTCACAACACAAAATATGTAAAGGTAGAACTCCCTGATGCTGGAATCTGCCTTACAAACCCAGATGAAGGAAGAAGATTCTTGACACATCTTCTGACAAAGATGAATACTCATAACTCAGAAATAAATCAGGTGCTGTATTCCACAAACACTTCTATTCTGCTGCTGTGAATTTTCATCTGTTCAGCCATTTTTCTATATAATATTGGCCTAGCTATATGATGTTTCAGCACCACAGCATCCAAGCATTTTTTTATCCCTCCTCTTTCTCCCATGTGATACTAAGTAACCCTCTTTCAAACACTAGGAACCATGCCCAGTATCCTCACTTTTGCAAACCAGCAGAAATGCATAGAGCACAGCGCCAGAAAACAGGTCTCCTTTTAGGAGCTCCTTTTAGGCAGCAACACAACTTCTGTAGAATATTTTTAAGAAAGTAAAGATGTTATTAGAGAGCATTGGCAATAGCAGGATTACTGAAAGTACTAATCTGAAGCCCAGCCCTACTAGCCATAGTAGTTTAGCAACTGTAAGCTAGAAGTGCTAAATAAAAAATATTTTGCAAGACTTTTGTTTCAGTGGACACAAGGCTTCATCCAAGAAGCCACAGCCAGTAAAACAGAACAAGTTCTCTGCTGGCAAAACCATGGTCAGATCAATCATTAAACCCGCTACTGCCGTAAACTCGGTACTTGGCAAGTCTCATCTGGGATAAAGATAAGAGCTGTTATTTTCAGTCACCCACTCATCACCCTGCTCTAGACACACACCCCCTCGCACCCCACATCCCCAGCTGTGGCTCCTTCCCCGCTGCAGAGCAGAAGACATCCCCAGCTGTCTCGGCCCCACAAGCTTCGCTGTGACCCCCACATCCTTGCCTGGAGACACGACACCTGAGACAGAGAAACAGCACGACTGCAACACCGCCGGGAGAGGCGGGGGCCGGGGGGGGCACGATGCCAGCTGGAATTTGTGTTCAGCCAGGCAGGAGACATTTTCTGCATGTGTTAGGGATGGCAGCAGCTGGGAAACATACGGGATGCGATTTGCTGAGAAGGTGGTTGTGCAGCCAGAATCAGCACACGGGGCAGTTAGCAGATTAATCAACAACCCAAAGCCCCGCAAGGTGCAATACGCAAAGTGAAAGTCCACAGGAATCACATTTAGTTACAGAAATGGATATTCGAATGATGCCAATATCACAGGAAAGCCAGGAGTTTGCGTTAACAACCTGACACATCCAGCAGACAGCTGCATTTCCTCTTAAACATTTCTCAGAACAAAATGCCCTGTTTTACAGAGGTACTTAGCAGAGGGGATGATAGTACCGTATTTCCCAATCTACTTCTTGCTTCATCTTCAGGAAGGAATTAAACAATTCTTTGATTTCAACTGGCCACCGAGTCGACTGTTAAGTCCCACAGCCCGTCTGACCTGCCCCAAAGCTGCAGCCCTATTCCTTCCCGAGCTGTTCACATCATCTTGCAATCAGACACGCATCTCAAGTGGTACCACATTTGCAAACAAGCTTTTCTGAAAAAAATAAAATCTGGTTTACTTAAAATGACGCTCAAATTGCCTGCTTTGCTCCAACATTTAACATTCCTTTAACCTAGAAAGACCTAGCCTTTCAGATGACTCGTTCGTTTCTGTCCAATTTTCTCTCCTTCCCAACTCTCCCGCCCCCAAGCCAAGTCTAAGTACAACAATCACACAAAAATTTCATATCTTCTACATGCTTTAATCAATGCATGGCACTTGACATTCACATGATGCATCAACTCACCACTGTCACAGTATTTGTCATACGCTCCGGCAGAATCACATGTAGAGATCTAAGTCAGCTGTTTCCTGC
>JAHREE010000215.1:5099692-5172938 GCA_033628505.1 Tringa tobata
TAGCTTCTGCTGTGCTGAACTATGTCAGACTAAAATGACAAATACACACTCAAGGATTTGTGGGGGTTTATTTTCTTGTTGTTGTTTGTTTTGGCAGGTTTTTGGTTTTTTTTTTGTTGGATTTTTTTTTTGTTTGGTTTTTGAGGGGTTGCAAGATTCTTATTGTTTGTCTGGGTTGTAAAAAAAGAAAACAAAAGCCATAAACAACTAAGACATCCTAGCAAGGAAGATTATCTCAAAACGATCTTTTAAAAGAACTCTAAAGGAAATGAGATTCTGGTACATACTCTGATAGCATCATGTATTTGGGAGAGTAGTTAATCCCTTCGAAAAGAAGAGCTGGAGCATTAAAGTAATTTGGAAGCAGTTGGTTCTCTAACTAATACTGTCCTACACTTATTACCACAAAAGCCTGGAAAAGACATGCAATAACATCTTTCTTGCCTGAAGCCAAAAGGGCCTTTCCTCTGCCCAAACTTAGGTGAGAGATTGACCTGCAGAAAATGTTTCTAACAGATGTGGATACAAGAAAACACGAGCACTAAGTACATACCAGTCAGATAAATATCACCAGTTCAATAAATATCACCAGATCGAATTCAAGAAAAATGAATGCACCATTCATGAACTGGAGAGCATGGAAAGGCATGGGAGTTCAACAGACAAAAGGTGGAGCCACCACACAGTGTTCTACAGAAGGACAGGAGAGGCAGGCAGCAGGTGGAAGGAAAACAGCAAGGAGCTGCAGAGGGTCACAGGAACGGAATCATTAGTGAGTTCTCAGAACGGAAATACTAAAATGAGGACCTGATCCTTGGAAGTCTGCAAGTGTCTTAAGGTATTGCTCTAGAACTAAGAAGTTAAAAAGCAAAAATTGAACATGCAATAAAATAAACCTGTATGGCCTCAAATACAGTAAACTGGCAAATAAATGCTGTGGCTAGAAAGATTTGCACAAAGGCAAGTTGGGATTGTTTCAAAACTGATAGACTTTGGTATCTTAATATGTTTTCTTGAGTGAAAACAATCGGGCGCTTGTTTTCCAAAGGAAAAGTTCCTTCCATGTAGGTAACAGCCTACTCCAGAGACGAGCCAGTAGTGTGCCCTTACCACAGACGGTATCCCAGGCTGCACGAGGCACAGCACCACCAGCAAGTCAAGGGAGGTGGCCCGTCCCCTCCACCCAACACTGGTGAGGCCACACCTGGGAGTGCTGAGTCCAGTGCTGGGTTTTCCAGTACAAAGGAGACATGGACATACTGGAGAGAGTTCAACAAATAGCCACTAAGCATCACTTTTATGAGAATAGGCTGAGAGAGCTGGGGACTGCTCAGCCTGGAGAAGAGAAAGCTCAGGGGATCCCATCAACATACAAAAATACCTGAAGGGAAGGTGCAAACATGACACAGCCAAGCTCTTTTCAGTGGTGCCCAGTGACAGGACCAGAGGCAAGGGGCACAAACTGAAACACAGGAGGTGCTGTCTGAACAGCAAGAAACACTTTTTTTACTGTGAGGGTGACCAAACACTGGCATAGGTTCCCTAGGGATGTTGTGGAGTGTCCCTCCTTGAAGACATTCAAAAGCCATCCAGACATGGTCCTGGGCAAGTGACTCTAGGTGGCCCTGCTGAATTTCCTTCCAAACTCAACCATTCTCTGATTCTGCAAACACTTTTCAGCCTATTACAATTAATAAAACAGATTATTTCAGGTAAGCATCAGAAAACTAGGACTTGCTCCTGTATGAGTCAGTCCTGGAACCCCAAGCCCAAAATTTTGCTGTTAGAAAATAAGATGCTGGCAGAACAGTCAAAGCAACCAGAACAAAGCTTCAGGGGAAGGTTCACTGTTGAGCCTTTAGCAAGAACTGTCTGGCTTTTGTTGAGGCTACCACTCATTTACTCCCTCTGCCTCCTCAGATCTCTTGGTATCTAAAACATCCAGCAAACAGCGCCCGTCTGGCAGGAGTCCCATTCTGGAATTTTTCAGGCTCCCTCTAAGATATGGGGTACTCTGAACTTCCCCAGCAAAACTAATCAATGTTTGCATTTGTAAAAGATTCCCTTTGACAAAGAATCCGTAACTGATCACACTAATAGTTCAAGGATTGTCCACTGAAGTTACCCAATGACTCAAAGATAAGAGACCAACAGGTCAGGATAACAATAAATACACAAAGTCCATAATTCAAATACTAATTATTCTGTTCAGGTTGCTTGGTCCCTTCCTTCCCATCCCATCTTCACTCAACAGCTGAGTGAACCACAGGTTGCAGTAGTTACCTGTTAATCACTACCTACTACAACTCCTGAGCACACCTGCACACAGGGACAGGAACACTGCAAGAATCTCACTGCCAAGTGACATAAGGAAAGTGACCTATACAGGTTGCTGAGGTATCTGCTCAGTGACTTGATCAAATGCCATTTCAAACATATGTCATCACTGTAAGTGTCCTGCAACATGGAAACTGAGGCAACGTACCCAGAACAAACCAGATAGAACAATTGAGACACAGAAACTTTCTCCTTCACTGTCTGCAAATGCACAGGAACATTGTGGCAGACCATCTGCTCATTGCTCGCATATTTTCACTCTTACTATAAAAATAAGGAAAGAAAATAAAATACATGATTATGCAACACTAGAGAAATACACTATGGATAATCAGATAATGGTTTCATTTCACAATGAACACAAGTACACGGCAGGTCATTACCGTTCTGATAAACAAATACTTTAAAGAACTGACCCTCAGTGCTGATCTGAAGAGTAAGCTTCCAAAAATCATCTTGGATAATAGCTGTTCCTACATCTAGTTTACACTTACAGCAGAAGATTCAAAAGATTAAGATGGATTTGACTTCTTCATTGATTCTTCTTATAAACACAAGAAGGTGATGCTCGTGAGGAACGGATTATTAGTCAACACTGGTATTACTTCTACCATTGCCCATTTCACCAATTTCAGAAAGCATCACTTCCCTCAATCCAGTGCATTATTAACTGCTAAAATATATGGGGTTTACTAATTCCAGCAAAATGATCTCTTCTACCATAAGAACTGCACAGGGACTGTATCTAGAATTCTTGTATAGAACAGAATAGAATTTCAGTTGGAAAGGACCTACAACGATCATCTAGCCCAAATGCCTGACCAAAAGTTAAAGCATGTTAAGGGCAAACGCCTCTCAAAGACTGACAGGCTTGGGGCATCCTCATTTATTAGAGGATAGGGCTGAGGAGCAGAAATCATTTCATAATCTGGAGGTATTTGCAATTCTACACTGCAAAGGGAATACCTTCACAGGATCTTTGAAAACTGCACTGGGTGGTTATAGGAATAGCAAAGCATAGCTGGCACAACAAATTAAACCCTATCTGCTTCTAGGTACCTTAGGCTCCTTTATGTAGGCCCTTCTACTGTTTATACAGATTGTGCCACATAAACTAATTGCTCAAACATGAAATGTGGAAAAATGCCAGAGAAACCAAGCAGCTTCCAAACCAATATCAGAACAAAGCTTTATTTCAACTCACTTTTCAGAAGCCACCTATGAACCAAGTTTTGCTTTAACAGCCTTTTGAAAGGTTTAGAAGCTTAGCTACTTCAGTTTGGAGATATCCTGCCTGGATATGGATGTTGTTACTTCAGATATTTATATAGAACACAGCAAAATCTGCTGTTTTGCTCTCCAGAAGCTAGGAAGGATGAAGAAGCCACCGGAGCTCTGATAGCAGCTCTCACATTCTTCTGGAAAGCCCCCTCAGGCCCAGTAATATAACATACCACATGACATTCACGTAGATCGATTCTAATTTTGTTACCATATAAAGTGGTAAGAAGTTACCGTAGGGACAATTCTTAAGAAACTGCAACTACATTGCTTACATAAATATCTGAGGCAAACCTTCCAGTGAAACTACTGCAGTCAAGACAACTGAGAAACAACACTGTCAAGATCACTGTTTTAGATGAATGTCCTCTGCCTGCAGAAGAACGTGCCCATGGCATTTACTGATCAGCCTTCCAGAGCACCAGGGTCACATAAAGAAAGCAAGCCAGAGGAGCCAGGACTTGGAGACAAAAAGTGATCATCTATGAGATCTACGTCCACCTTGTTAAAAAAAAAAAAAAGAAAAAAAGATGGCTTTATAGGTTTTTCTTTTGATTCATTAAAATACATTTACCAAGTTATACTTGGCACCTGTATACCTTATATAGGGAAATGATAGAACCTTACTAATTGTCACTATACACATACCACCTCATTCATACCTCACAAGATGTCCTTAAAGCCCTCAATAGATTGTGAGCTGCTTTGAAGATGAAAAGCTTTCTACAGAAGCAATAATACCAATCACAAAAAATTAGTACTCAATATCAAAACCAGAAGACAGCGAGTTTCCAGGATAAGGGATTTAAAACATCACAGGCACTCCTAGAAAGGGCAGAATACCAAGAAAAAAGAAAGCAAGTTACATGCTTTTTGTTTAAAATTATGCATTGCTTGTATGGATTGTGCATTTCCATGTGACATGATCTATTAATAAAACAGATTATTCACTCCAAGTAACCATAGACTAAAATACCCAGACCCTTCTTTTGCAAGCCTACTGACTTCACAGTTCCTGTTGTGCCTGTGATTAGTAATGACTGTGCAAACTGCTGAGCACTTGGCTATACTAAGCATTTTTCATTTCATCCCCAGTTTTGAAGATTAACACCACACTACATTATGCAAGGTACTTGCCTCTTCTTACCAGACGTAGACACACATCAAATGAGCTACAGTACCATATAGCCAAAATTTCCCAGAGAACAGAACACCCAAAGCTCCACTATCACTTAAGTCATATTTAAGATGGGAATCACAGAGTCATTTACAGCATCTTTTTTTATTTATGCACTTCTCTTTCAACATAATCAAGTGCAACTTTTAAACAGCAAAGTTTGAAATTTACTGTCATAAACAGTAAGCTTCCCAGCTAAAAACTATGTCAACCAATATACAAGGAAGTAGAACTTCTTATACATAGCCCTCTTAAAACTTCCAGGCTATTCATCCACACTGAAGAGAGTATAAGTAAATCCCTTACGTATCTTCCCATGGCACAGAAGAAAAGAATAGATTTCTTCTTTGAATACTGGAAACACATTTGTTTTCAAACGCAATTGAGAAGTGACTTGAAAAGTAAAACCAAACTCTAAGTATCAAATACTCCCCCTGTTATTTATTATTCAGCTTGGCTTCCACCTGTTTCTACTGACTTAAAGACATAAGAGTTACATACTTTCTCTTGGCATAGTCTTTGTTTTGTGTTTTGCCCCTACAGCCCTTTTTATTATTGATACTATCACTTATAAAAAAAAGAAGGACAGGAAAACAGACTACTACTACTTGTTGCTACCAAAATAATTGTCTCAACTGCAGTTCTTTTGTTTCACTTCAAATCGAAATGAGTCTAATATATTTAACAATGAAATTTGACAATAGTGTGGAGTTATTGGGTGGGGAGATATTAAAGAATAATAAAAGCTTTTGTAGCAAGTTCAGATCAGCAAACTAAGCTGCATGAAGTCACCTCAAATAAATTTTAAGCTATAATAGACACTGAAGCAAGACACCAAAAGGAAATGGCTGGCGTGCTTCTGACAACTGGAGCTATCCAGGATCATGTTCGCATTAAGACGACTTGGGTTTCACAGAGCGATCTGCTCCGGTTGATCCTGCTTTGAACAGGGCAGGGTTGAACTTGGAAATGTTTCCCTCCTCAGTTATTCTGTGATCTCATCTTTGACTTCCAGAAAAGGCACTTGACCTGCAAATGTTTAATTGAGACACCGGATTTTAAACTGAAGCAGCCTGTGTTTTTTAAATATCGATGCTTTTTACTTCCATCCACCTTCCCTTAAAGGAAACGAAACACAAACAGATTTTTTTTCTGTAACAAAAAAGGTTGTCATATTTACTTCAAATATCTTTTAGCTCCAACCCAGCCACTTTATACACCACCATTTGCAGTTCCGCAGGCAAAACTGGCTTTCATAATTTACAGCTAACAGTCCCATTAAGAACAATGAAATGATTGTTTGCTGAGCTTGTCATAATTACTGAAGTGAAATTTCTCTCAAATACAAGGTATTTCACCAAAGAATAAAAAACTATGCGGAAGCATGCACTTAGAGAAGAAAGTTGACTATAATATACAGAATCCTTGTGTCTCTAATCTCTGTATCACAAACACCACTGGTTCAATTCAGTCAAAGCCATGCAACCAGAATTTTTAATCGACTCTTATTAGCAGCAGTCTTTGCCAGGAGCTGAAGAAGAACGCGGCTTTCACTGAACTCTTCTAGGTACAATTTATTCTGCCACTTCATTTTGTAGGGAGCCTGATTTATTTGACATCAATAGTTTGTTGAGGTAATAAACCATGCAGCGATGATACCATGACTCAGAGCTCATTTGCCAGCAGTCAAGTTGCTTGGCAGCATGACAGCCAGAGTAATGTGCCTTGAAGAAATATCTATACAGATGCTACAGTTTCAGAGATCACCAAACAAATACAGAGCCCAGAAAACATGACTTTACTCTCACTATCAATTTTCTTTTGCTAGATTGATTGTGCTCAGCTTCATTTTGAGCACAGAGATTAAAAAAAATTGAGACCTATGCAAGCCAAAAAGCAATAGCTACTCAGTCCCAACAGATACCTAACACACCCAACCATTTTACACTGCTGCTTCTTTCCCTGACAAGGTTGTCCTCTATGTACTTACAGAAACCAAGTACACAGTGTGAAAAGACTACCTATCAATTTAAAGTTTAAGGAAGTAAGAGAACTCTCAGGAAAACATCAATATTCAATAATGTATAGCTACTTCATGAAACAGAACTCCAGAAATGTTTTCATCTCAAGTGTGATGATAGAGGTTTTACATGCCAGCAACACTGGTAAAATGCCTGTTCTTCTGAGAAGTCCGTTCTCTGACTAACACCAGCAATCAAGCCAACAATAAAATAACATTTAAAAAAAAAAAGGAAGGAGGAAACTTGAAATCAGAATAATTTAGACTCTTCTCCCTGGAAATACAAAGTATACAATCTAGTTGTACTAAGACAGTATATGTATCACCTGTACTAAAGCAACTGATGTGGCTACACTTCAAAAATCCTTATTTTGCATTATTGTTTATCATTCTTCTCTACTTAAGTTCCAGCCTTTACAAAGCTGCAGAAACTACATGATTCCTGTCCTTCCTTCTTTATCCCTTTCTTCTTTCTCCACAAGGAGGAGGGAGAGGAAACAATGATAAAATAAATGTAATCTTTATTTTAAAATAAGGCAAAAAATGAGAGGTACTAAAGATAAGAAAACTCCATTTCTATTTTCACTCCATTTCTGTAATTAAAAAAAATTATGATCAATAAATGTCTTTCAATTCAAACATTCCAATTTTATGAAGGATAATATAATCAACTTATTTCTCAACTTACACCTTTATTGTTTTAAGGAATGTATTGAGTTCTATCCAAACACAGCCAAGAGAGTTGCAGGAAGTTATCAAAGTGGATGAACTTACAATAGCTATCTAAAACAAATACTTTCAAAAGAAACTCATAAGGATTACTAGGAAATTCCTTCACAGCTGTTTACTTCAACAAGGGCTCACTTTTCAAGTCACTGAAGAAAGCCATCCATATACGTGGCTATTTTTGTAATGGTGAAATCTTGAGCACACAGAGAACCACTGCCTGGTGCTAGTCAGCGTTTCCATGCACAATCTTCAGTTTACAAAAGTCTGATCTCCAGGTAAGCATCAGAAAAATCAAATATGTAACAAATTATGAAGATAAATAAGTCAATAAAGCACACTCAAGAAAAAAACCACAAAGCCTCTGGCACTATTAACCTTAATTTTCAAGCTCCACAAAAGTAAACATGGATAGAGCGGGGTTTAGTTGGTGTTTTGTTTTTTAAATTTGGTAGGTCAGTCTTAAACTATATGTGGTTTTGATGAGCAATACGATGTGATGCAAAGAGCACGTGGGAGGCAGCTGTTAAACTTCAAAGAACTACAGCTTATGCCCCATGCAAGTCCTATCCCCACACATTGCCAAGGTACCAGCAGCAAGATACAAGAATCTGAGTTATGCAGAGCTCTCACCTGCACAGTTAGCTCAGGACATTCAAGTAGATCATCTGATTTAACCACATAAAGAAGAAACTTGGCAATTAAGGACAAAATTAAGAGCCATGAGTAATTTTAATGAAAACATGAAGCCTATTTCAGATCACAAGCTTCAGTTATCTGTGATAGTCCTATATTTTTAATTCTGGTTTCCCCCTTTTAATATATGTAAATAAGACAAACTACATTCTTGAAGAAAAGAAATTAGCTTTCATCTCTGCAAACAAACAAGAAAAGTCTTCATCATTACTCAAGCAAAACCTCAAAGATTTCATTTAACTAGGAAGACCATCTAGCAGCTAGACAATATGCTTTACTATTCAAAAAAACAAACCAACTAACCAATTCAACAAGGGAGGCGAAGCACCCTTCTGCATAGAGCCTTACTAGTATTTCTGATGGCAAAAAATGCCATTAACTTTTTGTAATGCTCTGTCTGCTAAAATAGAAGTCCTTTGCATTTTTATCTTCAATGTAAATACTTTACTGTCTTGTAGTTCCTTGATAACCGGATAAGGTTCCTAACAATATACTTGGTTTCAGTCCCCAAAATCACTGCTCTGGCTCTTCACATGATATTCAATATTTCCAAGTCATTCCTCAATCCTGGCCACTAGAGCAGGACAAAATTCTGCAATGTCACCCCTACTATTGGAAATAAAAAGAACATGATGACCTTTTTTATATATTGAAGATTTGCATGAGCTATGTTAGCTACAGCACTGCTCATGCAGAGACAGATACATGCAATGACCATCTACCCTCTCTTAAAGGCAAATCAACAAGTGCAATCCCTTTTCTTTGGGAAAAGACATACCACTTCAAAATACAAAACTGATTCTATTTAGTTGATAACTATTGAAATATGCTCCTAAATACAGCCATCCATTAGCCTAGGTGTGTATTTCTAATAGGGAATGATAAGATTTCTATGCACACTGTAGAAATTATACTGCTTGGTATGTATTTGATTCTCATCTATACAAAAATGGCTTTTTAATAAAATGCAAAGTTTATAATTATAAAATTTTAACGGGTGTGTGTGTGTGTGTGTGTGTGTGCATTTAACATATATCTGATATGACAACAAAATCTGTTTGCAGTGACAGAACAGTACTTGCTTTTTACCTTTACATTTGCCTTGATCAGGGGCCTTTGGAAATGACAGAAGTTCAAAAAACAGCCTAACTCCATTTTCAAAAAATCATTTCAGCTTATGAATGCTCTCACTTCTGAGGATACAAAGATGCTTATGAAAACCTGGCCCATAACTCACAGGATAAGTAAGAGTACTTTGCTTGATAAATTTTTTATTTCACTGAAACCATAACTTTTAAACAAGACCTAACAATTTTCACAGCAATCTAAGTTGCAGGCTAACTAGCAGTCAAACTTATCTATCAACAAGTCATGACATTCAGCGTTATTAAACACCTAACTGACAAATTAAGTGCCTCAGTTACATGCCGAGTCAATTAGTTCACTCAGATGAACAAGATTTATCTGTCTCTTAATCTGAGATTTCTAAGATCAAACCATCAAGTCTCCTCTACCCCTCCTTTGCCCGATTTCCCACTGCTTGTCAAAACCACAGCAAGGAGTGAAGGAAAAGGGGAGCAAGGCATTGCTCTGTCCAGGCTCTAGCTGGGACAGGGAAGGAAACTTAACAAGGATTAACATTCCCAAATCCCAAGGAAAAGGATGACCGGGAAGCATCTCCACAGGGGCCAGAGGAGTTACAAATTTACAAAGTTTATTTACTCAAATTCAAATATCTCTTTACATGTTCAAACAGCTCACATGCATGAGTACAGGTACCCTTACAAATGTGTATCAAAATAAAATAGAACCACAGAACAGCTGAGGCTGGGAGGTGCCTCCAGAGATCATCTGGTCCAACTCTCCCCCCAGCTCAAGCAGAGCCACCCAGAGGCAGCTGCCCAGGACCATGTCCAGGCAGCTTTTGAATAGCCCTAAGGAGGGAGACTCCACAACATCTCTCACACTAAAAAAGTGTTTCCTGCTGTTCAGAAAGCACCTCCTGTATTTGAGTTTGTGCCCATTGCCTCTGGTCCTGTCACTGGGCACCACTGAGAACCTGGCTCCCTCCCTGCAAGTCTTTCTATGCATTGATAAGATCCCCCAGAGCCACCTCCAAGCTGAACAGTCCCAGCTCTCTCAGCCTCTCCTCACGGAAGAGATGCTCCAGTCCCTTCATTATCTTTGTGGCCTTTGTGGCACACAGACATCAGCTCATTATGTATTTACTGCTATTAGTTATCTCAGATCTCTGGGTCCTTCATTCATTTACTTTTCAAAATTTAAATACGCCAGAAAACAAGGAAGTGATTTTTTTTTTCTTTTCTAAAGCCAGAAACAACCTCCTTAAGTCTCAGTAGTTTAACTCCAGACTTCTGGAAGAAGAGCATCATCCTGTGATTTTAAGCATAAACCAGAAGATATTAGACATGAATAGCATGTCTATCACTTGATTTTACATTTGTACATTTAAGAAATTTAAGTGAACAGTTTAACGGGAATGGTTTTAAACAAACAGATTTATTTTCTATCCTGACACAGCTAGGACTTCTATATTTTGTCAGTGAAGTCACTGCGGAAACTACTGCCTTCAGTGAAGCAATTGTGATCCCTATAATTAACTCCTTTCCCCACAGGCTGAGGAACATTATTTACCAACCATAAAATGAACAATCGAGTCAGAAGAGAAAGAGTTACCTAGAAACCTCAAAAACCTTGTCATCAAATCATCCCTGCAAGCACTGCTAACATAGCTCTTAGCTACCAATAGCCAAATGTTTTAAGGAAAAAACCTTGTGGCACTTGGGCTTTTGAGACAAGTGGCAATTTCGCAACTATAGAAGAAACAGAGCAATTTCCAAGGAAAATAAAAAAAAAATAATAAAAATATATTAGCACCACATCAGTTACCAAACACAAATTCACTGGAATTGAGAACTTGTTTGAACACATTTTTCAGTTTCACAATTAACTGAGCCATGAAAGCACTAAATAAATATTAAGATAGCTTAGTCACAAATTAAAAGATAAGAACTTTTGAATCATTCAGGAGAGCTAGTGTTACCACTCCATCTTTCATTTAAAGTACAATCATTTAAGAAAGACTTAAGTATAAAAAATAATCATCAATTTTAGTTAAACCCAAGTCTCAGATAACTCATTTTCTGCTAAGTTAACTTTATTCTAAAAGTTGCTAAAATAAAAAGATAACATTTCCTTCCTTTTTAATATGGTCAGTTCTTCCTCAAGTTTTACCCCTCAAGGTTTTTTATCTTTTTACTTTTTTCTTTCATCCCTCTCCCTTGACATATCATGTATTGCCAAGACCACCCCAGAAACAACAGCTGCACAAGGTTCAGTTCCCTCAGGAAAAACACAAAGGTAGGAACCTTGTAGAGCAGAGACTTTTAGGATCCAGTGCAAGTACATTAAGAAAGTGATGGAGGTTTAGAAGAGTACCACCATCGGACTTGAAAGTCTGCGTTGGAGAGCACGGGAGTTTACAAAAAGCCTTTGCTTGCTTCAGGTGGTAAGGAAAGCCGGTATACCCAGTGAACTCATAAACAGCCTAAGAACTTCAGCTGCCTCCTATTTGTTTAAACAATTTTAAGAGAGGCTGGAGAGACTGAGGAACTGTATTAGGGGTGGGGGAAGCAGGAAGGAGAAGGATAATGGTTTTCCTTATCCATACTTTTATGTGGTACCAGCTGCATCCTACTACACAGCACTTAACCCTAAATCTCCCCTGGGCTCCATGAGGCACATTTGTAGTCTGAAGACAAACATTTAGGTGGGGAGAGGAGTCATTCACATTTGTTTCTGTTCAGGCCACCAAACGTAAAACTGTAAGTGGCATTTTCATAGCAGAAAACTAAGAGTACGTGTGCATTCCTTCAGTAAAAGGTACAGTAGCCAAATCTAGGTTTTGCCCTCCCACCTGCACAGTAATTAAGAGAAACAGAGAACACACTTAGACAGTTGCGTACAGCACAGCAAACGTTGCAGCAGATCACTTGTTAAACCTGCTGGTATGAACTGGGAGGATCAGGAACTGGAGTTCCCTTGCTCCAATGCAGGAATGTTAAATACATGCAGTCAACATACCTCTCACTATTAGGATGTAAACCACTGCTAAATTTCCTTTCATAAGAAACCTACATAATTTTTTAAGACCAAAGTATTCCTGCCTGGTACCTCCCTTTGAAGCATTTAACCACATTAATAACTCCTTTTAAAATACTAAAGCTACATAAGTTATAACTTACATTGTTACATGTCTAAAGAGAAATTGATATGGATAAGTTACTTAAAACAACTTCTAATCAAATAAGCCATTAGAATATAAACCAGCCATCCAACCAAATGAAGTTCTTCCACATCTGCAGTAGTTTGAATAAATCAGGCTTTGTAAGAAATCCTGTAAATAAAAGCCTACAATGGCATATTTCAGAAGACAATAAAATTACATTCAGTAACAGAGCATAAAGAAGCAGAGTGTTCTAATAGACAGGATCATGAAGTAAGGCCACCTTCGCTTTGCACTTTCGATGTAAAGCGATTTTCCATTTTGGTTCTTTTACCAGCATCCTTTCTGACAGCCCCACATACTTCAAGAACCTATTCAAGCAAGGATTTGCTATTTTACCGAACATTTATGCAGGAATTAACACAGTGGGAACCTAATTTCATTCTGATGTGGAATAGTAAAACATATGCATATAGTAATAAAGTAAATGTCTTTTCCGCTTTTAAGCGTGATTGAAAAAGAAAAACAAGTGCCATTTTGTAGGGATTCAAATACTGCTAATCTAATCATGCATTCAAGCAAACCTAAAATAATGTCCTATATATGTAATTTCACAATAGCATTTTTAACCTAAGACAGCATTCACACTGCGCTATTCTTACAAAACAAACAACAAAAAAAAAAAAAGAAGAGGAAATGACAAACAGTACCTAACAAGATTTCTCTCTCAAATTCTGTTCCCTTCAGGCATCTTCCTTCTACTAGCACTGCCTATTATCAAATAACATTAAGTTAACTAATTTGTGAGATATCTAGAATATGATTAAGTAATGACAGAAAAATCAGAACGCTGCGAACACAAAAATATTCCAGAAAGCTGGTAAAATTACCCAAATAAGCCATTTTCTCTCCTGTAAATAAAAACATGGTTAGCAGAATTCAAATAATGAAATATTATGACACAACCAGAAACATGGCATATGTGCACAGGTACAAAAAAGAAAACCCTAAACAGTAAAAGCAAAAAAAATATTTTAGAATAGAAACTTACTTGTGCATATTTTCCACTCCTATTATGATCATGATATAGTAGGAAATTCCACTTTGTATAACAAAATGTAAGGCATACCTAGGAGGGGAAAAAAAAATAATAGTAAACCCTCATGGCATTTTCATTAAGGACAATAAACAGTATGCATTTATTTATTTAACATGGATTAAATAGGTTTGTCAAATTTTAACTCCATCACTGCTTCCAAAAAACCCTTTCGCTCTATTTAGATTTTCTGCAGCCCTCCCTTCTGTTGAGAGCTTCACCCTTTAGCACAGCACTGACAGCAGTAATGAGCAAACACTACAGACTTAGTTAGAATTCTCCAGCTCATAAACAAGAATACAAAGAATATGTCTCATAATATTTCCACTTGGCATTACTTCATGTGTAAATAACATGAATATTTTGTGGTTCAAATTCCATACTCATCTTCTAACCTGTTTGCAACAATAGGTAACTGAAGTCATTCTGTGATTCTGTGAAGTAAGGCCCAAAGTATCTTAATATCTACAATATTAGTATATGGGAAGATTTCCCACTCAATAGAAATGGTAACTGTCCAGCCAGTCTCTTTGCCCCAGGTCCTCAATAGCTGATGAAGGGCTGGTGGCAGTGATGGTCTCAAAAACACAAACAAAAAAAAACTACACACCAAGAACCCACAGATTTATTTCACAAAGGTGCTCTAAACCTCTTCTTTCTTTTTCCCACAGCTCACCACCCTACTGTTGTTTGGGTTTTTTAGCGTTTGTTTTGTTTTTTTAAAGGAGTTCTATTTTAGTAAGGTAACAGAGCACTGGTGGCAAAACATTGCCAGTGACTGGGGAAAAGTGTCTGATCTTCAGTAAGTTGATTCTCTTTCACTCTGGTACTTAAGTGCCTCAGTAGCATACTTATGTATGCTCAAGTGACACACTGATCTAGTTTTGGAGTTTTTCACATAAAAAGCAGCCTAAAAAGCAGCTATTATTTTGTTATACCGATACTGTTTTCTTTCAGCTTATCAGCAGTTTCCTAATTTCACTCCCATCTATTCGTGAGGAAATGTCTTCGGAGACTGTCAAAAAGAAACCCAGTTCTATCCAGCTGAAAAAACTATTCACTTGGATATTAAATGACCTTGAAAATCTTGACATTTTATAGAAGATCCAATCTGCACATGCTCCCATGCTTCACCACTAGCTAGCCTCATCTAAGATATGACTTCCTAAAATTCAAATGCACATTTAATATAAACAATTGCCAATTAAAAAAAATATACTAACTTTTCCTTTTCATATCAGCCATGTATCAGCAACACTGTGTTGGAAAGACAGGCATTAGTGAAATGACAAAAAAAAAATTAAGAGGTTTGTTTCTTAAACACATAAAGGGGCATAATAAGACATCAAGACATGGAGTACCATATCAAGATTACGGTCTCTGAAAATATTTCTCTTTCAGAGTTGTTACCACTAGCAATACAATTGATCTCTGTTTCAAAAATTAAAAGGGATACCTTGAAATACAAGCTGAAGTAGCAAGTTTTAGCTGTGTACCAAAGGCTGTTCTAGGCCTTTTACACTATTTGATATTATCCCAAGGGAATTATCCCTTCTCTTCCTGTCCCACATCATCATAAGCACTACAAAGGTGACTGACAACTAACACATCTGAAATTTAAAAGCACCACATAATGACTAATAAATATTCTTAAAAGGGTGCAGATTCCAAACTACTTCCCACATTCAGGTATGCATGAAATTTTCTGCAAATCTATAAATACTATATAAGAAAACAGGAACACACATTATAACACAAGTGAAGAATCGCTGAAGGTATGCCAGGAATCATAATCTATAGATATACTTGATTCCTTGGGGAGGGGGGAGGGGTATCAAACAAAACAAAGCTCTCAAAAACATGCTTGTATTATCCATACTTAAGCAACAGGAAAAAGAGTTGGCACAAGTGCAACAGAAGTATCAGCTTTCTAAAGAACGTGTACTTTTAACATCTGCAATTATGTTCTTCCTTTTTGGCATTTTTAAAAAACTCTTAGCTCCATAATTGTAAGAAAAAATCCCAAGCCTTTTAGTAAAACAGAAATTCATTGCCAAAATTATTGCTTTAAGTATGATCCAAAGCAAACTAGAATAATCCAGGTTTCTAGAATGGCATAAAATTTCTCTCCGATTTCTTTTCCAGGGCATATAGCCAATGAGAGGCTTCCATGAATCTTTATGCCTGTTAGGGGAGGAGGTTGTTTCTTTCTAAAGTCTCCAGTCTCCCATCCCCAAATTTCAGACATGAATATACTGTCAACACTTTCTAATTACAAGCTACAATTAATGACTTCTGTTTCCAAAGCAATGGATACAGAATGTGCTTCTAAAGCTTACACAGTTCTCACAAAAACCATACAGAGTAGTCCTCCTCCCCATTTGGTGCTAAGACTGAAAGTCTTTGACATCAGATCATTCTCTCAAAGTAGAACACCACGGCCAAAAGTTTAAGAAATACATGGGGGTTAAGGAATTCTAAATACAAATAAACTGCATATGTAAATCCAATTATTAAAACTCACTGATTTATCTTTTCCTAAACTTAAAAGTATTACACATCAACTAATATTGAGAAGCCTCTGCAACATGCCAACAAAGCAGCCAAACCTGTGGTTTGGAATTCCAAGATTTATTTATACCCGCTCTGTGTGTGCAGACACAGCGTGCATCTTCCCACCTGCACAACAGCTTGATTAATTCTCCCTAGTTCAGTAATACTCTACAACAGTCAGTATAAATAAGACTTATATATACTTAAAGCTGAGCAAGCACCTCATTTACCATGCAATAAAACAAAACTTGCACTTAATTAATCTTAAACCAGCTTTGGAAGATGAGAGCCATTTAGTAAGCTAGTTTTGATGGGGGGAAAAAAAATAAATCACCAAACTAAATGCATATCCTTTATTAGCCCTGCTAACGTTCTGGCTTGCTACACTGTGAAAAGATTGCGATGTCAAAACAGCAGACAGAGAAAACTTGTGTTAAAAAAACCCAACCAACCAAAAACAACCACAAAAAACCCTCACACACCACAAACACTCTAAAACATAAAAGAAAAAACTCTCAAATCGAGACCAGCTCCTTTCCAGGTGTTTTATACTTCTAGGAGCATCACCAATACTGCAGTTCCGGCTGCTCTCAGATTATATTCAATATTCAGAAAAAAGATATAGTGAATTATCTCATGCAGCAAATATTTAAGAGAAATTATCTTAGTCATCACACCTGTGCTGTGCTCAAGAGAATACTTCTCAAGCAAGTTTACAGAAAAACTGGTGCAAGTTAAACAAACTGCACCTGCTCCATTCTCCCCAATCCACAGGAAGACAGAATGTTAGTTACCAGTTTGCAAATGGAAGGTCTTTCAAAATTTCTGCACCACATCAGAAAATTTAAGCTGATTTCTGTACATTTGTAGCAGCTAAAACCCACAGAATTAGGCAATCAGCCCTTCATCACAATCTTCATCACATCTTCATCACAAAACTTTGTTTCCCTGCAAACAAGAAATGAAAATCTACAAGTCTCCTGAAAAGTGAATTTAAGTGCAACTTACCATCCAAAACAAAAAAGTGCAAGATAAAGGCCCAAGAGTGTTGCAACAACATGTCTTATAAATGGGCTAGTTTTGCTTGAATGAAGGTATGTTCGAAACCAAACAGCCGCAAGCAAGGCAAACAGTTGGCACACTACAAAGTTGACCTGCATAAAAAGAAAAGAAAAAACTTCTTACACACCTGTGTATTAAAAATTAACATAAATATCCACACATCATTAGCAATTTACAGAACCTTTGGCTCTACCATGGCTCTTACCACGGCATCTCAGCCTCAAAGTGCTTTTCCTGAGAAATCCTCCCCTCCTAAACCACAATACAGTGCTAAGAAGAAAAGATACACCAGAGTAGAGGCAATCTGTGCATGGATCTAGAAAAAAACATTTTTTTAAAAAATATATTTTCCTGTAAATTGTCTATATACCAAACCACTCTCCTAGTAATGTGACGATCTGGGTTGAGTTTTTACTTGTTTCTTAAGTGAGCATGACTTGGAAATACGTATGAGCTGCACCGATCACTGCAATGGCCTGTGCAGAAGCAGGGCTCAACAAAGTGCACCTCAGTGGGGAGGAATCAGACAAACAGCTTGGCTGCCCACTGGATTTTCTTCTTCTACTTTCGAGTAGGATAGTTTCAGAAATTCCTCTTCCCTTCAGGTCATTTATTCTAGAAGATAGAAAATCTCTCTTGTATATTAAATATTTAAAGACATGAGGGCACTGAAAGGAAAAGTGGAATTAAAAAAAAAACGGTGAGTAAAAAGAATCATCCTGACTGCGGCCTGAAAATAAATTAACAGCAAGGGCATGATACAGAAATTCCCTCAAATACAGCAACTGATACTAAAACTGGCTTAAGCTACAAAAGCCAGATGAATTCCTTTTTTTAGAAAAGAACATTTCCCACTCCATGGATTTTTTTTTTCTTCCATAGAAAACTGCCTATCAATTGTCTGTGTCTAACAGCAGCATCCCAAGTCATCGCAAGCAACAGCTTGGGGACCACTCCTTCAGGTCATAAGCACTTCAACACCAGAAACTTGCCCTTACCGCATGCTTGACTAGTCTTTAGCACAACAGCATTTTAGCCCCTTTGATGTCACTTAGCTGAAATATATATTTAATCCTAATAGCACAGGGTACAGTGACAACACTATTTTTATGTTGATGACAGCAAGCCTAATATTGATGGTTGCAGCAACACAGTGCACGCCTCCAGTGCCATAATTCAGCCAGCCCATTCCTTCCTCGTTTTTCAGCCAAGCTTTGGGCAACAACACGTAAGGGTGTAAGAGTATGCAAGCATGGTTATATTTAAAGAAGCTAAATAACACCAACCACCTATAGAACTCTTGACTTTGTAACAATTGGGTATATTCCAGATTTTCAAATCCAAGGATAATTCCCCTTTTTCCAAACCACCCTAAAGCCTTCCCTAATGCCAAGCTATGGAAGCATTAAGTGCCAGCAGGGAAAGAGGCTCAGAAGGCTGGGCTGCTCTTTTTAACAGGAGCAGTTCCCTAAACGAAACCATCATGTACACTTTGCCATCCATTCTCTTACTCCCACATTTACATTATGCTTTTAACAGTATTTGGAAAATCCTAAATGAATGAGGAGACATTCTTTCAGGGCATAACTTGACCTGCTTTCTCTTCCCTTTATAAGCAATGATGCAAATGAAACAGAGCGAGGTTTATAACTCAGGATGAGACTGAGGATTTAGTGGAAAAGTTCACTAAACTTGATGCTTTTGTAGGAAACACTGAAAGGGAAACAGTTTTTAAAAAAGCGGGCAAGAAATAAAATTTTTAAAAGCCAAGGTAATCAACTATGAATGCGGTATCAACATTCGGTTTTAATACTTATTTCAGAAACTATGCCACAAATTTATTAAGCTCCACAGAGTATGGTTCTTACCCAAAGAATTTACACCCTTTAGACACTAGGAGGAGAGGAAGACAGGAGAAAATCGGGACAAATATGCAGTGAACATGAGGTGAAGAGACAGAGGGAAGAAAAGGGCTGGTTTTACTAATGTCCCAACATTGCTGCTGTGGTGGCACTATAGATGGTGCCTCATGACGTGCCATTTTCAGATTCTCTCTCAAAGCAAGCTAGCAAGACATGGGGAAGAAGAATACTCTTCATTTGGTTCCTACTATTACCAAGGCAAAGGGCAGAAGTGCTTGGCATCTCTGACTTGTATCATCATCTCTACAGGAAGAGACACAAGCGAAACAACAAACCTTGAATTTCACAATGCAGGGTGAAACGGAAAATGGAAAAGCCTCATAAAAACATGCAAAGAGAATCTAAGAAAGGTGCCCTCTCTTCGCTCCCTACCTGCCGACTCCTTTCCTAGGTACTTGCTTTTGCTGTAGCTATTTACCTAAATGACCAAGTCCATAGCTGAAAAGCAATATCCCATAAAAATNCCCCCAAGTCAATAAACAAAAAAACCAACAACCAACCACAAACTGAAACAACAACAACAAAAAAACAACCCCACAAACACAAAACACCTTCCCCAATAAGACTATTTTGAGATCAGCAATAAAAATGCAGGTTGTCATACCTTTAGACCAACCCCACAAGCAAAACTTCCAGAGATGTCAATTCATGGTACAACTAAATGACTCAAGCAACACAATTTTGCTCTGAAAGTTTTTCTCACAAGTGACTCTGAAAATACCCACTGGTAATTGTGGGCTGCTCTTGCCAAAAAGTGCACAAACGTGTGCATACTTGGATACATAAAAGACATCACTGCAATGTTCACACACCACCCTGCATTCCTTCTCTTACCAAGCCAATCCTTACCCTTGCCTCACAGTGCACCAAAATGCAGACTACAAAGCACCAACGGTTTCACAATTTGTATCACATCAAATCCTCCTAAAGCTTTAAATACATATTTGTAAAACCAAGCTCTCCAACAGTTAAGATCTGAAAGCCGTGCACCTTCAGTTTAACCTTTATACTTACCTACTTCTAATCATATTCTTTCTGCTGCTTTATTCCATTTTCCCCAGCAGGATTTCTGCTTCATTCAGCAAATGGACAATTGCTCAGTTTTCACCCTCATCCTTTGACCCGTTAAATGTTTACCATCTGCATCCTACACTGAATACAAAAATCTTACATTTCCTCATAGAGATGTTTATGCAGATCTGTCCATAACATGGGAAGGCTACATAAAATAAATGCAAACTTTGCAGTAACTTTGAGAGATCAGCATTGCTATTCCTGTTCTAAAGGTGGGTGACCGGCATGCAATGATGAAAGCCCAAATGCCCACTGACTTTGGTTGCCCAATTTCAGACACTCAGTGCCTGGTTTTGCAGTCAGTACTTTTAACGGAACTTTAACCAGAGCTACACTTTGAAAATATAATTTCAGCTGCTATTTTGAATATCCAGCAAGCCTATAAATTAGGCCCAAAGCATCTCAAAATGCAAGAAAAATTGAAAGTCATCACTACAACATATTTTCATTGTATGGTTTCTCCAGGTCACCAAAACTCTGCTTAATAGTGATTTGTATTCTGAATAAGGGAGGGAGCTCATATCAATGAGTTTGTGGCCATTACTGGGCTGTGTTCAGTCACACAGGTAATCTTCATCTGACACTTCGCACTTTTGAGCATCTGCTACGACAGGCTCCATATTCACTTGGTAAACATTTTGAATATTTCAGTTCCTACATTTTAAAAAGAAATGGAAAACACAACATTTCTACCACTAAATCACAGGTTATCTGTTTGCAATTGCCTGTGGCTGTTTCAGCCCAAAGCACAGATTTCACCATTCCAGCAATCAGAAATATGTTCTTTCCACAAAAACTAAAATTAATCCCTTGCCAATACTATAGGAGGGAGAAAGAGAAACAGGCTCTCTCGGCTCCCAAATTCTATCCCATTCACTTCCAATTCCAGCAGTGAGACAACGCATGTGTCTATACAGCATTTTAGCTCAGATGAGGAGAAGGCTTCTGGAGCAAGCTTCCTAGTTGTCCTCACTTCAGATGCTTTGGTGTGCGTTGTACAGTGGTGTCCAGATACACAAACCTGATTTCTTTTAAGCAAAACCAAACTAGAAGATCTGCTCCAAAGCTAAACAGACATTTAGGGCACGGACTGACCTAGACAAAAGCAGTATTTCCCAAAATTATTACACCATCAATGTTGGATCCTCAGTGCCAACCACTTCATTCCACAGAAACATTCCTCCTGTACTGCACTAGTTCCAGAAGTAAACAAAGCAAATATTTAATATTCAGCATTTTCCTAATTACTCTCCCATCTTTACTCACATTGACCACGTATCTCAGTGTGTGGAGATACACGAAAAACTGAAGATATAGAACTTGCCTTAAAATAGAGCACAAAAAAATATCTGGCTTCCCTAGAAGACAAACTGAGGAGCCATTCAGATAGCAAGTGAGCAGGAACAAGGACAGAGCTGGGCATCATCATCATGAAAGCTTCCACAAAAACCAGGCACTTCACCAAGCAGTTATTTGGTCGGCAAATATTATATACAGTAACTGCAACATCTGGGAGTGGTACACTTAAGTGCTTTTTGAAAGCTTATGTCAAGCTCTTATAACATTGTGAGTACAGATAAAATACAACTTTCAAACACCTCATGCCTTGGTCAGATGCGAGCACGCCACCCACAAAGAACAAAGACGACACATTCCCAAAAGCAGCATGATTCATTCCTCAAACCAAATTCTAGCTTGCCTCCCCGAAGTCATAAAACCTGTTCCAATAAGCAGCTCCAGTTTTATAGAAGAAATAAAAAAAAACACAACAACCCAATCCACTTAAAGTTGAGAATTCCTAGGGGAAAAAAAATTCTGATGCAGATGCATGGAATGGCAAGTTTCACTCTGAATAGTTATAATTTAGCACATGTATAAGAAAACAAACACAGAATATTTTGCCTCCTCGGGTACAGGTCATATCATCAGCTCAGCTTTGAATGAGTGTAACACCTCAAAGTCCCATATAGAGAGCAACGTGCAATGGAAAGTTATGCGCACATAAGAATAAAAAACATGAATGACAATGCAAATTATCAGCACTGGTTAGTTAGCAATGATCAATGTAGATATGTGTTAAATACCATTTAGATTACGCTATTACAAAGCCTGCTGCATCTATTTTAGAAATTTAAAAATTAAACCCACTGTTTTGGCGCGAGACCAGACATACGGGCAGTGCAGTTTACAGGCACACTTTGTGCCAAATGTAACAGTAAAACACGAGCACAAATTCACAGTTTCAGTGTTCAGAGTAGCTACAGAAAATGCAAATCCATCACATCATTAATTCCGTTAAGCTATCTACATAACAAATTTTCCATTTGCATGACCTGTGTAAAAGTCAATGGAAAGTTCGTGATAAAACTTTTAAACATACATTTATTTTAGACTTTTAAAAATTTAAATGTTATTTATACCATACATTTGTAAAAACAAAGTTGTTTTTTTAAGAAAAAAAAATTATTTAAGAGATCAAGTCTTCATACAAAGCAAACAAAAAGGAGAAAAAGGTCACAGACCTTCATCATCAAGAGGAAGTTTGGCAAAACATTTGATTTGAACAGCTAGAAATCTCCGGTGTTCTGACACAAAAAAAATCTTTAATGCTTTATTAAAGATGCCGCCTAAGTCCATGTTAAAAAGAAACATAGAAGAAAAGACTATTTCTCCTGTGGAACAAATTTTTAATATACTGCTGTGCAATTTTATCCACTAATTCAGATTTTAGGCTAAGCTTCCTCTTCATATCAGCTATATTTTAATATCAAAAGCCAATCGTTGCAGCCAAGCCCTCCAGAATCCAGCTACTTCACAGCACAGAAGGCATTTGCTTCATTCAGTAAAGCAGCCAAAGCAGCAAGGGAATTTTACTGATATAGATAATTCCTAACTAGATAGCAAAAATTAATCACAGTGGCCCACACAGCCTACCATCCACTGAGAAACAGCTATATTACTGTACAAAGTTTTGCTTACTAGCTCTAGCAAGGCACGGAGAGGCACTTTAGAAGTACAACAGGGACAATAAATTACCTTACAAAGGAAACAGTGGTCTGGCAGGTGGAACGCTAAATTAAGATTCAGGAAAACAGTATTTTACAATCTCTTCTGCAGTGACCTACACAAACTCTTTGTAAGTCACCTCCTCTTTGTGCATCTCAGTTTTAACAAACCTTCTCAATTCAGAAGACAAAAAAAGTGTTCAAACCTGTTAACTGCAATGAATGCCTGTGGCCTCATTAACATGCTTTTGAGGAATGAAAGTGGGTTTGGTTTGTCTAGTTGGGTTTGTGTGGGGTTTTTGTTGGTTTTGTTTTTTTAAGTCATTCATTAAAAAAAAACAAAACCAAAAAAAATCCACACAAAACCACCAGGCATTTTAGTTCTTATTGCCGATGCAATAGACTTTGGATAAAGGTCATCAAAATATAGGCAGAAGCACTGAAGCCTACCTGATGCACAGAGCCTAAAACAACAGTTTTAAGATGCAACACGTAACCGTCAAGAACCTGTGGAGACAATTATTCTGCAGCCAGAAATTTAGTGGGTTTTCCCCACCTTGCCACACCATGGTATATTTCCTCCATGGAATTCAATTTGTCTGAGATGCAAGATACCAGCATTACTTGTTTCCCTGCCATTTTCAGTCCCCCACTCTACCACAGAAATGAAGTTATCACACACGCTTTCTCCCTTCCTGACAAGGGCTAGTGAGCAAGGTGCACTGAGCAGCATTCCTATTCTCTCATCTTACGGCCCTATTTTCAACAACTATTGTTCTCAGAGAGAAAAGACATTTAAAAAAAAAAGTTAGAATATGAACTGAAAAACCTCTTTGAAAAGAGCTCTTGCAAGAACTATGAGATCAAGACAAAATAATATACTTTTTCCTTAAAAAGAAACACTGATCTTAAAGCTGAGACTTCGATACTTTTTTTTTTCTAGATATATAGGGCTATTTTATTAGCAGTAACACTGTAAAAACACAAACCTCTTCAAGCATATTTGTTGACACATGCTTGTCAAAAATTGCCAAACCTTATCACAATTAATGAAGCCTCAGTTATGTGTTGTTTCTCAAACGTCAGTATTTTCTTGTTCATGCTGCCAGTTAGGTCAAAACCATTTCCCTTTTCCACCAAAACAGTCAGTTGAGGAATTAAAAACATCTACAGATGTTCACAAAAAGCTATGTATAACACAGGAGAGCTGATGCTTCTCCACAGCAACCAGAAGCAGTACAGATGGATCTTCTTCTGTCCAATTTCTAACCTCCATCCAGTATAAAAGGAACAAACAGTTTGCAAAATTATCCAATAACTGCCTACTGCAAAACCACTTGGAAGAGTGAGAATAACTAGTATTTTAAACCAATGATCAATTTTCCAACTATATCCTGGAGATTGCTGCACTGATATTAAAAAAAAAAAAAAAAAAAAGAACATTTCCACACTAAAGCTAAAAAAAGCAATTCCATGACAAGAATCAAAATCAAAGTGTTTGGTAGTTTTCTTCAATTTATTGGGAAATGTCAGAAAGAGGAGTCCGGAGACAGTGACACAGGCATCTGATAAAGCTGAAGGACTCAAGAGATCAATTCAAAGAACGTTTCTTCTCCAGATGACAGGAAGAAACAGGCATTAATCTCATAAATCTTGTGGCAATGCTTTCAAATGCATTTTTGGTTCAAATAATAACATGTATTATGTAACTAATTAACACTCTTGCCATGAAGTCTCAACTTCAGTTCACAGGTGAAATATGAAGACATGAAGGATAAGCAGCAGTGGTTATTTTGGGGCAGTATCAGTATGTGAGATGTTTTAATGTTAAGGCAGTGTGCTCTTTCTAGCATAGAGCACGTTACTGTATGTTTATACAGTACCTAAACGTGAAAGAACGCTCATTTTCAGATGAGACTTCCAAGCACAGCCTCTCTAATGGAAGCCACTCCCTTGAAGTCCATTACTCCAACCATTTGTATTAATCAACTATAACAACACTGGCAAAAGCTTTTTAATGTTGCATGAATATACTTCATCTATGTATGAACTTATTGGCAACTGTAACGACTTACTCATCAGATCCTGAATGCTTTCCTTCCAAGCTCATTTCAGTCCACAACAAAGACAGTCATGACATAAGTTAATAATAGTACTTCTATTTCCAGTATTAACTTCCAATTTCTAGCTTGTAATTCTTAAGTACACTGGAGAGAGTGAAGAACATCATGAAGAACATGATGTAGGCACTAGTAATCTGGTTTGTGCAACAAATGAGCATCAAATCCAATAAGCTTTTTCAAACAGGGCTTACTATCAGAATTACTCTACAAAAAACTGTATGACTAAAGATGTAAAATGAAACATCAATGTACACATTTTATAGTGAAAACAACCAAAACTAATTCATTAAGGACTGGCAGATGTCAGCTGAAGGGTGTTCTCTCTGATCGGCTCTTAAGGATTCAGAATTACAGATACTCAGCTGTCACACGTAACAGCTATTTTTTTTTCACAGGAATAGCCAAAATCTAGGAAGCAAGGTTGGTTCAAAGGTGAAATTGGACTAGGGATGCTGGCTTGGGGTTTTTGCTTGTGTGTTTTGTTTTGTTTTCTTCTCTCCTCAAAAACAATAAGGACAAAACCCCTTGCTTCTGTGGAGCAAAAACTGGTTTGGCCAGTTAAGGGTTGCAGAACTCAGACTGCCAGAAAAAAAAAAAAAGGGTTTACAACATCAAAACACAACAGCCTGGCATTATGTTGGCAAAACACAGTTCCAAACAAAGCTCAACTCAGCTACAGCTTTCAGATGTGTGGCTTTTTACCACACACACCCAGCACACACGCACATAGCCATTAACCTCAAAAATCTCTACTCTTCATCACATGAGTATCAGCAGCATACAAGATGTTCAAAAGTATATTTGAACAGCAAATCTTTATTTTAATGCTCAGAGAACCACCACAGTGCCCGAAATTTTGTAAGAACTTTGCAAGTTACTCACTTTCCTAGCCATTTAAAAATAAAGCAAAGTAACTAACATCATCTGAGGCATCCTTCTCAAAGGCAACCAGGAACACTTTCTCCATTAAGGTCTACCTCAGTACTATAGCTTCTTGCATATCAGTAGAATATGGTAGTACTGAAATTCATCTTAAAATAAGCAACAAAACATAGGAAGTAACACTCTTGTCTATATTGCCTGCAGAAACCCAGTAACAGCAGTAGTCAATTTAATTAGCAAGTAAAACAAATATTCTCCATCTTTAAAACAGTCAGGTTCTCAGTGTTCTCTGTGGAGGGGGAAAAAAAAAGAGAAAAGGAAATGAAAAGGATTTCACCATGCTCTCCCTTGAATGAGCTACTGTTCACCTCAGTCTCTACTCCTCCATGTCTATTATCCTCCTGCTCCTCCCAGTTTGGGAGCCTTCTGCATGAAATCAGCCACCTACAAAGTCTCCAAGCACCACAACAGCCCTGTAAACATTTGCAACACACAGCAACCTGCAGAAGTAAGGGACACTACTTCAAGCTGTTAAAGCTGTTCAGATTAGTTCCATTTTCTTTTATAATATTTTAGTAACATTTAGAATTAGGCTTCCATATTAAAATATTTAATCTAAATTTTTACATTCAATCCCATTATAGATAATCATTTGTTAACCTATTCTAAGGCTAGACCTACAAATCTGATAGCCATCACTGGGCTTCCAACAAAATCCTACAAGTTCATGGTGGCCTTAACTTCTTTTTAGCTTTTCCACTGTGAAGAGTAAAAAAAAAACAAACCAAAACATTCATTATGTCTTGGACTGTCAGTGCACTTTTATAGTGACATGTTTAGTCTTCATTGAATTTTTATATATATACATGTATGAATGATTGACAGGAAGCAGTAGAATCAAGAGCACTGCTCAGCCAGAAGGCAGGTCAGAAAGATTAAGGATCTATCCAGGTAGCATTACCAGCATAGGATATACCACTGTAGTTATACAACCAGCATGCTCACAAGCCATGTTTCAGCACAAGAGTAGCTTCTTCTTCAGCTTAGGCCACTTCAACTAGAAGGAAAAGGAAACACCAAAATCCCAACTACAGCAAATCACACCATTAAAGCCAAACCAAAAGAGCTTCTTGACTTCTGGATATATTATTCCAAAATAGAAGGTGGAGCTACGGATGCTTTCCTTTGCCAAAGATAGCTTAGATGCCGACAGCATCACTTAAAACAAGCAGGCATAACTAGCATTTATTTAAATTTGCAGACAAACTGAAACTGCCAAACAGATCTGTTCACTTGAACGAGTGCTAAAAGACTAATAACGATAACTAATGTTGAATTTAAAGTACTTCCCAAGGGAAAGAAGGAACATGAAATATCCATACTGAAGAACTGCATCAACA
The DNA here is from genome assembly GCA_033628505.1 of Tringa tobata. Classification (NCBI taxonomy): domain Eukaryota; kingdom Metazoa; phylum Chordata; class Aves; order Charadriiformes; family Scolopacidae; genus Tringa; species Tringa tobata. Next base: position 5,127,293 of record JAHREE010000215.1, read on the forward strand.
TTCTTTGTAAAATAAATACTGTAAAGATGCACATATTAAGTAAACATGCCTTCACCTGGCTACGTGTAGCTTTTCTCACCTTACAGGAAAAAATAAAACTTCACAGTCTAGACTTCCTCTTTCAAAGGCTTGGAAAACAAGAAAAAAGAAAAAAACAACACCTGAGCAACTGTTACTCAGGGAAAGTGCACATTAGTCAAAATAATAAACGTGAAGATGAGGTGCCATAATCAAGGCTGCAAAGGATGTATCGTAGTGCTTTGTTAAGTCAACACAGGAACAGGTAAACAGGAGTTAAAGTCAACAAATATCAGGGCTAATGCATGATAGAGATGACTCGTTTATTTCAGTTTTATCAGTTTTCAGAACTCTTGTTTTAAGTCAGTACTGTACCCAAGAAAAAGCCCACAGAGGGAAAAGATGTACGTAGCTGTGGTACAATAGATTTACAGCAGTAACACTTCAGAAAGCAACACAGTGGTAACCATGTACTCAATAAATAAATGACTCGTCATCTTCCCTACGCTTTACTGTTTTTTTCCTTTAGTTGCCTGTTCTTTGGGCATCCCAATATTTCTTTTCAACATCCCATGACTGCAGTATTTCTGTAGTAATTTACGAACAACACTTTGAATTCAGAAGTGGCTTGTACTGTGGTGAACATAGGTCAGTAAGCGTTCACACTTACACCACCCAAATGAATTGCCTAAGGATGGGAAAAACAATTTGACAAAACAAAGCTGTTTTCTATAAGCTGTTAAGGTAGACTGTTTATTTTAGATGTTTACTGCAGAAACCTCAGGCTGTAATTATATTTTGAGTTTTTCTACCTGGAGAAAACATGCCCAGTAGGAAAGTGAGTGAGAGTATCAGAATGAAAATTCACTGCCGACTTTCTAAAAATTAAAGAATTAAAGTAGCTCTATACTGTACATCCCCCCGACAATATTCATGAACCTGAATTAAATAACAGTATTTCTTTCATGAACTAAATCTTTCTACCACTTAATAGATGGCTCTTCTCCAACACTGTAACCAGTGTCTGCTTGTTTGTTTGTTTTTCCTTCTCCAACTCTGTTCATTACAGCTTCCACGCCTTTCTTCAAGACAGTCACTTTCTCCTGCCAATTTTTTTCTCTTATCCCAACAGTTTCATCCTTTTCTACATATTTTTCATTGCAGAGTAATTTCAACAACAATACCTGGAGAGTTAATTCAAGACCTAAACACTAATACCAAAATCTGGGAAAGGTGTCACTGCTGAGACCAGGACCCTTCTGATGACAATGACCCTCCCTTCCACTAGTTCAAAGGGAAGTTAAGGAACCAGCAAAACCTTGCTAGCAAATCCAAACAATTCAAAACATCACTGAGAATAGCACATACAGAATGGAGAACAGGACTCTTTTTTTCAGCTTCTTTTCACCCACTACAGTCTCCATCTATTGTCATGGGAGATCGTGCTTTGCTATCCACCCTTCGTTCTTCTGGCCACTGCTAGCAGCAGATAAGGAACACACAGGGCAAGGTAGGGGCATAATTTTCTTATCCTACCACTGCCTTATCTTCAATGTTTGGATTTCACACACCCCTGAATGCTACTTTTACTCACTTCTGTTACTCATAAGCTTCCTGGGTCACATCAGAAAAATCAGTAACGTGCTGCTCTGTATTTCCCAGCCACACACCAGGGTCTAAGAATCAATGGTGAAAGAGAATAAAACTTGAGACACTCTTTATCCTTTTTTATACTTTCATAATGCTTAAGACAAATATTAAGCCATCTCAATTCTGGAGAGTTATACAGGACAAACTTTTTGATTACCACTCCATGTTTAGACAAAAAGTTTTTTATCAGACTAAAACATTTCAGTCCTAAGGAAGCTACATTAGGCTGCCTGGGCAGAAAATAAGGGAGGCTAAAGCATCACTGATGCCCAAAAGTTTGTGAAATAACAGAGATCTAATCAGAAGACACATCCAGATGTTCCCTGCAGGCAAATCAGGCACATACTGCTTCTCAGCAAAATGATCCCCTACGCCACCTCCAAGCCTGGTCTTTTACTTAGACTCCAGCTGTGGCTCATCTCCAAAGCATCAAAATAAAGCAAAAAAAATTGCAGATACATCTTGCCAGTCACATGCACGTAAGAAATAAACATTTCCTACATACATATGAGGAAAAAAATCCTGCACACTCTCCTTGAAGGCAACAAGGTGAAACACGAAGGTTCAACATCGGTCACCGATGATGGTTTTAATGTGGAACTGAGTGCATTAAGGGCATGTTGAAAGCAACTCGGGAAACCCTCTGCTCAAGGAAGAGTATGCAGAAAATTATGCAAAGATGTAGATGCAGCAGACTGGCCCGTGCTCACTAAACGAAGGAAGTTCATATGGTTCATACAGCTCACGTTTAGGAGGACTTAGATTTTTGTGCCTAATCTTATTCAAAAAAGGTAGGTTTAGATTCTTTGAAGGTTGATGGCACTCATGTAGAAAATTCTGTTTATTCTACACAAATGAGCAAGTTTATTCAAATAAAAGCTAAAATTAGACTGTGAAAAAAAAAAGTGTGGAAATAGCAAGGATTTATTTTTTACTTTGGTTGAAAAAAACACTTCTTATCTTTACATCCTGGATTTTAAGTGAAGTGCATAATCATAAGCATGACATTTTATTCAGTCCAGACATCTTCATATAGCTGTTAGCAGTTGGAGCCATACTCTTTCTTTTCTTATCTATAAGATAATCACTGAAGTTCTCCCAGTTGATCCAGTTGTTCAGACCATATTTCAGGATCTCAAGACCAATCTCTTGGACAATCCACACAAAAAGTTGACTCTCACATACTGTCATAGTCAATCTTTTATCTCCCCTGCTCATCTATTCCCCTACTACAGTTATCTGTTTCTATGGCAAATGAAGGGCAATAATAACTCACATAATTTTTTGCCCATTTTCACATAAAAAATTTGCTCCCTCTGCTGGAAGCAGTGAAAGCAAAGATTATTCTCTGAAGTCCCCATACCCCACTGAGACCTAAAATCAAGAGAAAAGCTTTGGTCTCCTAGAACTGTTCTCATCTCACAGCAAATTTAAATAGCTCCAGTTTAAAGGCAGGTAACCTGACATGTCATCAAGAGAAGTCATTTGCCAATAGATAATCAGCAAGATAGTGCCAGAACCAGAAATGGACCAAGGTCCAACACACTAATTTGTCAGGCTTTACCTCTGAGGAAGGAGAAAGTGACAGAGACACAAATACAACGTGAGTAAAGACTGGAAAAACAGACAGCTATGTGAGAAACATAACTATAATAAAATCATTCAAGTTGTAACCTTGATGTACTATGCAACACATGATCCTCTAGCAACCAAGTTTTTATGATAATCCTTCCCATACTTGTCTTTAACTGTCAGGGGCGGGAAGGACATAACCACTTTTATTCTCTCTCTCCCCTAACAATACAGAAGGAATACTGTGGTACAGTAACATTAATTCACTCATTCATTGACTTTAAGGACCCAAGATGGCACAGCTGTCAATAGGATGCTTCCCTGGCTGAGTAGCAAACTTAGGTTCTCCAAGAAGTGAAAAAATATAGTTCTTACAAGGCTTTTCACCCTGAAGGAGTGATTGGTTTTTTCTTCCCTATAATAAAATACAAAAGAAAGGTGTGAAAATTTGCTTTCCCAAATCCACAGAGATAATCATAGGTTCTCGTTCACACCAAGCATCTTCCCTTGCACCAAATGACTGAAAATAACAATAGAAAAATTGGAACATGAAGTCTATCAAATACCCATTCGCTTTTCAAGTAGCCATTTCAGTTAACTTGGTACAAGACAAAGAACAAACCAAAGGAAGGGTTAACATAGCAACAAGTTACCATATACTACCTTGTTGGGGGATATACACAGAAGCAGAAAACAAGTTCTTCTCCATTCCTTTAGCTAACTAGCATTGTAGTATCAAGAAGAAAGATCTAGAACAGCAATCTGCTAAAGCAACAAAGCTTTTCTCTTGTAACACAGTTGGGCACATAGAGGAGATTGTTCATCTTACAGGTGTGTCAAAAGGCTCTGGCCAAGCTGTCATCCTTCACACTGATCTCCAGTGAGCACATAACCAAGACCATTCTCAAACAAATCTGTGCCTCTATTTACCAAGCATTAAGTCAAAAAATAATCAATTTCTCACACCGAATCCACACACAGATGTGGATCTGATTAAATAGTTCAATCTTAGAGACAGCAGCTTCACCTGTAACTGAAATTTCTACTTCCATTCGCTACCAAAAAGGCAAGGTTCTTCCATCCATTTGTTGGAACAGCCAGACAGCAGAGTAACATTGATACATGCTACCTGGATTTGCCCTCCCAGAGTTACATGCCTTTGCCTTCACTAAAACTTTAGAGCAGGATAATTAGACAGTAATGGCTTAAACATAAATTACAACAGCAACATTTGGGATATAAGGATTAGTAACTATTTGTAGCCAGAACTGAAACACAGAAGTGGATAAACAAACCCCATTCATCTCCATCGGCTTTGATTGCCCATTTCAAGTACCTGCTGTAGTGGTATGACTGTAGTCACAGCACAGATTTGGATCAAGTAGCAGAAAACCTACCAATCAAAAAGCTTTTATTCTTTCATTAGTGCAGCACTGCTACATTTTCCTATCAAGTATGCGTATAGCATCTCCGAATGTCACACATAATCTTTGAGCACACGTACCAAAGAATATCAGCACTTCCCTTTTTCTTCTCTGCCCTCCTTCTCTCCTTTACTACCTTTGATTTGATTACACTGAACACATTTCACATTCTTTCTGTATTACAAACTTACTATCAAGATAGACCCTTAAGCTGAGAGGTTACAAATATCTAACTTCGCNCTGAGGTAAGGGAGAGGCTGAGGTAAGGGAGAGGCTGAGGTAAGGGAGAGGCTGAGGTAAGGGAGAGGCTGAGGTAGGGAAGAGGCTGAGGTAGGGAAGAGGCTGAGGTAGGGAAGAGGCTGAGGTAGGGAAGAGGCTGAGGTAAGGAAGAGGCTGAGGTAAGGAAGAGAGCAGCCCCCCATTCTGCTCATAACCGTCTCCCCTCTTGGCAGAACAGAGGCGTTCATCCTGCGCAATGGTGGATGAGGGATGGATACAGGCAGGGTGTGAGGGTGGCCCACCACCCTGAAGAAGTCAAAAAGAAATGGATAAAAAAACTCTGTTCCTCCAGCCACCCATTGACTTAAGGAAGTTTGTCTATCCAGGCTGTAACCCATAGTTTTTAGTTTATTGATGGCCTATTTCTTAAATACAGAAACCCGGAGTGGTACAAGCGTGTGTGCTTTTTCAGGGGGTTCAGCCTAGCAGCAGTTTCCTTAAAGAAAGCAAGAAGTGATGTGATGATGCTGATGGTAACAAACTGGTACCGGCAGTGCAGCTCTTCCACCTGCCCAGTCAACGCTACCCAGTGTGAAACAGAGTGAAGGCTTCGCCTTAAGAAGTGCAGCAAACTCTGCCAGGTGAACTTGTGCAATAGGCTACTTATTAAATCATTCTCTCTTAGTGCCCTGCCTGCGTCCTTTGCGTTAGAGCTTTCTGTTGTGTTAGTTTTTAGTTTTATCTTATGAAATAAATGTAACTTTAGTTGTTCTAAATGATGGGATGAAGGAGCCCCCAAAGGAATGTACTGTACTTATCTATAAAACTGCTGGAGAATCTTGGGTCTCTTGAGAGAAAACTGCAGGTTATTCCTTGCAGTTTAATATTTCTTTATATAATTATTGTATATTTACCTCTAAGCCATGCTGTGATCAGTAATTTACCCTCAATACAAAAATTTCACCATTTTAAGTATGTGAAAGATGAAGTGTCTTGTCCAATATCTTGCTAACAGTCTGAGCTGTGCCTGGAGTAGTGGCGAGGTATAGTTATTTACATAGCCATTTAAGTTCACAGTTAATGCTAATTGGTAGTAGCAGGAAAATGGAGGTAAGTGTAATTAGCTGAAAACATCCGTTGTTTCTCTTATTGAATTGCAGACCACACTCTGTACTTATGTTTTAGCTTGTGGTAAGGTCTTTTGACTGCATTTAAAGAGACTGGTTAATAGGTACAAATAAGTGGTTTTAATTAGATTTCTTCACTGCATGACAGGCAATTACAATTGTGGTAGCATCTGCAGCTTCTGAAGCAATAGCACAATGTTTTTGTAGTAAAGCAAAGAGCTGATTTCAGAAAAGGAGGGGAAAAAAAAACCTTTCCCAATTAATTCTGAATCAGTCCCTTAAATCTGAACCTGCAAATTATGTATACATGTGAGTAACTTCATAGGAGTGCAGTGCCACTAGGCTCAGTACAGTCTGCAGTACTCTATACATATGTATATATATTTATAAAGACTAAGCTCATTTTATCTGATTTTCCTTTAGTGAGGAGACCTACACCTTCACACAAATCTCTGGAAATCTGAACCTAAACTTTCTCAAATGAGAGACAAAGGAGCTGCTTTAGAAAAGGCCAATAGTTAATTCTGAATCATAGTCTAGTCACAAGAAATGCTTCTGGTACATCTATATAAATCCATGGAGGTGGTGTTGCTGAGACTTCCATGAAATATTTGCAGCAAATAATTGACCTACTGAATGAACTCCTTACTTTCAATTAACAAAATGCCTGAGAACAAGCTCACGATATCACTGTGTAAATGTCAGTTGGTTTTCGAACACAGCCCTTGATTTTCTGGTGTTTTTGTATTCTTTTTTCAGTCTATGTGTTCATGCAGTGCTCAGAACGTACAGAAATATGCTTCCCCACATGACTTCTAGGATCTTAGGAGTTCGTACTTGAAAGGTACATTGATCTATAGTGTAAATCACAGTATCATTATAAATAGTTTGCAGCTCTGGTGTTAAGTTACATAATTATATCTTTCACAAGTTTCCATTGGAGAAATGTGGTGTTTTGGGTTGATGTTCTTGTGCTCTTATTTAGGAAGGTGCGTGTTGAGGAAGACAATGTCAAAGAAAGAGATCTTGAAAATAGTCACAAAATAGTAGTCCTTTTGTAGTGACAGGGGAGATTGGTTACATGAAAGAATGAAAGGCGTCCTGCCCCACAGAGCTCAAAATCTATGTTCACAATTAAAAGTGAAGCGTACAAATGTTGGCCAGGAAGAAAGTAACAGGAAAATAAGCAATTTCTGCCAGAAAAAGTAGTCTGTCTTTGATGTCTGCTGTAAAATGTATGGTAAGGGCTTTCACGGGCACTGCAGTAAAACTAAGTCATCTGCTTTTCCTGTTTTTTTTTTTGAAAGAAGATGTCATTATGTTTGTTTTTACATTTCTTCCTGCCAGTGTGAGAATACTATGTTGTGTGGGGGAAGATGAAACATTGGCTGGCAACAGGTAGCATTTCACATCCCATGGACAGGGTAACAGTGCAATTAGTTCAGAAAGTTAAATGATACTGTGGAAAAGAAGGCTGGCGAGTGATACAAAGAAGGTAATGTATCTGGAGTAGCAAATCTATAAAATTTCATGTAAGTGGAACAGTTTTCAATAAACATCACTTACTTTCCTGCTGCTTTTAATATTTGCATGCAAGTGAACAAGAAGTGGTACTTCCACAAGGAAATTCTTTCCACCAAAGGCTGTCAGTCAAAATCCAGGAGGACGTGTTGATTTAAATAATCCCTGGAGAGTAGTTTAGCATAGCATGAACTTCTCCTGATGTTCTGTGATTCAGTTTTTATGGTCCCATAAGTGCTCATAGTTCTTAGGTATAAAAATAATCACAAAGACATCTCTCAGCCCTACAGAGATTACTTAATCTATAAGAATGATTTAACAGCCACTAGAGGTTTCCTGTGAACTTTGTTTATTTGAATGACAATTTAAGATATTCAGGTGTTTACAATACCAGTCTTCCCATATGACATTATTCAGTAAAGAACAAAAAGAGAAGAGCTGTGGCAGAGGACAGGAAGGGACAATGGGACAGAGTTACTAGATGCACCATTGTGTACAGTTCTTGTTCCTCTATTTGTTTGATAAGGTTGTTTTGGGAACACATTCACTGTCAGAAAATAGGAACAATTACTGAAACTCCTTTTAGCAAAATAGATGGAAAGGAAAATGGGTTTCAGTATTAGCTATAGAGAGGTGATCACTTTTCGACAGTAAAGTCTTATTTGAGCCTTACCTTTTTTTTGTTTAGGCTTTGCTTAGCCTAAAATATTTGTGACTTTCTTCCAGAGAGAAGAGTATTTCTGCAAAAGCTGGTGCCAGTCAAACTGAATTAATTTCATAAAAAATCTGCTGTTGAAATGTTGGCATTTGTATCTTTATCTAGTCCTTCCTCCAAAGCAGTCTTTTGCCCTCCCTTTCAATATTCTGTACAGCACAATAAGCCTCACATCCATCAGCTGTTTTTTGAATTAATATAATCTTTAATTAGTCAATTCTGCTATATTAGTAATTTAGTGCCCAGCGTGATTCCTGTTTATATTAGTAGGAATTCTTCGCGATGCAACTGTTGATTGGCAGCTCAAGGAACATTTGTTTGGTGCTCTACTTATTAGGAAAAATATAAATAACTTTCTACAGTCTGCAGATCTACAGGTTTGCTAATATCTCCGTGGGCTCTTTTAGAAGAACACTTTGGCTTTAGATATTTGAATTATTATTTTGTGTAAGTCTTAGAGCTGCTCTGAGAGTTCCCAGGCTTCTCTGGTTTTAAGGCAGCAAATGCTTTCTATTGTAGAACTGATTTGGACCAACTTTCTTTCCTCTAAGCATTCACAAATTCTCTGATGGGGAAATGCATTGGTGTCTCTCGGAAACATGGACTCATGTTCAGCTCAGACCATTTTTTTTCCATTTTAACACAATGTTAACAAAATCAGGCAGGGCTTGTAAAGAAGGATGATTGAAAGCTCACTTTACTGTTCAACTGTAAATCTCAACTCTCAGGTACAGATCTTAGAAATGATAATTTCCTTGCTAAAGGAACTTCCTGCTTTCATGACAAGGACAAACCAACTGACTTCAACAAGAAGAAGTTACTCTTATAAATGAGTGAGTTGGCTTTTCAAAGCAAATTCTACTCTAAAATTCTTTAAGGGAAACAATGCAAACTGACAGTATACAACATTTCAAAGTGGAATAACTAGTGCCACATGCCATTGGAGTATCATTGCCACTCTGATGGCTGAAAAATTCAGGGAATAGGAGCCCTTTTGTCAGAACTGAAACAAAAGCAGTGAACTTCAAAGCTAAGTTATGAGTTTAAGAACAGTTGTTTTGAGCTTAATTAAGTATTTACCAGACTGTGGGAAATATGGTGGATGGGAGAGGCTGGTGATAACCTTGCAAGGAGCCTACTACTATAAAACAGTAGTAAAGAATGATAACTCTACCTTTTTTTATTGATTTAACTATAAAAGAAAAGCACATTCATATTAAATGCATTTGAATAAACGTACAGTGAATACATCATGTAGTTTAATTTCCTGTCATACTGTAACAGCAGGGCATGGAAATATCTGCTTTTAACAAGTTTCTCAGGTTTCTGGGCTGTCTTTGTATTATGTCTCCTTGGCTGAAAGGGGAGACCTGACTTTTCTCGATATCTGATGTTACAGGTTCTCCAACTGATCCTTGCCTCTTAGTGAGCTCAGTTCCCAAGGTTCCTCCCACTTGCCTTAGGTGAGTGCAACAAGATAGGACTAAGACTCTTCTTTATTTGGATTAATTGTTTCTGAAATAATAATACATCTTATTCATCCCACAGTTGCTTAAGAGTTGCTTTTAATGCCAAGACAAGCTTCCAGAGTAAAGTGAGTTTATTCTAAGAGCAAAGGTTGAAGTGTAGGAGGGGGTGCAAAGTAAATAACAAAAATGCAGTTTAAAATTAAGCTTCCCAAATAAGTTTTCCTTTCAGTTGCTTCAGGTTCACAGCTAACTTAAGGGAGAGAAAGGGAGGACTATGGAATTTTCTTCTTCTGTTCCCCAGGACTGGCTCACCCTAAATAGCTTTCTCAGTCCATATGGTCATTGCTACTTAGATTTGGATTGTTCTCCCTCTTCTTATGAATTATCATGTTCAATCCTGATCCTTTCTGTTGAGTAAGAAGTAGGAATTTTCCCTTTACAGGTTTCTGGAGTTAGTCCTTGTGCATTCATTTGAGCTTAAATTGTCCTCCTATTTTTGGAACATTTTGTAAGTTTTTGTCATAAGATGTCATCAGTGCCTGTGCATCTTCTTAGCTTTATTGTTTACCTTTCATTTTAAAGCCTTTATAAAAATTGCATATACCAACACTAGAAAGGATAGGGTTGGTCATATGACAATTCATTCCCACCCCTCTTACCATTCTCACTATCTCCTTTTCCACACACAGTTCTGAGGATCCTGTTCTTAAAATTCCTCCCTTGCGACTTCCAACTCCAACAGCATCAGTGAGCACAGCTTGAGGTGCCTCCTCGCTGCCAGCCAGTAAGTCATGCCAGACCGTTTAGTGGCCAAAACTGGTGGTGTGTGTCGAGTGAATGGGGGTGAGTGTCAGGTAATGAATGGGAAGCAGGTACTTGGGATGTCAGACCTGTCAGTCGCAGCCTGGAACAGCCCAGTGCAATTGAACTTGTCACTGGGTCAGAGCCTGAATGTTTCTGCAATTGTTCCAGGACCCCCCTGCTTCCCCAGTGCCTTCCTCTGGCTTGGTATGACAAGCAAGAAACTGTGGCCACCTCTTCCAGTGGGTAAAAGCCTTCGCTTTTACGAGCAGCAGGATGGGGGAAGCTGTGCTCAACTTGAACATCTAGAGACCTGAGAGTAAATGGTCCTGGAGCCTCATACTGGGCAGCCACCGAGCGTAAAAATACTTCATTGAGATTTGATTTTTTTAGTTACCCTTCTGCTAAGTCCTTCTGCAAGCGTGTAAATATTGTCCAAATACAAATTTGTGAGATAATGTGCACGTTTTGGGCTCAGATAGAGTTAATTTTATTCCTAGTAACTAGTATGGGGCCGTGTTTTGGATCTGTCCTGAAAACAGTGTTGATAATACACGTATGTTTTAGTTGCTGCTGAGCGGGGCTTACACAGAGTCAAGGTCTTTTCTGCTCCTCGCGCAGCCCCACCAGCGACTATGCTGGGGGTGCACAAGAGGTTGGGAGGGGACATAGCTGGGACAGCTGATCCCAGCTGGCCAGAGGGTTATTCCATACCATGTGATGTCACGCTCAGCAATATACAGCTGGAGAAAGAAGAAGGAAAGGGGAGAGGTGGAGTTATGGCGTTTATCTTCCCGAGTAACCATTAGGCGTGATGGAGCCCTGCTTTCCTGGAGGCGGCTGGACACCTGCCTGCCGAGGGGAAGCAGTGAAGGAATTCCTTGTTTTGCTTTGCTTGTGTGAGCGGCTTTTCCTTTACTTATTAAACTGCCTTTATCTCAACCCACGAGTTTTCTCACTTTTACTCTTCCAATTCTCTCCCCCATCCCAGCGGGGGGACTGAGCAAGCAGCTGTGTGGTGCCCAGTTGCCAGCTGGGGCTAAACCACGACAGATTAATAGTCATAATAATGTAATCCTCAGCACAACACACCCAAAGCTTGAATGAGTAACATTCTGGGAACAGTGGCCAGAGATCCATATTAATATTCATGTTTCTGAGAGTTACTTCAAGTCATACACAAGCTCAGATATATGTTCCATTTATATAAGCGATGTTGTTTGCATAAGTAAAGCCATGAGTTTGTTCATCCATTCAGTCAAACAGCAATGTCTCTAAAATTGCATTATATGAACCTGAAATGCTCTAGGATATAAATTTCTTTTTATCAGGAAACGCATCTAGGAAACTGAAGAAGCATTTCAGTAAATTGAGTATATGAATTGATGCATATAAATTCAAGTATTTTTCTTGTCAGCTCAGTTAAATGATTATCACATTAGATACATTTATCCTGCTGTTTGATATGGTGCTTCATTCGTTTGACCCCCTAAACTATAAGTAAGAGCAGAGTTCAGCTATTATGTCCTCCATAATTTTTGAAATTGATATTTGTGGTGGTAGTAAATTTAACATGTTTCTAAACTGTCCTTTAATTGGGGGGGAAGGGGATATTTAAAACCATGAAAGATTAAACAGCCTGAAGGAACAGGCAGTATTCCACCTCTTGCTTTTAGTTGGTAACACCTTCAGCACTTCTGTGAAGATGAAGATGAAGATACACGTCTGCACAGAGCAAAAACTGTTTGGAACATCAACTTACTCTACTCTGTTCCAGAGATCAGAATAGTCCATTTCATAACATTTTATCCACACAGCTTTCTTGCAGAGAGCATATCTCTCTGACATGTTGCTCTTTGGTTTGTTTCATCCCGCTTTTGGGGACAATGTTTGGACATTTTTTATTGACAAATTATGATTACGTTTACTTTTAATAAGGAATTGTCAGTATGAAAGATTTCATAGGAGCACTGGCTGTATCTCCTTGTCTTGTTTAAATGTGAAGCACAATTATTACAAAATTGAGAGAGCAATGAAGAGCTTAACTGTTACTGTTTTTCTTCTAAAGGTACCACATGAAAGTGAAAATCCATGAAAGAATGTAACTCAGACAACAAATTTAGAAATACAAAGTTATTCTGTGGAAATCACTACCAGAAAATAAAAACCATTTAAAAAAAAAATACCAGCAGCAGTAGACATAGTTTAAAATTACAAGGGATATAAATCTTTAAGCCTTGGACTTAAGTTATTAAGTCAAGCAATTGCTGTCTCTTCAGTGGAAGGAACTTATGTGTAGGTTATGATGTCATTGATTTCTCAGATATTTTGCACCTTTTGTGACAGATGGGAGAGAGGAGGAGAGACCACTGGTCTCGTTCCCTGGCGCTGTACAGTTGTTCCATCTCTTTCTAGCTCTACCTGTTTCTATTCGAGACTTGCTGTGTGGCAGTAAAGAAGTACTACCTTTGGGACACTGCAGTATATAACGTTGCAGGGGACCCTTGAAGATGAATGGAGCCCTGTTCCTGTGGTGCTCCAGTGGAGTTAATATCATGAGCCGGGTGATTGATGTTCTCGGGGCTGCACTCCCTGCTGCTTTAAACAGGAAGCTCTACCAGAATCGCTTCAGTTCAGCGAACAAGGCCACTTCCTTAACAATACAATAACAGGAATTTGATCAGAAACTTCAAAATTCAGTTCTTGAAGGCACGAAGATGATTGCTTTCGTTCTTGCATTATCTCCAGTATTTAGGTATAAAAGTTACGGGTTTTGTTTGGAAAAAAAAAAGCTTTCCTCATATTCTTTCCACAAGGAGGAATCTGTCTATTTTATGATTGTTAAAATACCGTTCCAGTTTTGCAAGAGATTTGTCATTCTTTCTTTCCCTAGACCAGATTTATGTTGCCAATATCACAATATGATTCTGCAGGAAAATGCCCTCAGCTACTTCTAATGTTTTTTTTTATCTTTTTGTATCCATATGTGGTTCACCACTAAGAACAGTAGTTTTAGATAGATACCATTCAGGTGCAGGTTGCTCAAGAGGCAGCACACAGTCACTGTCTCTATTTGCTACTTCTCGTACAGATACAAGAAATATTACAGCAAAAGTAAAACTGAATTATTTATACTGCAGAACTAAATTGTTTGCCTTGTTTTTTACTGGTAAGATTTGCTTTGAGGGAGCCCAGGCTGTGGAGATCAGTGGAAAAATCTGGAGCTCTGCAGACATAACCTCAATTGAGAAGGATCGAGTTTGGAAACACTTAAACAAATAGAGCATACACACGTCCGTAGGATTTGGTGGGATTCATCCATGCGTGCAGGGCTGCTCTCAGTGACATCATCTGGAAGGTCATGGCAATTGGATGAGATTCCTGGTTACTGTAAGAAAGCAAATATCCCACCTGCCTTCCAGAAGGACAAAAAGGAGAATTCAGGGAACAACAAGCCTGTCAGCCTCACCTCAACCCCTGAGAGGGTAATAGAGCAACTCCTCAGGGAAGCTATTTTCACATATATCATGGACAAGATGATTAGGAGTTGTCAGCTTGGATATAACTGGGGGAAATAATGCCTGACCAGTCTGGTAGCCTTCTGTGATGAAACCACTGGCTTTGCGGATGAGAGGAGAGAGTGGATGTTGTTTATCTTGACTTTAGCAAGGCTTTTGACATTGTCTCCCATATCATCCGCATCAACAAACTAATGAAGTACAGACTAGATAAATGAAGAGTGAGGTGGACTGAAAACTGGCTGAACTGTTGGGCTCCAAGGGTTGGGCTGGGCATGAAGTCCAGCTGGAGGCCTGTCCCTAGGGCAGAACCACAGGGGTTGATGCTGGGACTAGTACTGTTTAACCCCTTCATTGAGGACCTGGATGATGGGGACAGAGCACGTCCTCAGCAAGTTTGCAGACAATACAAAGTTGAGAGGAGCAGTTGATAGACCAGATAGATGTGCTGCCATTCAGAGAGACCTCGAGAGGCTGGAGAAATGGGCCAACTCCTGTTCGTGAACCTCACAAAGTTGAACAAAGGGAAATGCCAAGTTCTGTAGGAGATGAGCATTAACCCCCTGCACTAGTACACATTGATGGCTGGAAATAGCACTGCAGAAGAGGACCCAGGGCTCCTGGTGGTTGAAAAGTTGACCATGAGCCAACGATCTTACATCAAAGGTGGCCAACAACATCCCAGGCAAGGGATTCTTTCTCTCTAGTGAAGCACTGGTGAGACCGCACGTCAAGTGCTGTGTCCAGTTCCAGGCTCCCCAGAACAGGAGAGACATGCACGTACTGGAATAAGTTCATTGAAGGGTCACAAAGATAATTGAGAGAATGGAGCATGTGTCATACAAGGAGAGGCTGAGAGATCTGGTATTGTTTAACCTGGAGGAGAGAAGGCTCAGGAGATCTTATCAATGTGTGTAAATACCAAAAGCGAAGTAGTAAAAGACAACAGAACCAGCATCTTTTCTCCGCTGCCCAGAAAGGACAAGTGGCAATGGGCACAAATTGAAAGACAGGAAATTTCTCTTAAATAAAAGAAATAATTTCTTAACAGTGAAGGGGGTCAGACACTGAAACTGGTTGCCCAGAGGCGTGGAGTCTTCAGTCTTGGAGATCCCTGAAACCCAACTGGATCCAGTCCTGAGCAACCTGCTGTAGGTGACCTGTCTTTGAACAGGGTGGGGCCTGAACTAGACAATCTGATGAGGTCCCTTCGTGCTTTAACTATTACTGTGCTGTGTTTCTATCAAATTAGGGTAGCCAGAAAGGTTTGAGATAAATTCCATCATCTACAAGTGGAGCGTAAGATCATAAGAAACGAGGGGGAGCTTCGAGGTACCTTGTTGGCCAGGAGTTTCTATTGAAGAAATCAGGATTTGTACATATCAGGAGTGAAATATACATAAACAGACTAATGCTTGCAGAAGAGACTTCAACAGTTCCCTTTGGCAATCTATGCTAGGTTGCTAATACACATCCTCCAGATTGGAATTTCCAATAGTAGAGAGACCTTTGACTGAAAAAGTAAATTAAAATCCTTTTCAATTTCTGTTGAAATCTGTTAATTCAAGGAACCTGCTGGGAAACTGCATGATTCAACCATGCACAGACTTGTATTTTTAATGTGTGTTTGAAGCACTCAATTAAACTTCCAACTCTAAGAAATTGCAAGCATTGGCTTTTATCTATATGTGCAACAATGTCACTAAATAAAGAGGGAATGGCATAAAGATGCTTCTCTCCACCCTTTACTGAGTCTTTGGTAAGTAGCTCTCACACACTTTCTGGCTTTTGGAATCGTCTGGGCTGATGCCATGTTTTGGATAGTGCTATGGGTCATACTTGGGTAAATCACTCATTTTTCCACAGTTTGTTCCTAGCTGTGGTTATATCTACTCTGGATTAAGTTCTCCTCCCTTTTATGCTTTCTTTTGTTGTCCTTTATTTTCCCTCCCATCTCCTAGTGGGGCATGGCACAGCACGTACCTGGAGGCACACCACACTTAAGCTTCAGGTTCTCCCTTGGATGAGAGATTCTACAGCCGTTCTTCAACCAGGCAGATGTTTCTCTTGGATCCATGTTGTCAGCTGTGCGGGCCTTACCAGAGATTCAACAACTTCCTTTTCCTTTAACAATAGGCTCCAATAGTCTCTTTTTGGCCACTGTACAATTAGTCTGTCCAGAACAACTGCAAAGGCTTTCCCTCTTCTCGTCAGTAGCAGATGGGTTCTTGCATGTTTGGGAAAGAAGATACAGGCTGCACTTGTATTTCTCAGTCGTCTCCATCCTTGACGACCTCTTGCTTTAAACTGTGTTAAGGAAGAGGACTAGCAGGGTCTCCAGCATGATGGTTCTACATAAACAAATAAAAAGACATGTTTCTGCTCTAGAATTTTACTGTAAAAAGAGAGAAATTCCATGAAATCAGTTAAATCATTGGGGGTTGACATTAGCGCATAAATTTAACAGGGATAAAGCCACATCACATAAGATAAATATGTATTGCAAAGACTGAACTGGTGAATACTTTCTATCTCATGGATAAAATTCCACCCTTAGATCCTAAAAAAATGCCAACGTTTCATATATTAAATCTTGCAGCACTGTAGAATAGAAGTATATGTATGTGCTTTATACCTGACATGAAAAAGCCTGTTGACAGATGTACTCGTGTTGAAGGGATTACAAGGTCTATGCTCCTTAGTTGCATCATTCTCCCACTTCTCCATGTCGATACTTGCATTTATCCTGTAAGTTGGGAAGTGCAAAGCTCTTTTTTATTTTTTTTTATCCCACGCTGCTTTCTGAAGCTGTGGTGAGGTCATAATACCCATGTGCACGCTGTGCTGCTTGGAACTGCGTTATTGGGCTGTATTATCCTGGGAGGAGCATTGCAGGTTTCCTACAGGACCCAATAAATCAGCCTTTTCCCTTTGGGAAATTGACTTGTGTTTCTTTATTAGCCTAAAGCTAGAGGCTATTTTAATCACCCAGAGTCTGTACTTTACTGATCTAGACTCAGACTTTCATGCTTCCTGCTGAGGAGAAAAGAAAAAAAAAAAAAAAAAAAGAAAAAGCATGACTCTTCTTTACGTCTGCAAGTTATGTTTTCTTTTGGGGGGACAACGCACAGACATGTTGTACAGAGACATTACAGCGCTAAGGAGGAGGTGGAGCAGGAAGGAAGTGGTGCAGATGTGGAAGATCTAACACATGGCTACAGAGAGGGCTTTTCAGAGCAGGATGGCTATCATTGGCTGCATTGCTCTTATCTCTCCCAGCAGACACAACAATACCAGTGATCCTGGAAACTGCCTGAGGAACCTGCCTCAGATCTCCAGTGTCTCAGTCAAGAAATGGTAGGGATTGGCTACCCTGGACTGGTTTTGGCAAGTCAACTATTAGACTCGATAGATAAACCTTGTTATCAGGAACACACCTGAAATATTAGCTAGTTTTTAGAATGTTCTAGTTGTCGGATACAAATGTCCACTTGATTGCACCATTTGAAGGAGCCAAGTCAACCTCAAAAAGCAGTATTCCTTTGTCCTGCAGGATGAGGAGACTGCTGGGGAACGTTTATAAACACATATTTGGATGAAGGCTCCACTTCACCATGTTCTGAAACAAGTGAGTTCTCACCTCCTCGCAGAGCTGAAGCCTACTGCCACAAATACAGGTTTCTGTCACAGTTCAGGGGGAGCTGAACCCGTCACCTTCTGAGATGGTCTGAAAGCAACCTCACACAATAGGGACATGCAGAACATTTTGTTCTTCGTTGCTCAAAGGTAGTAGAGTTCCACAGTCACAAAGCAGTCACGTAAGCAAAGTTGATCTAGGCCAAGAGAGGCTAGTGAAATTAATGTTGAACATGTTTACTTCCCTGCTCGTTACAGGTACTTTAATAAGTAATTGCCTGCAACCATGTACCGTGTTAAGTTGCAAAATTCCTTGCTACATGATGTCCTTGTTTCTTGCAGGCTGTGTGGTCTATATTTGTTTAAGCTTCTAGTGTCTGGGGCAGTTCTTCTGCCTGGGGTGTTTTGTCACAGATTAATTTTTGGACTTTCTTAAACAAGCATTTAATTACTGTGGGGAACAATATGACATGTTTAAACAGAGAACGGTACTAAATTCACAAAGCACACAAGAAAGTATTTAAGGAGCCCCATCAGATTGCTAAGAAAAAGTAAATGTACTTTTTAACTGTGGGAATGTATGCAAACAAGCCCAAATTCAACTTTTGAAATGCTAGGGCTGGGGCTTGGTTCTGATTTCTTCTGCATTTGAGGGTTTTCTTTCCCCCCCCCATCTTCTTTATTTGGCATTGACTAAAGAGGCTGCCTGACCACTATGTGAGGTCACACAAGCATCTCATAAAATGCTCATCTTTCCCTTTTTTGTTCTATGGGAACCAACAGAGAAAAGATTCAGAGGAGTTTGGGATGCGTGCCTTCAAGCCTGAAGGGGAACTTGTGATCCGTGTATCCTTGTGTCTGTCGGAGCTGCTTCTCAGAGCCCTGGCAAAAGCACGAGCGCTGGGACTTGCACATCCTCCTGGTCCTGCATGAGTGTTTATGGACCTTCATCACTGAACCAATGCTCAAAGTGCTTCTGGTCTGCCTCTACCAAAGACTTTCTCTTTCAACAACCCTGCCAGGGCTTGCGGTTCCCACATGCCTGCAATAACTTTTGTGATGTTTTGCCTCTCCATTTGAGCATAGAGGTGCGTTTTCTCCTGGCCTGACACTATGGTGACCATGTGCTCCTGCTCTTCTCTGTCTACAATGGGAAAAACCAGTCCCTTTAGTATTTTTTTTCAGATAGAAAGGCATGGATTTTCAGTGTGAGAATGAATTACTTCTACATTACAGGTTCACAGTTTGCAGATTTAATTTTATTTTGTGTCGTTTCACCTTTGAGCTCAGCAGTCCTCAGAGGTTTGTGGGAAAATGTATCAAAGCGACAACAGGCCATATTGCAAGAAGGTGCTTTTTATTCATTGCTTTGTTTATATTACTTTTACAAGCTTACTGACTTCCAATGGAGAGTGATTTGCCTCTCAGCATTAATGTGGCTAGACAGATAATTAGAGCCTCAGCCTTGGGCCTGTTTGACCTTCTTAAAGCCTGGGCAACCCACTGGGGTATAAATATCTCAGAGATCCCCGGATGGGGAAAATAACAAATTTCCAAGGCCAGCATACCCTGAGTGTTCTCAGGCTGTGCAAAGTGTTTTAAAAGCCTTGTGAACACTGTAAGTAAAATGAGAAATACTCTCAACTATGGGAACTTGAACACAAATTCCACTATAAATTGACTAAACTCATTGACTAAAATGCCTTCTCCCTTAAAGATTGTCAACGGTTACTTCATATCTGGATCTGAAAGAGCGCTGAACTGAAGAAACTCCTGTTTGAATGCTACCTGTCAGCCAGCCTTCCCCCAAGGACAGCTCACCTGCCACAGCAGAGGGAGAACGAGCAGTTTGCAGTTTATCATCAGCGGGACCTCCCGTGGTGTAGCTCTACAATTGTGAATCCTCAAAGGAACCCTTGGCAAAAAGCATTGGCTGCTGCTCTGCCTGGGACGGCTCCCACCTAAACCCGACCAGCAGTACAGACCTCTGGTGACTTTTAACATCAACAAATGTTACCCACTAAAGCAGCCTCACAACTGAAAAGCTAAATCACAACTTAACTTTGCTAAGGCTTTTCCTTAGACTAATTCACAAGCACTGTGCTTAAGCAGACTGTGATGCTTGTTCTTATGATTAGGGAAGTACAGGTTGCAGCATTTCCCACACACCACAAACCATCTTCACTTAGGGGATGACCCTCTATTAAAACTGATATCATTAGTGTAATTGAACCAAGAGAAAGAAGTTGAAGGGGATGGTTGACTTAATGGTTCTGCAGTGCTGGTGCTGGTGCGGGACTTTGGGTGTTGGAGAAGCTGCTCTGCCGTTCTCACGGGTTCTGAAACAGCAGATCCATTAAAGGTATTTCAGTGTGAAGAAATTGCCCAAAAAGTATTCAAAGTGGTTTCTTTCGAGGCAAAACCACCAAACTAGATAGTTGGTTTTGCAGATCACTGTAGCACGCCTGGCTGGAGGCAGCAGCCAAACCAAGTAACGCAGCGCAAGCTGTCAGCTGCTTCTGAAGTTATTTCCATGGGAGCTGACCATACTTGTGGATAAGTGCTGTGGCCGTGACAAAACCAGCTATTGTTTTGTTTGCTCTTAAAATATTTATGCGCATAATTGCATATTTTAAAATATTTTAGCTTTTGTGCAGCAATTGCTGAGATGTGTTTCATTACATTTTACTTTTTATAAAACCCAACACTGTGGCAATTGGAGGTGATGTAATTGCTCAGTTTACATATATAAAAATACCTCTGGCTGGCGATCATCCAGGCAAGTAGCAGGCATAAACCTATTCCTTGACTTCTTCCATAGGTGAAACCCTGTCAGTCTGCAAGAAGGAGAGAATCCTTTCTACCAGCAAGGCTCCACGTAGATGTCTATCCAGAAATCTCCTCCCCGTTATAGAGGAATTTTCCTCAAACAATACCAAAGGTATAAATCAGTGCTTACTGCTCACTTTTTTGGGGGTCTCATTCGGAGCACAAAAGGATCTCTTCTGGTGCACCAGGTCCCCTGATAATTCTTCTAGGATCTGGGGAAATTGCTTAAGGAGGTTGCTCCAGATCATGTATTGGGACATGTGGCCACATTTGTGTTGTGGTAGCACTCAATGGCATGCCCTTCAACTCTTCTCTCTTTTCTCTCCTCTGAAAAAGGGGCTGGTGAAAAAAAATTACATAAGGTTGCGGAAATCTCAGCGGTGAAGGCAATATAAGCACTTCACTGGGCTTTACGTAGCAAAGGCTTGAAGCCAGGGCATGTCCAGGCACGGCTGAGCCCCGTTGCCTTTCAGGAAGCTGGCGTCATGCGTCTGATGCTCTCCTCGGATTGCTCTGCGCAGCCTCCCCCCAGATGGCACGGCTGCAATCTGCTTGGTGTGTCAGCTGATGGCACAAGGCCTGGCGCGTCCCTGCCGGCATCTGACCAGGATGTGATTGCGCTCTTCCTACCAAGCGGCTGGATGGCAGGAACGCAATGACTTGGGCTGGCAGCCTGGGGCAGCCCGTGGGAATGAGAGGCCAAACACGGCGTTGTCCGGTACTGCCTCAGGGAAGCAGCGGGATGGAAAAGTTTGTCCGAAGGGTAGAAGAGCTGGAGATTCGGGGATGGCGAGCGAAGGATGGACTGGCTTAAATCCCAGCAGGTCGTGGTTCTGCTGCAGCCCCGGTGCAAAGGAGCAGGATGAAGCGGGGGCAGCAGCTGGTAGCAAACATACATACATGACCCTAAGTAGAAGAAAGATTGCTATTACTGTAACTTTTTCTATATAGAAATATCCTGCCTGCATTATTATTCTTTGTTTTTCTGTAATAATTAGATATACCCTAATGATTCTTGAATTAAACTGTGAAGTTTCACATTATACTAACAATAAGTTCTTGCCTTAACTTTTATATACACAGACACACACACACATATATATGTAAGGAAAGCTGCTTTTTTTGCCCATAGGCAAGATTTTGAACGTAACAAAACTGACCACACATTTTCTTTATTTGTGTAGCTCTTGCAGTGCCCTGGGAAGAGGGGTGCTGTCCTGAGTGGGCTGTTTGTGGAGCAGCCCAGGTACCTTCTCAAGGTATGGCTAAGAGGGCAACTCAGCCAAAGCGTGGCAGAGGGGAACCAAGTACCCACATCATCTCGATTCATGCAGGACATGTTTTCAGTATGTGACTACACCCTCGTTTCCCACAGATTTTGAGCTTGAGATTTCTTAGTTTAACATATAATCTAATTATGTGCTTTTGACACTACCATGAAACCATTGTCCTCAGTATTATTTTTTCTCTTCAGTGTTCTGAAGTAAACTTCGAGATTGAACACAAGATTACTCAGGAGGTCAGATTTAAATGCTATTTTTTGTTTAAAGATAGACAACAGTAATTACTACTAATTGAATGTGTACAGTTTTTCTTACCCAGCAAGTGCATAGCACTTTGCAAGTATTGATGGAGTTGGTCTTGTAGTGCCAAGAAAACGTAAGTAAGCATAAATTTGGGCACTCAGCATGAAACAAATCTGGTGATAGATGCGTGTAATGAAAGCATGGAATGGTTTACGCTGATTTACTAAGCCCATTGACTCACTGTGTAACCAAAACCCGGTTGAAGGAACGGAGGAGTGGCTGTGTAGGACAAGGGGCAAGGACTGTTCAGCCTGGGAGGGTTTGCTAGGGCGGGACACTGTAAACACAAGGCAGAAAGCTTGAATTGATATTTATTTCCTCACTTCATTTCTTTTTTTTATGGTTGTCAAATTCCTGAAAGGGACGAGTTACATTGAAAGTGTCATTGAGTGGGTTGGGCTCAACATCTGTTTGTATTAGAACCGCATCTGCTTTGAGATGAGAAATTTGCAAAAGAAAGCATAAGAGGAATGCTGAAGCAGCAAGAATTGCCTCAGCAAAGCTGATCTCTGGCTTTGACAACCACCCCACATATTTCCTTTTATAAATCAATCAGTCGATTTATAAGCACTGTTACATTGTTTGCCCTTATAACTCCCATTGGAAACTTTTTCAGAAACTCACGAATTTGTTCTAATGTGAGTAAAAATCAACTTGTGTAGCTTGATACCCGCTGTGTGCTTTAATTTGAAGAGGACACTTCACTTCATGTGCTTCCTTAGCTCAAAATTTGCTTTGAAGTCCCATTCCCACTGATGGTCCTGCCCTGGGAGCTGCCCTTACAGAGCACTTGGCATTGTTGCCGTTTCCAGTGGTTTAAGTCATCCACGTGTTGGTTTCTTCACTCATTGCCAGTGCCCTAAAGTAATCAGTGAAATAATTTCCTCTAAGTGCAACGATTTTACTACAGTGAATTGCATTTGCTGTCACTTTGCTATGTATGTTTAAGGTGTTTTCCTTAATTATTCCATTCGTACAGGATTTTGAATCAGCCACTTGAGTGCTGGATTGGACTGACAGCCCAGAACCCAGCGTTCACTTGTCCTGCCCTGCATTACAGCATTTGTTTCTTCTCCATTGGCAATGTTCATGGGCTCTTAGCAGAAGGAATGGAGCTCAAAGTAACAAAGCTGTATGCTTCTTTTGCTGACATCAAATAAATCCTGTACATTTTGAGTCATTTCAGCCATTCAATCCAATTTAAGCCATTTTCAACCCACTGTCAGACAGCCAGGGGAATCTACTGCTGAGCTCTGCTCTTCTTAAAAAGAAAATGTTGCACTTGCATTTGGAGTAGCTTATTAATTTTGCTTTCTAAGTAAAGCTAAAAATCAAGTGTAAAATGTGATTGAAAAACAAGCCAAGAGTTTCCAGTGCTACCTGACAGAAACCACAACCTGTCCCCAGCCAGTGACAGCTCCATCCCACTAGGCAGCTAAGTCCTACACTTAACAAACTCCAAAACGTGCCTCACACAGTTCAGATGCTTTTTAACTATTAACATTATTATCATCTTCCAGTATAACTCTAATACTTGAATGATTTTATTCTAGTATTTATTAAGCGAGAATGCATGTTGTGTAGTAGACAGTTTTTGCCATGCAGCTAAGCACCCCCTTCTTAGGCTGCTGATATAGTTATGACAAATTGTTCTGAGTAATATGCACTGCAAGCCAGTAATTAATCTAGTAACAAATTGCCTTTAGCTGCAGTCACTAAACTTTGTTGTGGAAAAATAAGAAAAGTTGCTACAAAGAATTGGCCAAAACATTCAAGAATTTGTATTTGGAAAAATACTGAAAATAAAGAACTGTAAGTCAGTTGTGATTTTATCAAGATTTTCTGCCTGAGTGCAATTAAAGATGAGCCATTTCAAGCAAAAGAGGTTTTTTATGGCAAATAATATAGTCTGTTTATAGGTTTGTTACAGCAGAGGAAAACACTCTGTCCTGTGCAGGGTTTCTCCCCAGAATGGCAAGACAGCAGCCACCAGTTTGGCCACCTTACAGTGCCACCACTGCGGGGCACTTTAATAATTATTCTGTTGTGTGAGGCAGAGGTCACAATCTCCAAAGCTCTTTGCTATGCAGTAAAAGCTAATGCCTCCAAGTTTTTACGTTTTTCTTCTTTCACCGACTGCTGTTTTCCAGCACGTTCTCTCCTAACTGACCAGATGCTGAATCTCTGAACATATTGAGGATGAAGCTGTACAACGTTTTTTTCTTGAGCTTATTAGAAAACGAGGTTATGTTTGTGGAGTAGGTCCAACGTAATAGCTTTAATGAGCATATGAAGTTGGCAGCTTGTAGCTTCGTGTTGAGTCCAAAGTTGTTCTGTAGACAAATTTGTTTTAAACTTACATACTGCTGGGATATCATCAGGTCGTGCGATCAAATGTCTGCTGAGAAGCCCTATTGAGATAGATAGACATTAAATTACGTTCTTGTAGCTTCAGTTGACAAATACTCCCTGGTAACTTGGACTGGTTTTAGCACAGACAGCAGGCTTTCCAGAAGCTGCTTTCACGTCTGGTCTGGGGCCTTCTGCATTTCCAATGACATTTGCTTTGTGCAGAATAAGTGCTGTGAGCCATCCCACTTCCAAGTGTCTGTTCAGCGTCTGACAAAACATTGCACACCTTGCTTTGCGGTGCTGCCTGGGACCGGGCTGTGCCAGCAGCCTTGTCACCATCGCCTTCGGTCAGGGAGAGGTGAACT
This sequence comes from Tringa tobata, assembly GCA_033628505.1. NCBI lineage: Eukaryota > Metazoa > Chordata > Aves > Charadriiformes > Scolopacidae > Tringa > Tringa tobata. The sequence goes on from JAHREE010000215.1 coordinate 5,152,095, forward strand.
CTGGTTTGGGGAGAACTGGTGGGCAGGTGAAAGCCTCAGCTGCAAAAAACCCATGTTTGCAACAGGTTTTGTCCTGTGTTCAATAGGGCCTTGCACCATCGTGACAATTGAAGCGCTGAGGTTCCGTTCAGAGGTTCTGAAGAAATCCTGACTTTACCTGGTTTTGGCCAGATTTGTCACCGTTGTGACATTCACTGGAAGTGCTCCAAGGTGAGCAATTGTACCCATGTTTTGACCCAGAGTGCTGAGCTCTTTGTGGCTGTTAAAGTAGTGTTGCACCAGCTTTCCCCACCTTAATAAAACACCCAGAGGCAGCTGGCTAGTTTTCCTGATGGGTATTATAAGTTTCCCTTTGTGTCAAGTAAAAAGACAAATAAAGGATGGGCTGAACAAAGAAGCCTCCAGCTGTGAGCTAAGACTGTGGCTACTGAGTGATCCTGTGTGTGAGTGTTACTCCTGTGTGCTGCTGGTGAGCTTGGCTGGCAGGAGAATTGGATTCTTCAGCAGTAGTGTGAACCTCCATTGTCATTTCAAAATGTATTGCTGTTTTCCAAATAGAGAAAAATAGCAGATTTCAGTGAAAAATAATAGAGAAATGTTGTATAATTTTATGTTCTAGCACACCACAAAGGTGCTAGGAAGCGCCTACTGTGTTTGTAGAAAGAAAAGTAGATATTCTTTTAAAAATTTGTTTGATTTAGTAACTTGAAAGCCAACCTTTGTTACATGATCTGTTATGGATTAAGAGCCCTCGTTTTGTCTCACACACACAAACAGTTTTGTCCCCGCATCTTCTGTTCTACAAGGACCAGGAAAAGGGAATGAAGGAGTCGCTTCTGGAAAGAGTGTACCTGGAGCATCTTGTTGACTATCAGTCCTTGATGCTGGCCAGCCTGCAGTGCTCAGTGGATGAAGGCAATGAATGAGGTGGTCGAGAGACGACCAGGAAGTTTGGGTGATAAAAACAATTTTCCCAGCAATAAGCAGAGAGCTGCAGTGACAGACCCACCCGATGGGTCCTGTTGATGTGGAAGTGGGTGCTGATGGCACGACCCATCACTGCTGACTGCTTCTGTTGGTACTTAAGTTCCCTCAAGGTAAATCAGCTGCCAGGGCGGTATGCGAGAGGTTTGCAGCCCAGTTTGCCTGTCACCAAACTGGGAAACCAGGGCAGAAGGCTTATGATGGGCTGTGCTGGAAGACAGACCCAATACTGAGGTGGGAATGATGCCTAAAGATCCCTGGTAACAAGTTGCGTGGACACACGGGCCCATTTGCCCAAATGAGCAAGAAAGGAAAGAGCTGCTCCTTAGACTATTGGGGATGGTCATGGAATATTCTCTTATTTTGAAAGATTTTCTTTAGTTCATGACAGTTGTTAGCTCATGAGGAAAGAGTTTATCCACAACCTAAGGGACTGTTGCATGTCAGCGGGGTGTTATTTTGAAAAGCTGAATGAGAAATGATGTCTCTTACGACAAGAGATTGACTTTTGCCTTTGCATCATTGTGTGCTCTGGAGAGAAACGCCCGCTGTTGTACAACATCGGGGAGAGCAAAGGATCATCTCTGGGAGGGGGGTAAAAGCCAGGAACAGTCTGAACATCTCAAAACTACGCAGCCAAGGAAACAGATCCTCCCACTTGCTGCCCAGAGAAAGCCACGGTGAAGGACTACGCTGCAAGGAAGGAAACATGCTTGTGTCTCATCTTACTAGGGATAATTGTATGGAGTCCATATTCTGATATGCAGAGGTTAAACTGTATTTTAATACCATTTTCCAGAAACACCGTAGCAATAAATTTAAATAAGACAATGCATCTGTCATAGAAATAAAGCTAGCAAAGATTGTTATAAAAGACCAATAATCGTAAGGAATGGACAAAATAAGATTCTCCTGATCCATTGGTCCTGTGGTTTAGTTAGGCAGAGAGAAATTGTAGTTGTTAACAATGGGTTCTTTCTTGGGGGGGTAGAAGATGGCAGGACAACACTTCAGTCACCTGAACAACCCATTCTGTTTGTCATTTGGCCGTCTGCTTCATCCCCAGTTAAGGCCACCACCTCTCTGCTTCAGGTACCATGGCTAAGATGAATTCTGCCCTCACAAAACCTCTGTAGCTTTTAGAAATTTGTCAGGTTCTCTGAGAGAAGTAAAGTTCTTTCCCTCATGATTGTAAGTGCTACAGAAAATCAGAAACTGAAGTTTCAGAAGATAAATAGCCAGGAATATATGAATTCTTCAAGATCTCAGTGGCCCAATTAAACCATTTTCGTTATGAAGACTCAGCTCATGAAAAACTGAGTATACTAATAAAACTGTGAGTCATCGTGCCTTTCTTATTGATTCTTGTTATCTTTCTGTATCCGAGGCAACAATAAACATGATTTATATGCACTGTGTTTAATTTCCCGTGGTGTTCTAATCTCGCATTGGTGTGGGGAAAAAGCCAATGAAGATGGATGGTGAGCAGCCTGCAAACTGGGAGGCAGGCAGCAAATGCAGCCAGGAACTGGGGGGCACGTCATATTGCAGAGATAAGCAACACTTTCCTATCTCTAAAGCTGGTGCCATTTAGAGTATATTAAAAGAAAAGGAAGATGGCCCTGTCTGTACCTACAAAAAAAGCCCGTTTAAATCCCCATGTGCAGATGAATCATAATGAGGTGCTTAATACTTCAGAGCGTTGCTTCCCTCCACAGCACTGCTGGAGCAGGGACAAGTTTCTGTGAGAATGCCTTCTGTAAAGTCCAGATAACCTGATCTGTATTGGTCCTACCTGCTGCAGCAGTTCTCCTCACTCAGCCACGTGGACCATACGACACACACGGCGTCACGGGAACCTGCAGTGTCTTCGTGTGCGTTTCCTGTGTCGCACGGGTGTTTGATGGATGGTGCCTGGAAATAGGCCATAGGCTCCTTGGTGGCACCATTCACAAAAAATTAATTCAATCTTCTAAAGTATAGGCAGACTAGAGGAAAATTAATACAGGCTATTTTCTGGTTCTTAATTTCCAGATCTATTACTGGGATTTTTTTGTTTTTGAAACAACATTGCAATTGGCTCTGATAATATCCTCTTCTAGGATTGTGTTCCTGTGGAAACAGTGCTACATAACTAAATGCTCTTTACCTTTGCACAAGGGACAATTAAGCCTACAGCTTCTGACAGAGCCGGGACCCTCCTGCCTCCATGTGGACCTCTGTGTGGAGGTACGTGGTGCAGAAGAGGCGCCACTGGGCGCCTGTGAGGATTTGAATGAAGATGAGATGCCAGAGCAGTTGACTGAGGTGGGAATCGGTGCTGAGCACAGCTACCAGGAAAATGCTCAAGAGCAAAAGTGCAAATAGATACTGACTTCTGTTCCTCGTGAGTTCACTTACCATGGTTCAAGAAGCCAAAAGCATTGATTTAAAAACACGTTGGTCGCGGAGACAGAAAACTTAGAGGCAAAGTAACTGCACTTGCGGAAACGTCCTTTACCTCTGTAGAGAAAGCCCCAGAGAGAAAGAAAAATGCCTTTGCAAGGAGCAGCTATTTGTAGGGCCGTGGCAGCCACTGGAGAGGGACATCCCAGGAAGCCCAGCTTTGTCTCCGGGTGTTGTTTTTGGAATAAGAAAAAGGTCACATTCTGAAGCAACAATAGTTTAAGTCTTTGTGAACAGCTCCTTCTTTATGGTTCATTTTGTGGTCTCACCAGTAAATTATATTACTTTTTCTTCCAGCGAAAGGCAGCCCCACAGTTAGAGAAAAGCCTTTTTTGGGTTCTGTTCCTCAGCTCCGCTATCCCTCCCGTCTCCAGCGAACACAGAGATCCTTAACCTACTTTTCTGTTATTATGAGGCTCGGAGCCTGTGCCTGCTCCCTTTGAGGCCGACTGGAATGCTGCCATTGACTTCAAAAAGAGCATGGGCAGGCTGCTCGTTAGTTAACATTGGCAAAGTGCTGGGAGGTACTTAGGCAACAGATGTTACATAAATGCCATTAATATTGTAACGCCGCTACGGGTTCTGCAACGCTACGCTGCAGCTTAATTCACACTTAAGCGCCGTGCCATCGCAGGATCAGGGTTTAGTGCAATGCAGAGAAAGAATCTTTCCAAATGAAATGAAACTCGTCCTCCACGTAGATAAAGCTTCTACCTTAGTCTCCTAAGTAAGGAAAACTCTTGTTTGTGTGTTTCTGTTGGTGTGAAAACTCTCTTAGAAGTATGTATTAACCCAATTTCTGGTACAAAGATAAAACGTAGCTGTTTAGATGTCGTATGCTTGAATCATCACAGATGTCCAAGGGATAGCAATATAATAATAGATACAGAAGGCAAATGCTATTTAATACTGATCATTCAACCGTTCATGTTAGCTTTTTCCAGTTAATTGTCAAAACTTAGTTTGATCTTCCAGTCATACAGAAAATTCCACTAACACTGAGTTATGTAGGTTACGATAATACTTCGGTGTAGTTTTTTAATTCGCATTCCATGAGAAGCAAGTTATTTCTTTATCATTTTACAGGGTTTACATGAACGTTTCAGAATCTATAGGCCTTTTTTGGCTATTTCAAATGGGATTCTTGAAATGAACTTTGGGCAGCATTGCTGAACTCTACCAGCTTGAGGCCACTACAGCCAGAGATTTGTAAAAGAAGTTAATATTCTTGAAAAGGCAGTGGGATGAACGCGAGCCCATGAAATCACCTGTTGGTATGGAATGGCAGGCGGTGCAGGTAGCAAAAGGTGGATGGAAGGTGCTGCCCTGGGAAGGATCTCTGGCAGAGAGCTGGCAGGAGCAGGAGGATTTCATATAAGTCCCAGCTCGTCACAGCAGCAATGGCAACGGGCTGGACACTGAAATCCAGTGGCTGGAAGGGAGTAACAAGCACAAATCCCTGTCCTGTGTAGACACGTCCCTTACATGACATATGCTTTATGTTGTACAAGCAAAGCCATCATCCATTATGAAAGCTATAATATGCAATAACTGATTGATTTAATGATGTTCTGTGAACCGTTGACTTGTTTCCAAAAATTCAATCCTCAAGATAAAATCCAGCATCAAAAGTCTTTTGATAGGTTTTCTAATAAGATGTAAATTTCCCCTTTTGCATCACAACCCTGCAATTCTCCATCTACATGCTTGATGCATTTCTCTTGCTCAGAGACTAAAATGAATATTTTATAGTAGCTCCTTTGTGTATTGTAAGTACTTTGTTGTTATGTGCTGCAAGGATTAATCAATTCGGTTAACCTTAATAAAAATAATGTCATGTAAATTATTAACATAACTATGTATCTACCATTGCAGATACTAGTTTATTTGGTTGAGATAGAACCAAACCAATGGAATTTGCAGAACATCCATGGATAATATACTTGAAGAGCAAAGCAATCTTGTAAAAATGAACACGAGTTCAATGACAAAATTAAAATATAGAGACTACAGAGGAAACCTACCCTGTATTTGAAGGGGAAAACATAACGCACCTTATCAAATCAAATATTCAGCACTTGTATTCCCACATTTCTTCCATGTCAAGTACATGAAGAAAGCAGTTTTTGATATCGACAGGTGTTTTACTAATCTTTTAACTGATGGAGAACCTGAGGTACATGGATAGTTAGGGCAGATACTTGCAAGCAGTGCAACTGATGTGAGCTTTTCATTTCTTAGGCGCGTAATGTGAGACACTTGGGGTGTGATGTGAAGAAGTATTTAGTTCCTCATTCCAGTCATGGCCTAGTAAATGTAATGCCAGTTCATGCACTGGATACATTCAGTCTTTGAATGCTCTTGAGTCACAGCGTCCCCGCAGAAGAGGATGTTCAGCTGTTCCTCACTGTAGCTGCTGCTTTGCAGGTGCTCTCAAGATTAGGGAGCTCAAGGTTAGCTCCCTACTCTACAAGTATGACCTTTCATTCTCTTAAATTATTTGTCAACATTAAAATGTGGGATGCTTCTTTGCACTCTGCCTCCCAAGGGATACAGATCTTTTCCCATAAACGTTAGGTTTGCATTCTTGATTTCCACTCTGTCAGCCTTTGTGCTGCAGGGGGATATTACAGCTGACTCTAAAGGAGCTCACTACACACTCGTGTTGCCAAACTGCACCATGCTCCCACCGGTCTCCAGGCTGGACCGGTTCCCTTCAGCCACGTACCAGCTCTGAAGTGCATTTCTCACCCAGTGCAATGACTGGTGAGGAGCAGATCTGGATAGAGAAGTGACATTTGGTTACAGTTTGTGGGTCCCAACCCCAGAAGCGCCGTTCTGTGGGTTGGCTGAGCTGACTGAGGCAGAGAGAGGTTGGGAAGCTCCTCACAAAACCTCATTGCACTATGTGCACATCATCTTTTTCCTTTCTCTAAAGGTTATAAGCAACTATTTTATATAGTCTTCAATGTGGTTGATTTAAATTTTATTTTAACGTATAGCTGCTTAAATAATTTAAATTCTGTAGTGGAGTTAAACCTGCAAACTGAGTAATAAGGATGGGTATTTCCTCTACCCCACCTCTGCTCAAATTCAGCCAACTCAGTATTTTATGCCTGTAAAAGCTTTACACTGAAGTTTGGAGAGAAATGTTGTACACAGGTTCCTTGTTAAAAAATTGTTAAGTGATAAGGTCAATGATAGGCAGTGCCTGATGTATATAACACACTGAACCCAAAGATCCTTCAGACTGGGTTTCCATTTTGCAGGGAGAAGACAGGGAAAGCAGTTCCCTCAGTTCTTGATGTCTAGGGAGGGGTTGACTCCATTCTTCCTATGCACCTCTAGCCTCTGTCATTTGTAGATGTCTATATTCTTTATTCATAAGGCTGGAGAGACTCATTTTGCCATGCAGTATGACCTCCTGCACAAAGTGCCACAGGGCTCCCCAGCATTAGCTGCTGTTTAAATTAGAGCCCAAATATCCTGTCTTGATGTTAAAATCAACAGAAATGAGCAAGGAATTGCAACAGTGTGGTGCAGAACAAAAAAATTGTTCCTTGCTTGTAGTCAGAATATCTCTAGCATCAGTGTCAGTTACATGTAATGTATTTCTCCCCTGTTATTTTTTAAGGCAGACCCAGTCCTGCCTAGAAGGTACCAGTCACAGTCACCCCTTGTGCAGCTCCACTGAAACAAATGGAGTTTGCTTCAGAGAATCTGCTAAATGTCATCTACTCTTTAAAATACTTCTACAATCACATCATCCACCTATTGCATTTTTTCTTCAGTTTTTGAAATAAGACTTGTTCCCAACTAGGCAGCTTCTTTTTCTCTTCAGTGTTTCACACGAGTGGACAATCGTTGACTAGGAAGTGGTGTGCACCATAGAACAAGGTCGCTGATTTCATACTTGGAAAAACTACATGGACTTGTCATTTAACAACTTGATTCTTTCTTCAAATGAATATACTCATGAACTGAAGCAAGAAAAGTAGAATATAGGCCACCAGAGGGACAAAACCAACGGCTTATTGCACAATATGGAAAGCTGTAGATCTGTTTTATGCTTTCTCTGAACAGTCAGGAAATATTTTGTTATATTTGCCACTCACACCCTTTTAATTCAAAGAGAATCTAATCTAATCAAGTAAATATCGTACCACTGAGAGTCCTTATATCAAGCACAGGAAGTTTTGTGGTCAAACAAGAAACACAAAGAGTCCCCCAGAACTTTATATATATCTGTCATCTAACTAGCATGATAGACCTGATTTATTAATGAGAATGTCTACCTACACAGACTGCTATTTGTCTTTATTTTAAGAAGGATCTTAAATATATGTAAAGTTCACCCAAATGCCGAATATTCTTTTTCTGCTCCTGCAGCCTTTCTCACTGCCAAACAACAGCTCCAGCTTGTTGAGAGAGTCCCCTGTGCTGCAGCGGGCAGAGTCTGATGTGACCACTATGGAAGACAGTAAATCTTGGGGTTTTCTTCTGGGGTTGGACACCTCTCCCACAGGTGAACTAAATTGTTAGTATCGATGCTCAGGTTTCGCTTCCTTGAGCTCTTAAAACCTGCTCTTAAAACTTGACCTGCATCATTCTTGCTCCAGTACTAACTATCTGACTAATGCCGTGCCTACCAAGATTTTTTTATGTGAACCTTTTTTGTTCATTCTTTGCTCATTTCAAACTTAGCTGTCGTCCTGAATAAATCCATTCAGCTATAAGCAAGCTTGGAACAATACTTAGCAAATGTTGGGATTTGTGTGAATATCCATATTAATTTCAAATCATGCCTTGTTTGGCAATCATATGGGTGCACTATTTGTAATTCACCAACATTCTGTTGCTACTCACCCCATTATGCAGTTTATTGCTGAATAGTTTACTATTTCATAGTTTATTTTTAACCAGTTCACTGTCAAACAGTTGAGGAAGGACATACATATGTGGACACTGAGAGAAGCCTGACTCTGGGCTGTAAAAAGGAGCCAACATTTTCAATTTCGTGGTCAGTTTACTATTTCTGCCCTCTAGCAGAAAGTTAGTGTCCAGACTCCAAAATAAGATACTAGCATTTTAGTGCTAATGTTGGGCTGGCTATGGATAATAGATTTAAACTGTTATAGCCCTAATGAGTTCACTACAGTAACTTAATTAAGCAATTGAACATGACAGGCAGTGCATTGTAGGGGGATTATTGCATGCCTTTAGTAGAGCATAAAATAAAAAGCAAGAGATTTCAGCTACCAAGAAACCTTTGAAAACAAATCTCCTGTCCACCTTGTTGAAACAAAAGAAACTAATGGAATTTTAAGAAAGCAGAGAGGAAAATAGATGAGTCTTGCATTTAGCAGTCTGAGGATATTTGTTACCACTCAGAAAAATCTGCCCAGAATACTGTGTTTATTTCTCATAACACATTGCGTGGTGATTTTTACCCTGGAACCACAAAACGATGCAAGCAATGGTTTAATGTTAGGACCCTTCCCCACGTCCTCTGATCAAGAGAATGAATCATTAGGGAACTGTCCTCAAGGTGTCCTTCTGAGGAGTGAGCAAAGATGGAGACAACCTTCTTTCACGGAGGTTTGTCTCCTTTTCTGGGGACAACTGCAGAGGCAGTGCAAAGAAATAGTATGACCAATTAGGAGTAGGTGGGCTGGAGCCCAGTTTACTTGAGCCAAGCCCTTTTATAATTGTCAGGACTTCGCCAGACCAAAGTGATGATATGAAATGCAGCAGATAAATTTGTACTGACTAAAGACTTGGGTCTAGATCCAGTTGGATAATTCAGAAATGCTCAAATCACTTATTTCACTAAAATGATGAGGAGAGCTGAAATTCTGCCATGTTAATAAAAAGAATTTTACCTGCATAAGCCAGATACTTATCACAAGCACTCTACTGACTGGGGCTGCCAGCAGAGTTGTACTGGGAACGCCTTCCAAGTTAAGCCTTACCTTCAGACTTTCTTACCTAAATGTACTATGTCAGGAAAGGAATTGAAAAGGTTAGGCCAGTCAGAGCCAAACCAGGAGGATAGGAAGCTACTCTCCTTTTTAGAGCTTTTGAGATTAGTATGCTGCAGACTGCAAGGCAAAATAATAAAGATTTTGATTAAATCTGTTTCAGTCTGGAGCAATGAAACAAAGAATAACGTGGAGGGTACTGTGCTTCAGCTTGTGTTTGCAAAAGGCTCTGGCTTTCTTTTGATCCCTGCTTTTCTACTTGAGCTCTACAACGAGGTCTCTCTGGGCTACATTCAGTTCTCAGAATCTGAAAGGCACTGATTTGTCCCTGTTGGATACCTGATCAGTGATGAGTGTGGGCAGCAGTTACAAACCAACGTATTCATTTAACACGGGCTTTTTTATTGTATTGGTATTGTACTGTATTTTGAAGGCTATTCAAAAACCAAACCATGAACTTCATCTTTGGCTTTCTCCCCACATAATCCTTGGACTTACCACTGGCATCAAATATATCAAATATCACCCTCCCATCTTATATCTGATGTCAGTGATAAACTGTGTCTTCACAGAAGCATGTGCTGTCCATTGAAGAACAGCAGATGAAAAGATGCTGCTGCTCAACCTAACCTGGAGTTAGCAAGCAGTCAAAATGAGGAAGATGCTGTTTCTACTTAGTTCACTGACACTTGAACAACTACTGAGTTGAGTCCCTGCTGGTGAAGGAGAGAGCTGTGAAAGTGCCTGATGCTCTCCTCATCTCAGTCCTCGCCGAAATGCCACAGAGGCATTTCTGCCACTCTGGCACCAGAGTGAGGAATGACATTCCCTTTGTTTCCCTTTCCTGTTATCTCTCTGCTATGCTCTCTTCCTTGAGCTGCGGATAATCACATTAGGAACACACTGTGCTTTCTATGTTTAGAGCTGTAATTAGTTTACTCAATAGGGTAACGGTAATTATCCTCATTTTGAACCATCATAAGAAGATGAAACAATTTGCTCAACATCTCACCCCAAATCATTTAGATATATGCTTTTATATTTCTGAAAATCCTACTAATGTGTTCCTTTTAGTAGTATATTGTTGCAAACTAGTTCCACAGCTGTGCCCCGCATCTGACTGTGCCCCACATCTCACTTTCAAGCATTTATCTCCAAGCAACCTCCGTACTAGACTTCTGCCCCCCTGGCACCGGGCAACTCGCTGCAGAGGCCGAGAGGCGCAGCCACACAGCGACAGCAGCGCAGCAACCTGCCCCGCAGGGCACCGCATCCGCTGGAAGGGAAGCAATGAAAACTTCAACATTTTCCCTGTTTACCCTGAAAATCCAGGGGGGAGGAGAAAACTCCAAAGACCTATGTTGACATTTAATTTCTCCCAGTCAGTTATTTGTAAGCACGCCACTCCTCAGAGCAAATATAAAGTGATGCATATAGAGGTTAAGTAATTTTAAAAGGACAGACTGTGGCTGATGAATCCCAACCAGTGACCACTCTTTGTTATAATGAAGGAATGAAAAGTTGGACTCAATAACCCACAGTCACTCAGAAAGCTCATGTTTCTTTTTTTGTCAGCTCTGTTTTATTTGATTATTTTTTTTTAAAGAAGAGAAAGTTTAAGGGAACCTAGAAAAAAGTTTTTGGCAATTCCCTCTGCAGTGGCACATGTATTCTGTTCAGTGTGGCCATTGTGTCGGAGCGTATAAAATCTCAGCTTTCATTTGTCCAGACTGACTTTTAAGAAGCCTTTTCACCGGCGCATACAATTTGGTCTGTGTGTCCTCTTTTGCAGCCGTTATAAGCCCACGGGGTGGGCTATAAAACCCAAGCCTCCTTATCTGGTGCCAACTGGCATCTGTTACCACTCTCTCCTTATCTGCTACCTCTGTCAGTGCCCAGTGTTAAATGAGGCCAGGCCAGGGCAGCGTCGGGATTAGACGTAATGCACTGAGTTCTGTCTGCCCTGTTTATTTTTACCAACTTATTTAGATTTCCAGTCTGGGCATCCGAGCTCCAGAAATGCTGGTGTTTCAATAAGCAGTAAATCCACGCAGATGGAAAGCCTGGCTGTTTTCTCTCGGGTTTGTCTGGGTGTTCTTAGGGAGCGTGGAGGAGATGCAAAAATCCTACAGCACAGGAAGCTCTGCCAAGGCTGCTTCCATGCCATTGCCATGTGTGTGTCCAGGGGCTAGAAGAGCCAGGGGACACAAGGAAGGACAGTTGCCCGCCTGTGACGGGAGGCACCTGGAGCAGATTCAGCCAATGCTCTGCAGCTATTGACCAGAGAATTGTACTCCTCCTATTTCCTAAACTGTTTATATCTTTATTAGATACTGGGAGATAAAATGGAGGAGCCGATAAATGGGTTTATAACTTCCTCTTCTAACATATAATGATGGTTAAATAAAAACATTGTATAATCCATTTATAACCCTGGTCTTTAACTGGCGGTGCAAAATCCAAACTAGGTCAGATGCCAAAGCACATGACACAGACATGAGACCTACAGTTTGGTCCCCAGGTATGGAAGAAAGTAAAGGAACTCACTGAAGCGAGATAAAGCTCTTCAACGCCATGCAGAAGTATCCTTACTATTTCGTAAGGGTTCAGGTCCAATCCATTTCAACCAATCTCCTCCTAGATTCAGACAGGAATACATTGCACTGATGGAAAATATTTTCCTTCACAGCCAAAACAGAATTCTCCTCAGTTTCCTCCCTTCATGTCTTTTCATATTGCTGCTTAAAATGTTTCAGCATCACGCGTGTTTACCTGTTCTAATATTTAGAATAGAAAATAATAGAGTGTTTCAGTTTGAAGGGACCTACAGCGATCATCTAGTCCAACTGCCTGACCACTTCAGGGCTGACCATAAGTTAAAGCATTGACCACCTCTCTAGGGAGTCTGTTCCAGTGTTTGACCACCCTCTTGGTAAAGAAATGATTCCTAATGCCCAGCCTAAACCTCCCCTGGCACAGTTTTGAACCATTCCCACCTGGCCTACTGCTGGATACCAGGGAGAAGAGATATTATTTGCTTGTTAAATCCCTCAGTACCCTCTTTACCTTCCTTAAATCCCACACCATAACTTTTTGATTCATCAACTCTCTAGTCGGAAAGTAATAAAAACATCAGGCTTACAAATAAGAAAACAAGGCTAGTAAGGTTAAGAAGAAAATGGAAATTAAGCAAGCCTCCAAAGCGAAAAGCTGTGGAGCACTTCCAGAGGATGTTACAGATAGTAAAATTTTATACATATCCAAGAAGCAATTAAGACTCATGAAAGAACAGCACTTCAAGTGCTGTGAAACAGAAGGATGTCACCTCTCAGCAAGTCAGTCAGTTGCAGATCACTGAAGGATGGGCGGTGAACTGGGGAAGAGTCACCACATGCTTTCCTCGCTTGTCTGCTGCTTCCCAAGCATCTTGTGTCAGCACTTTCAAGGCAAGACTAATGAGCTAGATGGACCTCTGGCCTGATTCAATACATCAGTTCTTACGGTTTTTTATTATCCATTTGGGATGGGTGGATTGCTTGTTTGATTGGTTTAATTTATCTGCTGTATCACACAGAAGTTGTGCCAAGAAAACAAATTGCTCTATTCGTCATAATGCTGCTGGGACAGAGGTCAACAGCAGAGTAGCACTTCTGGGCTGATAAAGGGACAGCTTGATAGCATTGGAAAGGAGCTCCAGAAAGAGGTGCTCAAGGTGTGTGCTTGTGTGGGCAGGAGATAAGGAGTGGGCAAGTTGCACAAAATAAGAAGTGTCACTCGGATTTTGCTCTTTACGCAACATAGATAAGTGAAACTCTCGTGACAGATGATAGATACATCTCTGTAGCTTCAGTAAGAACCTGTGTGAACGAGGAAATCAAGTGGCACTGCACTGACAGAGGCCACGTGAGGCCCAGGGACCATGAGGTGCTGCCCACAGAGCTGTGAGGTGATGCTGGCGAGGAGCTGGAAGCAACAAGCATAATTCAGCTCCATCAGTGCCTGTGCCAGCAGGATGCCCTGCTCACCAGGGCCCAGGACAGTGCTCCTTACCAACAAAACACCAGCCCCCTGCCGTGCAACGCTGCTTTAAGCCGCAGAGGAGTCATGTTTTCCCTGCGTCAAGTTCGTCAGGATGAGCTCCAGGTCATTGGCTGAGGTTTCACTAACTGAACCTTGTGTTTTTGGAACATTACAGTCTCAGGATCATATTTTCCTATGCACAGATCCCCCCTTCCCCACTTTCTTCTTTTTCTGTTTCCCTCAACAGAGATGCTCGGCTTGTATCATTCTTGGCACAAGGCAATGGAGGGGAAGTGTCCTGAGCTTAGTGACTCTACTCGGGTCAGAAGAAGGTGAGACAGTTGATGGAGACTCATGGACACAAATGAGAATGCAGTTCAGATCTCTGTTTTCTTATCACTTCATAGAAAACTACATTTATTTAGTCCAGGAAAGTGAAATTCCATATTGGAATTAATATTTTTTATTTTCCTCAGTTGAGTAATTTAAAAAATCAGACTGCTGAAGTTTCAAAAATAAATTACATTTTCCAACACTTGATTGGAGCAATCAAGTAAGCTTAAATGCAGTGATTTATTTACGAATATTAAGTCCAAACACTTGATATACACCATGTGCTACTGGGAGAAAAGTTGTCCAAACCAGTCAACCTTCAGCTTGATTCATTACCACCTGGCAAAATGCACCTCTGTCACAAGCAAGGCATTGCAATTTACAGTTCTTACCAGTATAACGTAGCCTCGGACTATATTTCCCCATAAACAGATCTAGAAATTGCAGCTCCAATAATTATTAAGTTCTTGGAGTTTATTTGTTTCTATCTATGTGCCTACCAACCTAAGAAAAGTAGGATTTGTAGATCAATTACTTACTGTTCTCTTGATCATTTAATGTATTTTGTGATTGCCTAACTTGGTCTAGGATGGTGCCAAGCGTCTGAGCTTTTCCATTCAGTTCAGGCTATTTTTTGTATTTGGGGAAGGGAAACAAATATTATCTCTGTCTCTATCAGCTTCAGTTCTCTGATGCACCTCACTCCTGGTTTTCTGTACTTCACTCCCCTTTCCAACCTATAAAATCCTTGGGCCAGCTACTCCACTCTAAACAGATTCATACATGCTGAGGACAGTTTTCAAGAGCTCATGAATAAAAGAACCTTGTTCATCTCTTTGTTTTCACCTTATTAAACCAAAGCCAGATTGTATTAAATTATGTATTCAATTGTATTATAATCATCTCGGTACATGTGTCTGCAGTAGTCAGCAATTTCCAAACACATGCTTATATAAATAGCTGTATGCCTGAGATATTTACAGTGGTTTGGGGAGTTATTCGAGTATCGCTGTCCTCGTGTGTGTGTGTATATGCAGGATCAGGGCCAAAACTTTCTGGGAAGTCATTTCTAGACAGGAACATGATACGCTTTGTTTCACACTGTGACAGATCTTGTAGCAATACTAAAATCTTCAGGAAAGATTCTCACAAGAGTGTGACTCAAACCGGCCTCAACTGTCAGGAGGAGTAAGGGATCAAATGCTCAGAAAAGAAAAAAAAAAAAGAAGTATCTAAGGAAGAAGCCAAAGCAGTGAACTATTCTCTGGTGCAAGAAGTGGCTGATGAGCAAAACCCCGCTGCGGACTGACATGAAGATGATGGTTGACAATTAAAAGGAAAAATAAAGATAATGAAGACTGTTAGATGGAGGACTAGTTAAGGAGTTTACATAACCTGACTTTGCCTTAAACCAGATGATCAAAGATAAACTAATAAAGCAGAATAAATCATGAAGAACATATCTGATGCATTCGCTCTTTGCAGAGATCAGAAAAGCCTCATTTTGAGGTTGGGTGTTTCTACCACAAGAATGTAGCTGTGATTTGCAGGGTAATATCCATAGAAAATATTTGTAATGGTAAAAACTATTGAAAGTAGATATTTTCACAAAGCAGGACTTTCTTAAAACATTTAAAAATTTTTAATCAATACTTCTAATTTTCTATTTTCAATCCCAATTTTAGAATTATTTACCAAACTGCATTCCACTTTTGTGTGTGTGTGTGTGAATGTAGCAGGTTTTCTACGTTATTTTGACTTGCTAATTGAAAATTCTATTTCTCTCTGAAGTGTCATATGCTGCCTAATGTGGTTTTGTATTAGATAAACGAAAAATGTTTTTAATGGAATCAGTGTAGCCACATGAAGTCACAAGCTCCTTGTGACCGAGCAATACATTATCAATGTACTTGCATAGTTATATATTTATATTAGAGATACATTTTTCTACAGTAATCTCAAACAGAAGTTGGTCTGAAACTGGACAGAAGTTGGTCTGTGTGTTTGCTGTAACCTCGGGGATGTGCTGGTTCTTCCTATTTAGAGTGTGTTACGGTTGGCCATGTGATGCTAGACCTACTGCCTCAGCTTGGTGACCACGGAGGACTTTCTTCACATGTGGTTCATAGCCATGTGCCTATGCTCTGTGGGTACGTCTGGGATTTCATGTGATATTCATTCTTTCTCTTTCCCACTGAGTTTACCCTTCTATCCTTCTATTCTTCTCAGCAACTCAGCATCCATCCTAACTGGACAACTCCCTCAACACACCTTATTGGTGACAAATGTGAACAACCAACAAATACATTAAATTAACTCTGTCTACAGAAAAACATAGCCACTGTTCTGTGAGATTTGATCAGCTCTTGTCCATCTCTAAGGGACTCTGAGTTTTTGTGTTGCCTCTTTGGTTTCGGTACCACTCTTTGATATATAAGAGTTGTTGGCTATGTTTATTGTCATCCTTGGGGATGTTTGGACAGGACTGTCTTTTCTGATGTTTTCTGCTCCATAATCACTGAGGTGTTACGCAGAGCTATGGTTCTGCCCAGTCAGGGGCTTCATCACATCTGTCATGGGCAACAAACCCTCCTCAACGTGCCCTCCTACTTGTGATCTTCAAACTGCTGCAATTTATGCTTTTATTAAGCCCATTCAGTACAAGTAGCATTCTGGAAAATATGTAGTTTTTGACCAGAGCTTACCCAGGTGAATGGCATCTCAAAAATATTGTTGTAACGTATTTTCATTTAAATAGGTATAACCACACTCTGGTGAATTTAACTCCCTGAATTCAAAACACATCAATTTCTGGCTTTCCCAGGGATTTGCTTCTGGTTTGTGCCATCTCTCAGTGATCACAGCTGTTCCTCCATGTCTCTGTATGCTGCCTTGAGCTATGTAAAGAATTCCTAACACCCAGTAAGGTCTATATATGTAGCCTGTGAATTCAATATTGCTTTCTCATGATTACTGGTCCTAATAAAGGGTTCCCAGATGAGTGGGGTTACAGGGTCTGTGAACTCTGGTTACAGCTTTTCCCACAACCAGAGGGATTAGGATGTTTTTTTCCAATTCAGATTCTCTGTCGCCACTGATTACAGGTGAACTCATGCTGCAGCTGCTCCTTCAGCCACGGTATTTATAGCTTCCCTCTCCACGCCCTGGCCATCTAGTTTCATGAAACTTTCAGGGATTCAGGGTGGAATTAAGGAGCCGCATTTAGACACTGGAGTTTAGATGGGCAGGATCTCCCTCTGGAGGTCCTCAGCAGCAACTGCTTCCCTCCCTTGGTTCACAGAGACCTGTAGGAGAAGAGCTTTGGTAGAGACAAAATGCTGCTGCAAATCAGATACCTTACGCTGGACTGGATGTGCTTGCTTTCTGATTTGTCTCACAACCCCAGTCCTTCTGCCAACGTGGCTGCCATTTGCCAGCAGCTTCAAAAGCTCATGGACAGACACCTCTACCCTCCCTCCATACAACTATGTAGACGCTTTGGAAAAGCAGGGAGAAGAGCTGAGGGTGTTTCTGGGCCCTGGACATCAGGCCAGGGGCTGCCAAGCAAGCGGTGGGGGCTGCTCCCGTGGTTTTGCTCAGGAGGACACAACCCCAACTCATCTGCCGAGTAGCACCAATGTTGGAATGGGAATAAAGAAGTCTGATTGATAGAAAATTCACCTCCGAAAGACAAGGAACCAGAGGATACTCTAAATCAATCCATAATGAAGTTTCTAATGTAAATGTTTGAAAAGCATAAAAGAAAGACAGAATAAACTACTTAGGTCTTCAGACATGTTGAGGATTAGTGTCACATGTATTACAGAATTATAGAGTTAATTCATTATCATAGTCCCGGTTCTGACCTGTTGAGTCACTTTTTTTTTTTTTTTTAAATATCCTTAGTATACAATAAAGCACTTCTGGGCATAGGAAGAAAAATACATAGACTACTGGTTTTTCCCAACAGAATACTCTGGATGTTATAAAAGGTTGTCAGTTTTAATTTGAAAAATAATAAACATGCCTTTTTTCTGTTAACTGGAGTAATCTGTATTAAGAACTTAGAATCAACCTTTACTGTAGAGACCATGTTGGATTAAATGAGTCTCCCTTAGTACCTTCCACTCTTCTTGTACTTTTTTTTTTATTTTCACATAAAATAACTTTTTTTTCACATCTGCACCCAATTTTTCACTTAGTTTTTTTATTTTCTTTTTTCTTTTTTTTTTTTTTATTTTCACATTCAGATAACTAATTTTGTCTAAGTCTTTTGAACTAGTGCTGATCAGGTATCCCACTAATAATCTGCCTCTGTTATACTTTTAAAGAATATCATCAGACTGAAATCCAGTGAGTTGCAAAAGTTGTTTGAAAAGTTATACCATAATATCAATACCTGTGAATAAAAAGGCTCCCATTGAATTTCAGCCAGTTTAGCTGGTATAAAATTCCCAAATAAAGAAGAATTCAGACTGCAATCTCTTTTGAAATTCTAATGCTTAGCAAATTGAATGACTTGTAATGAAAAAGCATCTTGAATACGTCAAAAATATTTTTTAACCAATATAATAGATTTTTCTCAGACCTGAAAAGTATATCTTAAGCAAAAAGAGTATGACAAATGTCAGCCCATGATCTAAGGGGAGATTGCAGGGCAGGTCCACGCATAGCCATAAATGTAAAAAGAACTATGGCTTGAATAGTAAGAATAATTCTCAGATATAAGTCATTGGAAGTTAAAATGTTTGTCTGCTGCGTTAGTGACTTTGGAACCAAGTAAAGGGAAAGACAAGCAAAAAGATTTCTGCTCTAAACTCGTACTAACTAAATACAGCATTTCCTTCTATCACTAAGAGGCGCTGCTGCATAAGGTCCATGGGCTACTCCTGTTCCCACAGAGTCGGGTGTAGCCAAGACTAAATACCTGCAATACACACATGTGGGGTTATTTTATGCTGGAAGCTGTATGTATTATCTATCTATCTATCTATCTATCTATCTATCTATCTATCTGTCTATCTATCTATCTATCTATCTATCTATCCATCTATGTCTGAATTAATATTGTTCTTTCAACAAACAAAATCTTTCATCTTAAAAAATGCGCTTTATTGTGTGGCTCCTATAGCTTCCTTCAGCAATATCCCATATTTTCATTCAGTTACAGCAGGTTTGGTCTGGACTTGCAATCTCAGAAATTGTTCTGAAAGTTACGATGGTACAGACAGCAAATTCTTTGTGTCTGAGGCTGGTAATTTACATTAAAGGGAATTTCAGACCTATACAGTCAACTCCATTTTCATGAGAGGATCTAAGAACAGGGTCACGGTGCTTTTACACTATGATACATGAGCACATCAAGCAATATTTTACTCCTGTATTTGTAAAGATGGAGTTTCAGGAAGGGGCATAGCTAACTTAGAAAAACACATAAATATTGTTAGAATTGTTTCTCCAGGTAAGGTAACTGTTACCAGCTGGTACAGCGTGTTCTAATTTGGCAAGAAGGTTTCTCAGCAGAGTTCATGGCAAGCTGGATGTGGTCTTGGATGGAACAGGGTCAGAATTTCAGAGAGGCTTTGCAGGTGAGGAGAGTGAATGCACCTTCAAAACTCATTTTCAGTTCAAGAGTAGAATAACCATGACTTTATTGCCTTGTTACTAAATTTCAAGACCCTTCTCTTCAATCTGATTTTAGCAGACCAGATGTTGCTTTTATAAAGAAATAATTAAATCAATAGCAGGTAGAAGAGGGACCTAAACTTTAACCATTTGATACTTAGAAGAAAAGAAAGAATCTACCCATCACTGACTTCACATAACAGGGTAAAGGGTGCATATTCTGCAGCCCTAAACAGAGGATTATGTCAGCTTGAACTGACTTTCAAACTTTTAAGTTTGAAAACATTGTCCCTGAAGAAAGCTGCTGGCCCCATTTTATTTTACTTCTTTTTTCCTAGATGGGATTAACTTCATTAGAAGATAAATACCTTTCCTAAACAACTTTTTTCAAATTAAAAAACACCCTCATTTCCACAGAAATGTCATTTGGTGATTATGAGAACTGCTCAAGAGAACTAGTTGATCATAAATGGGAGGCAGGAATGGTGCTCATACATCAAATCCATTAGGAGGGCATTTCTGAGGCTTTGATGCTTGTGTCAGATAAAATTCACCTCAGATGAGTATTTCTGAAGCCATTGATTCCTACAGGAGACCCCAGCTAAAAGATAAATTTTTTTTATGATGAGGGTGGTGAAACCCTGGAACAGGTTGCCCCAAGAGGTTGTAGATTCCCCATCTTCAATTCAAGGAACAATCAAGGTAAGATTGGACAAGGCCCTGAACAACCTGATCTAGTTGAAGATGTCCCTGCTCATTGCAAGGGCTTGACTAGATGAGCTTTAAAGGTCCCGTCCCTTCCAACCCAAACCATTCTATGATTCTACAAGTACTACTATTTGTCTGTACCAGTACTGCTGTGTTGCTATCCTTTTTTGCCCATGTTCTTCTCCGTGATTTCTGCGTGCATAATAGCTTTATTCTTGATCAAAGCCCTGGCACTATTGCATATGCACATGACTGACAGTACATCCAGAGGACATTCTCTGTCAGTGAGTAAAGATGCCAGCACAGATTTTTCACAAACTTTTTGAAAAATGCTGGAATCACTACATATCTCTGTGCATCGTCTAGAATGACACTTGATTTGGTTTTGCTCTTTCCATCCTTGCTGAGGATGGAAATCCCAAAGATTTCCATTTTAGTAATCCCAAAGATAAAAATATTAGATAATAAAATGACAAGTGTCCCTTATGGCTCTTCCAAGATGGTTTTTAAGAAGAGGAAAGGAAACACAGAGACAAGCAGTGCTTCACTCCTTGAAGAACTGGAGAGAAAAAATTATGGCTGTAAGTACTGATCTAAGCAACAAACTATCCACCTCCTTAAAAAAGTGTATGACGTGTAAAAATATGACAACCTGAATTAAATCGATTTACAGTTTGTCATAATTGCTCTGTATACCATTCTCCTGTTAAAAGCTAACTTAACAGCCTTGTCTTTTGAAACTGTTTTT
>JAHREE010000215.1:5177747-5196955 GCA_033628505.1 Tringa tobata
AGCAAAAGACCAGCAGCCAACCCAGTGGAAATCTGAGCTCTGGGCAGTGCTCTTGGCTAATCTCAATCCAAGCCCCCCTGGAATCCCTGCAGCAAACAGTATTTGACAAACTCCTGTGACAGATCCACCACAAAGGTTATGTGACAGATCCACCACAAAGGTTACCTGACTTTCTGCATGAAGCTCCCTCTTTTCCCAGCCTCCTGGCTGGTGCCCAGGCTATCAAAGAGGGGCCAAGCGCCTTTGCTCTTTGTCGGGGGAGAGGGAATTTGGGGAAGCAGGAATTTCAAGGCCGGGAGCTGGGTGAAGGGACCCACTGCCACAGGGGACACGGGGAACCACATTCAGCAAACTGTATTTTTAATATCCCACGATCTCAAGTGTCAGAAGAGAGTGCTCCAGATGGACAGCAAACCAGCTGTCCCGCAGAAGCGTTTCGGGACCAGGCTGTCTTGTGAGCTGCTGTCACAGGCTCAAGACAACTCGGAACTGAGCTCTATAAATATATCTCTCTTATGCCCTCCTTGCTCCTTTCACAGCTCCCTCGAAGAGCTGACAAGATTGCTCGAAAATAAATTAGCTTTTCCCACATATAGATGCTGATAATGTCACAAATAATTAGAGCCGGTCAAAACCACCGAGACTTTTTTTAAATATTTTTGCCCTAAATCGGGACAAAAAGTAGCATCTTATTCTAAAATAAGAAATTCTTAAATATTATAAATATAAAAGTTATAAAAAAGGCATTGTAACGCAGAAGTGAAATGTCTTTCCTTAACACATTAACCTTTTAAGGAGGCAGAACAAACCAATATTCACTCAATTATTTTTTTTTTAATTTCCTACTGAAAAGTAATTTTCTTCTTTTTTTTTTTTTTTCTTAACCTGAGGTTACACCATTTTTGAGAGAGAGTTTTGAAACAGCAATCTGTCTCAAACACCATCCCCATGCAGCCACCACACTGGGCTCTTATCTGGCACCTTGTATCGCTGTGGTCTACGCTTCCACAAATAGATACCACCACGATGGGAAATCACACCCTTTTTGTCGATCAAGAACGGGTCATACAGATACGAGCCGAGCAGAGCTACGACCAAAAGCTGAAAGGGCTTTGACAGACCAGGTCAAGCAGCCTCAGGCTCTCACTCAAAACACTCTATGAGTGGAGACCAAACCATTTGTTATGAGAAAAGCTATGGATGTGATTTGCATATTCCAATTTTTTATGGTTTTCTATTAATAGATGCCTTGGAACATATATGTTTTTTCACGCAACCTCTTCTGTCAGGAATTCTCTGAAGAATGAAATGTAAATGTGAAAAAACCTCAGATGCTGTAGCACACTGTCTCAGTTCCAGTCAATTATTCCACCTTTTTTACATGTTTTCTGGAATTTTTGTCAGCATGAGACCTTGAGCCACTCCTTTGTATCGTAGCCCACCTGTCTTGGAAACAGTGACTGGTGACTGGCTTCATGAGCAGCTTCTAACTGAGCCAGAGCTCCCACAGGGACATCTCTGGTGGACTGCAAATCCCACTTGGACACCAAACTACCATGAACTCTACAATCAAGAGAAGCTTGCTATAACACAGAATAGTGTTTTTGCAAGGCAGCACTTGAACGTGTTCTTAGTTTTTAGAGACAGAAAGGCCTTATCTCTGTTCTTCTGACTACACATCTATCAGAAGCTTTTACATGGAACCCCAAAGTTTTCATACTTTCTGTGGTCCCTTTTTCTCAACAGTTCAGAATTCCAGCCCCTTCTGCAGGACCTTCAGTCTGGTCCCTGCCCCAACCTCCCTTTTTAAGTTTCAAGCTGCATCCAGATACATCTGAGCTGATCCCCTTACTGCTGTCCTGGGCTCAGCAGAAGGAGAAGAAGGAAGGAGAAGTTTCTCGCCCAAGCAGTTACAAAAAGGGATATTTTGGCTTTTGTTCTCTATTGTGTTTCCAAAGTAAATCTTCTCATCTCTTGATTGTCTGTTCATATGCACCCTGGCAGGTCTACCTGACTGACACCATCTGTTATTCCTGTGCTTGGGGAAAGAAATTAGTCTCTTCAGTTTCTGTAGGGAACCATTTAAAAACAAACACTGAAAAACTAGTTGCTGTTTCTAATATACTGCAAAGGCTTAAATCAGTGATGTTTATATCTTGAGTTGCATTAAATTTAGGCTGTGGGCAAATGTCCAAATCCTTTGGCAAGTTGTTGCAAACATTTATTGACAATAAATATGTGACATGAGTATCCAGGATGTCTGTGAGTAAGAGGTGTTAAAACAACATTTCTGCAGAGGACTGCTTGTAATATATCCTTGGGAACTTGTAGCTGAAGTATGTTTGGTACCTCAATATAATTTGTAGATGTATTATTTCAAGGCCTGAACTTCAGGGAGAAAAAAGTATTTTTTAAAAAAAATTAGAATGCCTTAAATGTTTAAACAAACAGAATAAGAACTGGGGGTGGAGTGAGAGGTGGGGTGTGTTTATGACTATGAAAATTAATCCCCCCTTTTAGGTGTCCCTCTCTACACTTTGCCTTTTCATCACTGCTTTATTGTGGTGCTTTGGGTCAATTAGATATTTATCTGAACTGATAAAGAAGGGTAAATCCTTAAGGAAAAAAAAGAACATTAGTTAATTTTAGCAGAATTAATCAGCTGGATTTCATGAGGAAACTTGCTGGGAAGCTTGAAAGGGTTTTTAATAAAATGGATACTGTAGTTCCTCAGAGCTAAAAAAAATTAATGAGTGCTTAAAGCTTGAAATGTTAGATCTTATTCATAGAAAGTCTGGAGGGTGGTAACCTACAATAACGACTACTAATATTCCTCCTTCCTTTGCTTTAAGGAGAAATATCTCCATAGCTGTGAAATCAGCAGCTTAGAAAATTCTTAAATTACATGCTATGTAGCTTTACTGGCTGCTTTATTGAAACAAGAGTTGGCTGACACTACCATAGCAGTGTCAGAAGCTCTTTCCTTCATAAAACATCTCCCTGATTAGACTGTGGGCAGATATTTTGGCACTAAAGCTATTAGACTGTGGTTGATTTCATTGAGTTTAGGAATACATTTTCCTTAAGTATTTTATTTCTTCTTTCAGACAGTAAAATTAGAATTAAACACATACGCATCTTTGTTTAATCAAGGCCTGTTGTGAAGGACCTCCCACACAGCTCTTATTATTACTGTGATCTTTTTCCTGCTTGCAGGGGACAATAACCCAATGCTGCTCCAGTAGACATCGCCTTGAAAGAGACCTTGAGCATTTTTCTGAAAGATCTGTTCCTATTTGGTGCTGTCAGATTAAGTTTCTCTGTTTCAAGATAGCAGGTTTTTTTGTGGGTGACCGGGGCTTTCCTGCCATTCCTGTTATTTTTTTCCTACTATTTCCAAGTAGCGGGACAGGATCAACACCTTTCTGGAAGTTCTCTGGCAGTTTCCAAAAGTGCTAATTAGACACGCAGTACCACACATCACAGTTTTTTTGCCAGCAACAGGGGAAGATACAGGCTTAATGTCTTTCTGTCTGAAGATGTTTTCATCACTGTCCTGAACCAGGTACTATTTTACATCCCAGAAAGTGAATATAAAATAGTAAACATCAGAGCAGTATCGTATTTACCTTGAATTTATAGCAGTGTGTATTACCTAGCAAAGTGCAGGGCAAGGGGAACTCACGTCCCCTGTACCCCACAGACATAGTATCAGTGTGCTAAGTGATTGCCAGGTGTAACATCTAAATGTAACACAATTTTGAAGGTCATTATCATGCTACATGCTACAATGGTGATAAATGCCACACGGTCTTAAAAAAAGTGCAAGCTACCAACAGGCACTACGTTATCATTAGTAAGCAGTTTGGCTAAGAGATTTCCGTGAAGACTAAAAATGGTAAGTACTCTCTAGTCATAATTAACTCCAATGCTGTGGACAGTAAAGGTCAGAACTGAAATATCTGGCAGACTCAGAGCCTGACTGCATGTTGCCGTGACCTAATTCTATCCAACTTACTACAGAGACTTCTTTATCACAACCAGCAAAATTATTCAGTTACAATGGAAAAAAAATCTGGTGATTTCTACAGTTTCTCTAGTATGGTAAGGGAGAAAATAACATCTCTGAGCTGACTGCCATCATCCCAGTGAACTTGTATCACTACCCAAATGCTATCCAGTGGCAGAAAACACTTCCTCGCTCACCTTAAAGTGATTGTGATTAGCTAATTAAGTATTTTATACTCTGCTAGATGACTGTATGCTTATGTGTAAAGGAGATTTTGTGTCTTCAAGGTTGGCAGGATACACAGTTCAAATAACTAATTCTCACTAAGCAAACCCAAAGCTGCCTCTAGACACAAACTATTGCACCCAGGTCGCAAGCATTGGCCTCCAGGCAAAAATGGAGGCAGCAACTGGTTTATGGAAGGAATTGAATCATATTGGTTGTCAGCCTTCAGTTAAGCTTTCCTCTGAAAATTGTGGAAGGAAAGACTGAATGGCCTTTTTTTCTTCTTTAAGCTATTATTAATTGACATTATTTCTATAGGTCCACTGCCATGCAACTTTTCCCTTGGCTTTCACTTTACCACAGAAAGGAATGGCTAAACAAAGAGTGGCAGGGATCACCTGCCACCTCCTTCACTTTAGTGGCAGCAAGTAGGGAACTGTAGAACTGTGAGATAAAGGAACAAATGTGGTATTTTGAAGACTAACAGTGAAGATACTGTATCATAGCATGTGGCTATAAAGGCTTCCTCTGGGAGCAGCTGGGTTCACAGCCCCAGCTACCTATCCATGTGTGTGCAAGGAGCTGTTGTTTTAAACAGCGTGTGAGCGTCACTGCCCTGGGGATGCCACAAACATGTTCCACTTCCACAAAGAAAAGCACAAACGGCCGTGCTGGTTGCAAAACTATGGAGAAGAGACACCACTAATGAGGCTTTGCTTTTTTTTTGCTTTTCTGTGAAAAAAGTCAGCAGATCTTTATCATTCACAGGCACAAAAGAAAGGGTAGGGGAAGATGCTGACTTCCAGGCTCTGCAAATGCTAACAGAAAATGCAGTCCGGTGACAGGTAATTAATTTATTGTCATTCTGTTGTGAAATCATCATATTAATTTGCCATAATTGTGGGAGGATTAGATACTATGTGTTCAAGTGGCCTTAAGTGTAGAAATAAGCTGCCTTCAGAGATCAATTAAACTGTCCCTGGAAGTACCCATCATTTTTGTACATGACAACCCATTAATACAGTGAAAATGGGATGCAATTGGGAGGGATGAATTTTAGAAGACATTTAGTTAAAACTAATGGAAGGCAGGTACAAAACCTAATTGGACAACAATATGCTAAGACTAATTATTAAAGGACCACTGTCAAAATTGAAGGATCAACTTAGCGACATTTTTCCCTCAGGCTTTGGGCTATAGGAACCTGGCCCAGGACCATTTTCAGTCGAAGTTTCATTTGCAACCTGGATGATGGACTAGAGAACATCTCTATTAAATCTGCAGACAACATGAAACTGTGAGGGACTGAAAGGGTATTGGCTGGCAGGATTAGAATTCCAAGTGATTTTGACATATTGGGAAAATATTCAGAAGGTATGAGAGGGAATTCAGAGGAAGTGAGGCAAAGCTTTACACTTAGGTCATGTTTCCACAATCCTAAATGTGAGATCTGTGCGTTGCTCAATCGCCTACCATTACGACCTGACTCAGTAGAAGATACAATGTTTTACATCACCTGTTACTGCATGAGCAACACACCACTGCCATCTCTACCTCAAACAGCAGCAGTAGGCTCAGTGTCTCCACAGCAGTGGTCAGAGAGCTGCGTGAAAAGGCGTGTACCCATCCAAAGTACCTCGCAGACATCAAGGTGAGCGTGTTCAGAAATGGACTGTGCAATGGTAGGGCAGTCAATGGTACCAAATCTGGGTTGCTGTAGTCCTGCCAGCCCTCACTTCCCAACTGCATTCCCAGCCTTTTCTTTTTGCTAGCACTGCTGCTTAATGCAACCACATGCTGAGACAGTTCAGGGGCTGACAGCTGGCTCCACAAAGAAAGTGATTATTTCTCAGCCAGAGCAGCTCCTGGAGGCAGCTCAGCACATAATTGTATAAGGTTGTGCAACAGAAGGGACAGAAACATGCATCTGGGGTTGAGGGGGACAGCAGGACCACAGCAGCCCAGATGTGGTCGGCTTCAGGTACCAGAGCACTATGAAAACAGAGAGGACTCAACTAAGGCTTCTCTGTGAAGAGTTCACTCTAGCCATGAAGATAAAGGGACTCCCCCTCCAGAAACATCTTGTCCCATGAGAAAAGAGATGTCTCGTGGTTATGAGATGAGCTCCAAATACAGGGGGATTGCCTGTAGAAAATGTGCTTGATCACCTAAAGGCCAGAGCAATAGCACTTAAAAGGAAGACAGGCAGATCTTAGACTAACTTTAGCAGGACTCTCCTTCTCTGCTGTCTCCTGCATGGTATTTGCAGGAGCAAAGAGGAGCAGATGGCACAAGGCAGAGAGGGAGAAGCCCAAATGGAGCCACGGTCACCACCTGTGCCTGCCACAGCTTGTTCACTCACCCGGGATAAACTGGAGGGGCAAATTCTGCAGAATGCCCTGACCAACTATTTTATGCAAAACCCTTGACTGCTGCTTGCTGTGCTGTGAAATTATGCATATGCTGGAGAGAAAGCAATAAGCAATTGTCTTCTGCAAACCTTGCTCCCAGTCTGGTTTTTAATGGTGCTTGCCCTGCTTTGCATCCCAGACCCCCAGCCTGCGCCAGAGGGGGCACTGGGCTGGCACAGCCTCCGTCCCACAGGCTGTGATTTTGTTGATTATTCCCAGCATTGTCTTAAGAGCCCCCCAAATTATTATTGCAACTTTTCTGCTTCGGGGGAAAAAAAAAAAAAAAAAAAAAAAAAAAAAGTGCAACCACAACCCGAATCAGTTAAAGTGTAACAGAATTTGTTAAAATGTAACGACGGGCCGAGCTACAGCAAGACAATTGCTGTTCTGGAAGGCAGGGGGTGTACGGGCAACCCCAGAGGTTTAAATCCCAGACTGGGCACCTTGGGGGATGTGTCCTGCCACAGCCATCCCATCTAGGGACCCTCACGATCCCCTGTTCCTCAAGAGAAGGTATTTTTCAGCACTGGAAGGAATCTTGGGGGTGTCCTGGTTTGAGCCACACAGGACTAATTTCTCTTCTAATGCTCTTCTCTTCTGTTTTAGAAGACTCCAGTGTCTGAATTTGTGAAAATATATACTTTATAGCCAGCTACGGTATGTGGGTTTCAAGGTCCCAGTATTTTGGAGTCAGCCAGGTGCAGGGATGAGGAGGAGTGAGACGTGGGCACTTGACCCAAGCTGCCAACAGGGTTATTTCGTACCATGACCATCACATTCAGTATAAAATAGAAAGTTTCCTGTGAAGTTCTGTCTCTCTCTCTTAATGACTGCGATCCTGAGAACTTCTTGCCCCAGTGCTGGACCCCTGAACCCTTCCCTTCTGCCTGGAGCTGTAGCACTTGCAGTGTCTGACATTTGCTGTCCTCTGCTGGGAGTGCACAGCTTCCTGCTGAGAGAACGGGCCACATATAATCATATATTTTATATTGGTATCAGGATCAATATTGGTTCTTTAGTTTTACTGATGTTAATTATCAAGTCTTATTCTATTAAATCTGTTTATATTTCAACCCTCAGGTTTCCTTATTTTTCCTTGATTCCCCTTCGCGGGTGGGGAGGGGTCATCGGGTGATAGAATAATTGTCTAAATGACAAGAAATTGTTGTGGGTTTCTCAAACCATAACGTGGGGAAACCTATCAATTGCCATACTTTGGGCACAAATGCAGAGGGTGACGTGCTGGAGGAAGCTGCAGAGAATGCAGAACGTGGCAGAGAATGCAGCAGCCTCTTGGCCACTGGCACTAACTCTGCATCATCTGCTCTCACTTCCAACAAAAGCACAGAAGACGTGATCACCTGGACAGAATCCATAAGGAAGCAAAAAGAGCGACTGGAGGTCTGAAAACATAAGGAAAGATTAGAAGAATAAGAGTTATTTATTCTGTGGAGGAAAGACAAAGGAAGCCTCCCAATAGTCTTCAAAACTTTCTAATGGTGAGGAGTAGAGCACTGGAACAAACTGCAGTGATTACACTCACTCTTATGTCTTTAGGAGCTGCTCAGACTGGTCCCCATGAGGAATGATGGTGGTAGAATCCTGGGATGAATTAGTGGGCTGTGCCACCTCTGCCTAAATTTTTAGGATTTTATAATTGATACACATCATTGCATTTGCATCCTAGAGCATACAAACCAATAAAGAGATTCATTAGATATTGAAGAGGATTATAGGGATTTAGTTAAGAATATTGCTGTACTCAACAGTCACCACTTATTACCTGGAAAGCATTCTTGCTCAGAAATCAGAGGCCCAGACAACTCTGCAAGCCATATTACTGATGCCGTTCCTCTTCAGTTTTCAAGTTACTATTCAATTGCTCTTGTAATTACCTTTATTATAATCCATTTTAATTAATTTTACTCAAATTAAAAAGAATTACTCATAATTACCAAAGCCAGAAGGACTTTATAACCTGTATTTGTATAAGTGGAATATGTTGCCACCTATTTGGGCACTATTCTGCGGATTTAATACTGCTAAACCACATTAAGTTCCTCATCCAGAGCTTCTTAAGTCTTTCAGTATATTGCACTAACAAGTACGCTCTGGAGAAATGCTTCTGGAATCACCTCCTGTCTTTTAAGATAGCATCAGAATGGTTCCAGTAATTATTCTTTCAATCAAATGCATTTTACTGAACTGCCTGCACAATCTGATTTACCTATGCCAAGTAATGATAACAATGAAAGAGAAGATCAGCACAGGAACTGCTTCACCAATCCTTGACTCCTCACTTGAATCCCTCTATGGAAATGTTCATTTTTCTAAGCTTCTCCTCTTTTTGCTGGTCCCGTAGCAGATATTTGGTCTTTTTACTGGTGCCCCCGTGTACCCGAATCTCATTGCTCGTCTGATTTCAGCTGCCTGGGTGTGCCCACACAGTGCTACAAGGAGGAGGAAGCCCAGAAGCAGTGTGGGTTGCCATCTCAGCAGCTGTCCAAAAGGACAGGCTGAAATGCTTAGTGCTTTGCTACCGCTTATACTCCGGTGCTGAGTGACAACGCAGAACACAGGTTAGGATCATCCCATTCCAGACTTTGTGGTGCTAAAATGATTCCTGGGAAGACAGACATCCTGGCACACTATGGGTTTATTCTGGATCCTATTAAAATTTCCTATTCCCTGCTTCCAAACACACCCTTTTATTGTCTTTTGATCCAAAAGTTTAGCCAGTTTTCTGGGTTCTAGGGGGGGTCATTCCATGGAGAAAGTAGAGCTGATATTGGGGCATTTACTGTGTTTCTTTTCTTTATTTACAAATAGGTTCTCTTTCTCTAAATACAAGACAGATCAAAATAATAGTAAATAATTCCACAGCTCTCATCGCCAAATCTCTGCCATCCAAAATCTAATTAAAAATCTCTTTTACTTTCTCACCTTTTTCTCAGGTCATAGTACCAGGCTTCTGTGGGTGTGCCCTATCCCGTATTTATTTATATGAGTGATGTTTCTGTCTCCTTTTGTAAAGACAAGCAAAAAAGAACAAAGCAATACCCAACAAATTCCTCTGCTGATACATGCTTTCTTTTGGGTGGAGCCTGCTGCTGTTTCAGTTGCTTTTTTCCATTAAAATGTTCAGTAACTTCTTAGAGTTAGTCTTAAATGAAGAAACCTAAAATGCTCTGTACATATGCTGAATGTGCATGAATCCTGATTTTTTACTGTAGTACAGGAGTTCAGGCCGAGAAGAATATCGTAAAGAAATCCTTCCATCTGAACTTTGCAGAAGTTTCAAGTATGCTTAAACTAGCT
This sequence comes from Tringa tobata, assembly GCA_033628505.1. NCBI lineage: Eukaryota > Metazoa > Chordata > Aves > Charadriiformes > Scolopacidae > Tringa > Tringa tobata. The sequence continues at coordinate 5,187,711 of JAHREE010000215.1, forward strand.
TTGTAGACTGTACTTCCCTTGGTCTTTGTCTTCTTTTCTGTTTATTTATACTATTTTAACCCCTCCAGTAAAACTCCATAAATAATAATTTCCTTTCTGTTAACATCTACCATTGTATAAAGATTATTCCACAGCATGTTTACTACTGTTTTAGCTGAAAATCACCATCACCATCAGCCTGAGGAAGCTTAATTCAAGAAATTGTTATTGCAGGCTAGTGATTAAGAATTTAACTCACAGAAATTAGGAAAATGAGCAAATGCAGCTACAGTTCAGCTATGTAGTTCACACAATCCTGCACGAAGTGAAAGTCAAAGAATTTATTATTTATATTACACATTGCATATAGAATCAAAATAGTCTTAATGGAATAGCATTTTTTGATAAGCATAACAATTGATAAGTAACAGAAGGAGCCAACAGAATTGTATTTCCCACTGATAAGTCAATGAGTCTGAATCTGGAAGCTGAATTCCTGTTTGCGGACTCAATAGACTTCCAGTCCTAGCGGAAGAAAGGATAACCGCATGGTTTTCCAAGAGAAAACTACTCAGAAAGAACAGACAAGATCTCAGGATTTTTGAGATCTTTAAAAGACAGAAGATTTCTTAGTACTCATCGGGCAGAATTGTTCTTTCCTTTTCTCAGATTGAAATGAAAAGTGTATTGAAAGATTTTATACTAGAATGACTGTGGCATGCAATATCTGCACTAGCAGGTGAGAAGAGAAGCACATCTAAAGATGACCATCCAGACAGATATTCAGTCTTGCTATAGTCTACCTTTAATATGCTACTCACACAGGCATCCATCCAATAATGCAGTTTTACTACTTCATCCCCACAGTCACACCAGTAAGTACGTTTTCTTCGTTTGAAACAACACACTTTGCTGTATTGAACATGTCTCATCTGAAAAGCTTTAAATCATCCTGGGACCTCCTTGGCCAGGCAGATGCTTACACATAGCCTTTCTTTAAATCTTTGTTGGCATGTTCCTCATGAGACATAGAGTAAAGCCACTCAAATGAAAAAACAGATCATCCCACTGTACCACGGGATCATTGCATACCTCCCATTCCTGTGCTTTAGACTCAAGTGCTGTGTTTTGCCACTCCATTACATTTTAGCTATTTTCCTTTTATGAAGTGAGTCCAAAGCATCACCAAATCAGAATTCTCCACTTGTTCTGATGATAGGTTTTATAACTTCTTGGCATAAATAAAAGTTTTGTTATAAAATGAGGTTGTTACAGGACTGCTATATTAGGTCACTGAAGAGCTCATACACCACCTGTTGTATACGATGTCAACTGGCAAAAGTGAACTACCAGTAACAAGCCATGACAACGGCCACATTAATGATAATGATGCTTAGCTACCTCATAGTTGTTCAGAGTTTTCCACAAAACCAGCACTTTTCATGCAAATAGGAAGTCAGAACCTGCTAATAGTAATTTATGAAAATTACATACTGTTTTGCAACAAACAAACATTATGTTAATGCACAAAGTCTAAATGCTCTTTTGGACTAGATAATTATCCATGCTGTACTTCTGGGAAGGCAGAATTGCGCAAAGGAGAAGTGCACTAGCTCAGACACATGGTCAAATAGTGGCACAACTGAGACCTCAGTGCTTGTGGGCACATTTTATTACTGCTATAAAATAACGATAATTTGTGGTAAAATGAGACAGAACCCTTCTTCTGCAAACTCCTATAACATTGCTTTCATTCTCATTCCCAGATTTTTCCAGGCAGTGATCATAGTCTTTAGCAGAGCTGAGCTGGCATCACACAGCACCAGGGAAAAACAGAGGATTATAACAAATAATGCACATAGGCTGTCACGGGGAACTTAGAATGAAGATAGAGAGGTTAAGCACCAGAAAGAGGTCATTTTATGTAAATAGAAGTGGAGAGCACTGAGTTTAGTCAGCTGATTATTTATCTCGTATTAAATTTTGCTTGAACATTTGGCTGTGGGATACAAAAATGCTAATGTGACTCTGTGGATATTCTTGAAAGCATAATAAATTTGAAGAGTAGATAGATAATCTCATAGAAATAAATACTTTGGACCAGGCTAAAATGGCACTCACGACAATACCACTTAGACATTAGAGATATTACAATAATTGGTTCCATGTAAAACAGATAGCTAAAGACATTGGATTAGTTCCCAGGAGTGTGCTAGAATACATCACTGAAGATGGGTTCTTTAATTGAATGCATATAGGAATAGCTATAACAGCTTGAGCCATACCCAGTATGTCACAGCCCTTAACAATTATGGCTACATTTCATTTTGTACACCATCCCATCCCCATAAAATAGCTTGTTTCAAATTTAAAGGTACAGAATCCAACCTATTTTCTTAAGTGGAGTTTTATATTCTTTGAGGAAGGAAACAAATCAACCCACTTTATACTGAAAAGAGCCTAGTATAGTCCTGGAGCAATATAAATAATAAATCTCTGTCTTACACATTTATAAAGAATCCATCAGTACGATACATATTTAACATACATGCACTTTAAATTTCATTATATATGTATGTGAACATTAACTCTACTTTCTGGGTTTCCATAAATTGTAGCCTTTAACTGGTTTATAAATATGGGCTAAGTATTTTTATTTCCATTTTCCATTTTTTTAAGTACATTTATAAAAGCTGAAAAACTATTTGCAGCTATGTTTATCCTTTTCATACTTGGGGAAAGTGGTATCTCTCCATTTTTTTTAAAGGAGCTGCTAATATCTAGACTGATTTCTTTATTAAGTGCGGGAAATTAAGTAAATTTCCATTGGTATCATAGAATCATATGAATCATAGAATCATAGAATGGTAGATTGTACCTACACTCTTCTGATTTTGCAGTTGCACATGTGGAAAAGTAAATACAAAGGTACTCAAGCCAAAAGTACCACAGATCACTGTGATCACATAATCAGACATCCTGTATTAAAGAACTTCCTCCAAATTTATATTTCTTTTTCCAAAAAGATAGGTATCATAAAGCAAATCACCTCTACCTTTGGCCAAAAACAACTATGCACTGTAAAGGCTCTCTTATGAGAGCTATCACAAGACAATAGCTTTGGAAATGAAGTGCAGTATTGTCTGTTAGCATAAAGATAATGAAAATATGTGAATGGAAACCATGTGACTTCCTTGGAGTGCTATATTAAATCTCCTGATTGACTCTTGTAAATTGCTCTTGAATTACTGCACTAACTCTCTTGGTTAGAGGGTTACTCAACAAGTTTTCCAACACTGAAAAAATGCTTCGGAAATAGTCTGAGCTGCTTTCGAAATGGCATATGTGCTTTGAAGCATATACTGGAATTCATTATAAGTTTTTGCAGATTCTATTATTCTCTTGCAGGACAAAATTAGATTGTAAAGCCATAAATCTCAAATTCGGTTGCTCGCAGTTTGCACCAGAGTAGCCTCACTTCAGAAGTGATCAGAAACCACACGCTCCATTCAAAACAGTGGAAACTGTGGTAGCTCTGTTTTTCTGAAATTAATTTTAGACTGTTTCATTATTTATAGATACTGTTAATGTATATGTAAATGAATCACACAAAATAATGATCAAATCTTGCTATTTTAATTCATGAAGATAATCTAATTCAGATGAGTGAGACTGGTCATGTGGATTATAAGTGTCGGTATTTTCTTGATGGACTAGATAGTTCGAGGCAGAAATCTGGGGGGTGTGTGTTTGTTATTTTAAGGCACATGATGATTGTGTCCTTTTTTTTTCTTCCTATCTAGACTTTAACAATTGATTGTTTACTCTTTTTCCTCTGGGTACTGATGATACTTTTAGCCACTGAGAACTGTGTACTCATTACCGCTTTTCACTACCTTTTAGTCATTAGATAGTGACACCAAAAGAAAGACTGGCAGGTACTTTAATGGAGAGTTAGTGCAACTCTGCTCAAACACAAATAAAGCTGACGTAAAAGGACTGAACTTTGTGGCATCCACAAGTCTGTACATTTCTGCTGAAGTTCGTCACTGTCTGCCACTAATCCTACAAAGCTCGGTAGGGATCAGCTGCTGATAACACCAATGAAAGAGGGTCTTTGTTATAACACTCTTGGGTTTTTGTACGTATTGAAGACCTTGTAAGCCTTATTCACACTGTCTGTCACTTACCAAACATTAACAGTGTATAGAACTCAGTGCTTCTAACACTTCAGACAAATCTGTATTTTTCTTCCCCCCCGCCCTCGATATTTCCATTAATCACAAATGATTTTTATTTAAAATTCATATTTATGATTTAATTCTCTATCCACAATAAATGCCTCATAAATAAACATTTGATTTTTTTAGCCTTCTCTTTAGTGGCAAAATAATGATTGAATTGATAAAGTTCAAAGCTAGAATGTTTTGCCTGTAGTGGATTTCTTATTACCATTATAAACGTTATCTTCAAAGAGTTAAAGTTAGTTAGTTATCCCAATCCTCTCTGTTTAATGAAATTATTTTGTTTCCTTAAACTGTGTTTAATAAGTAATAAAGGAGACTGGAAAATTAATATACATCTTGCTGTATTGATTTAGTTTTAGTTCATTCTGTTTTCTCTCTGAAGTCTATAAGCCTTCAGGTCCTATCTAATCTATTCATTTCTGACATGCACATATTTCTCCTGCCTAAGCGCCTCTGCTCTTCTTGGAACAGCCTCAGAGAGGATTTAAGTCCTTATGCTTTGCTTTTTCAGCTGTTTACTATTTCCCACATAATTTTATTACATATTTCAAAACATTATAATTGTAGTCTAAGAAACTCCATTATCATATCAAGTCTAACTTAACATTGAACAGCATTATCCAAGTATAGTCCCTGCATCCATTGTCCTGCAACTGCAGGAACACTGCCAGACCCTCCCATGAATTCTAAAAGTGCCTGGCAGCAATTCCATACTTAGGACTGCATTTTAAAATTGATAGCTACTAGTGTTGGAGAGTAATGACTTAGTAATAGGTTGTGCATAAATAGGTAAGACGCAAGCAAAGCTAAGACTGTAGTGCCACACACTATGATAAGTGCAATGAGAGCAGACTGCAGAATTATTCAGACGACAGCATAGGAAATATAATGGTGTGCTTAAAACCCACAAAATTCTAAATTCAAACCTACAGAGTGCAGGGCCACTGTGACTGAAGCAGCTAGATTTAGCAAAATGAGGTGCCAGCTGTAGCATTACTCAACACATTTAGGATGAGCCCGACAGTTTGGGAAAGAGCCACATTCAAAAACAGACTCCTAAACATGATGCCAAGAGGGAAAGGATGAGGAACTGATCTCTGTGTATCAGTTTCATCCCTTTACGGGTATCAGACATAAACAGAGGGGTAAGCACATCAGCAGTTAAACTGAACTACATGAGAACAGGGATTGTATTGACCAAAGTATTTTTTGGTTTCATTTTTCTCAAAGGAAATAAAAAACATCTTCTTAGATTAATTTTGTTTTTAATTTGGAATCAGTGTTTCACTTTCAGAAGTTAAATACCAAGAAAGGGAGCTTAGACTTATGGAACCGGTGCAGAAGACACGTCTGCTTTTAAAGTCCAGTGATCACAACATACTTACAGTCATTCTCAAACTCATCTGACTTAAGGGATTTTCAAACAGAAGGTACATTTAGTAGTGTATATTAGTGTACATTAGCACACTGTCCTATCTCCCAAAGCGTGCTTACACATTTTCTGGAAGACTTCAAGAATTCAAGACCTATGGCAGATTGCACTCCAGGCCCCATGCTGTATTTTTGTACATTTAACTTACCACTGCAGGTCTGAAAAGCCGTCCCTCTCAGAGGAGATGCACCACGCTCTGCTTTTCAGCGGGGCTGTTCTGTCTTGTCTGCTGATTGTGTCCAGTTCCATCAATCACTTAAACATTTTCTGAAAAAGAGGGACAATGTCTCAAGTCTAGCAGGCAGAAGGCAGACTCACTTAAGCCATAGACTGGAATTGTTGACTTCTGTGTCTCAAGAAAAACTCCCTGATGTAAAAGAATAATTTCCAAACTCTCCAGACATTGACTGGCTATTAATAGAAACTTAAGACAGACGTATTCACAATCTTAAATTCACTGCCCACCAGCCCAGAAGCGCTTCCTACTTGATAACTCCATAAAATCAGACCCACAATTGAATCTATGTTTTGTAACTAAAATCCTGATATGCAAAGCACTGCCTGAAATGGAAGATGCAATGGCTGCACCGATACTACCCTGTAAAATCATCCTCAGCGACAGCATCAAGGTCAAATCAACAAACTTCAACTAATCCAGTGAGAAAATACCCCTACATCAAATGTCAGACCCTTACACTCACAATCATCTCGGCCCAAGGCTGCTAGCCACTCCAAACCTGCCTTCGGTACTCTGAGCTTTCCAGAAGCCTGGCTGTTGTCATGTGCTGCCTCAATTCCCTTTCCCCAGGAGCAACTGAGATAGGCAATGATCACACTCTTCAATCATCTCTACCTCTGCCTGTGGGCAGCACTCAGGAACACAAGAGCACACAAGGAAAAATATGCCAATAATTAGAGATTTAATTTTCTCTGTACTGCAAGGGGAATGCACTGCATGGGCTAGAGCTGATCCGCCACCCTCCAGCACAGAGATGGACTGGTGATATGCTGTAGAGATGACATGAAGTTTTCCTTTGTCCTCCTAAGAGCTGCCAAACTCTATGGACAGCTCAGCTCTAAGTTTCAAGCTCATTTTGCAAATGCAGTTAATCAGTTGGACCTGCATTAGCATGACTCACCCCGTAGGATGGACAAAACAGGATACACTACTGCTTCATCTTCACTCTCTTTCTATCATGACCACTTCCTCTTCTTTTTCACTTCCTGACCTTTCTGAAAGACCACTTCCTTGCTATCACACCATTCAGTGCTACTGCCTGTTACCCCTCAAGCTCTGGTACAAGTTCTGTGAGGTCTTCAGACCACAAAAGTCCATTCCCAAGAAGGGTCTGAGCAGTCAGGCTGGAACTCTACATGGGAGCCTGAGGCTTGCGTTGTCATGAAGCCCTTGGGAAATTGGCCAAGGCAAAGGAGGCACGCTTGATATTTGCCTCAAGTTGATGTCTCACGCTCCACAATCTCATGGTATCATGATGTAATAAATAAGGTGTCATCACCACTCTGATAACATGATACCTGGTAAAGCATCTCCTTGCTGGGACACCTTGGAAGCACAGTTAGTAGGCCATATCTGCAACAGTGCAGACAGCACCAATCCATAAGGACAATCTAACTCAAATTTTTGTCAAATCCCAGTGTTCACTCTCACTTGCCCTTCCTCCAGCAGTTAACTCTTGGACTGAAGTTCATAGTCCATTAAGATACCTCCTACCAACTTATTCCACACTTCAGTATGTCAAGTACTAGAAGATAACATTAAGAAAAAAACAAAGATCTATGGAAATTTATTAAAAGTACGAGTAACCTCAAAAGATAGCCAAAAAAGGTTTGTGGCAATTAGATTCTGAACTGAGAATCGGGGCTTTCCATTGACAAAGGTCAGCAGTGAACTCAGCTGTGCGTCACCAGCAGACACCTGTGTCATGTTGCTTTCCTAAGATAACTTGCCTAGATAAGATGGCACTTCCTCACTGATTATAAAAGGAAGAGTTCTGCTCTGAGACCAGGGTTCTTCTTGCACTGGACTTACCCTACAAAAGTATTCACCTACAGCTGTCCTAGTACTTTTTACAAATTTGTGAAAACTATGTAAGATTTCCTCTCTAATAATCTGGACACATCTTAGTGATCCCCCAAAAAATTTAGAGTTTGTCTATTGGCTGCAGGCTCAAATTGAGTCAGCAGTGTGCCTTGGCAACCAAGAGGGCAAACTACATGGTGAGGTGCATCAAACAGCGCATCACCAGCCGGATAAGAGGTGATTATCCCGCTGGATTCAGTGTTGGTGTAGCCTCACCTTGAGCACTGTATGTAGTTCTGGGCCCTACGATTTAAGGTCCTTGTGAAGGTCCTTCAGTATGCCCAGAGGAGGACAACAAAGCCAGTGAAAGGGCTGGAAGGGATGTCCTTTGAGGAGTGGCTAAGGACTTAGGACTTGTCTAGTTTGGAGAAAAGGAAACTGAGGGGTGACCTCATTGCTCTCTCCAGCTTCCTGAAGAGGGTAAGTGAAGAGCGAGGTGCTGATGTCTTCTCCCTGGGATCCAGTGACAGGATGTGAGGGAATGGTTCAAAGCTGCACCAGGGGAGGTTTAGACTGGACATTAGGAACCATTTCTTTACCAAAAGGGTGGTCAAACACTAGAACAAGCTTTCTAGAGAGGTGGTCAATGCCCCAAGACTGTCAGCATTTGAGAGGCATTTGGACAATGCCCTCAATAACATGCTTTAACTTTTGGTCAGCCCTGAATTGGTCAGGTAGTTGGGCTAGATGATCATCGTAGATCCCTTCCAACTGAAATATTCTATTCTGTTCTACTCATATAGTCATAGTGCTGTACAATACAAACTATGTCTTCTCGGCATAACTTGAAGGAATTACCTTCTCCACAGAATCCCTCCTGCCTGAGAGCCTCCTGAGGCAAGAGTTAGCCCAATTGTACAGATTTTGCAGGCCCTCTCCCTACTACGCAGAGCTGCTATGAGCACTTCCCCCTTTGCAGGTCTGAAATGCCAAACTAGCCAAAGGTGAGGACTTTACCATATAAGGATAGAAGACTTCAGGTTAGAAGACTTATTTTTGTTCCTAAATGTATTCTCCACTTAAAAGGTCATCATATTTTATTTAGCAGACGTTCATGAAGTACATGATCACATATGTTTCACTCTTGATTGGAAGCCTGATTCTGGGAGATGAAATAGAGTTATGGTCTTTCATTAAATTCTACTTAAATTCATTGCAATGTAGCCAAGCTTCATTGCAATGGGGAAACTGAATTTCTATGTTTACTTTCCTTGTTAAAACAAGGTGAACGTCAGTCTTAGTTTCCTTGTTTGACAGTCTTTCTATCTCTGTCCTGCTCAGGCTCTAGCCAGATGAAATTGCATTTAATTTCTTAGGGCTTCATACTATTCTTAGTTGTCTTTTTGAAGACAGACCACTTTCTAGTTTTCAAATTCTAGTGGGGCAACGGAGCACTGTTATTTTCTGAACTGGCTTTCAGGATTCTTTCCTTGACAGCAAATTTATGAAAGAAATAAAAGTGCTTTTTGTTTGACAACAACACAAC
>JAHREE010000215.1:5201905-5297665 GCA_033628505.1 Tringa tobata
CCCCGCCGTTTCGCCTCCCCTTGGGCAGCCCGGGCTGCGGGTACTTGGCGTGAGCCGCTTTTGTCTCGGGGAGAGCGCTGTTTGGTTTTCTTTCTGTGAAGATACTCGAAACGTGCCGCGGAACCTGATGGTCAGAGCCCTCCCTGCCACGGAGGGTGGCTGCCAGCGCTGGGGAGAGAGAGAGAGAGAGACTCTTTTTCCCTCCTGTTTCGAATCAGAAGGAAATCTGGGACAGGTCTGAACACAGTGAGAGCACATTCCACATCCCAGTCATATAGGCACAATGAAATGAGAAGCGTCTGTGTATCTTGATTCCTCTAGCAGCTTCTCTGAAGTAACTTGGGGGGGGGGGGGGGGGAGAGGGATCTTACTTGTGATGCAGATTAATTTGCTCCATCTACCTGTTACATCAGTTCTTACAGCGTGTGTTTAGTTGATTTGCTTTGCAGTAAGCATATCTTTTTAAAAGAGCTTCTTCAGCAAAAAGAATCTTGTCAGTAGTTGATGGCCCTTCTTACAAAAGAACTGCCACTAGCAATGGATTATTAACGTGTCTTAAGTGAACAAAACCCAGGTTAGGTGTTTAAACACCCTTTTCAAGATTTTCCTGTTTTGCCAGTTCCCAAAACCACTAAAGCAAGGAGTTGAATTCAAAATAATCTGCACAGAAGGAATTACTGTTTTGTTCCTGAGGTAATTTTCTTCCCTGCAAGCTTGCAGTTAAATGCCTGGATTTAATTATACCTTATTAACCTGATAGTCTTAAGATCAACAATTCTGTATCAAAAACAACTTTTTCTTAAAGAATATTTATAATAGTGAATCATTTTAGTTGTAAGGTAGAGCTGCCTAATAGTTGATTAGTTAGTGTAAATTGAAGTTAGTGTAAGTGTTTGGGTCAAAAGCAGTTTTCCTAGATTTAGAGATTTTTTTTATTACAAGTCTCACAAAAATTGGTCACTATCTAAGCCTCAATTTCTAAAGTTGTATGGTTGCAAAAATGTCATATCATTTCCCCAGAAAAAACATGAAAAAAGTGTTTGTTTTTCATTTTCACGTCTGATGCTACAAAGTTTAGATATGATGGTGTGAAATTTGTAACATATACCTTAAGGTCCTTCAAAGATTCAACTCAGTAAATTGAATATTGAAAACCTTTTTTTTTTTTTTTAAGTTAAGAGGATGATATTAATTTAAAAATTTGAATGTGGTGGATTCCTTTCTTATTTAATCTGTTGGCATGGCATTTGTTTTTGTGTCGTATCTCTGATACATTGATGTTTGATTTTTAAAGAAAATCAGTATAGCAACTCTTTCTTTGTGTCTGCATATTTCATATATTAGACACTGCTAGCTTAGGTACAAAATGATCTTTTATGATAATGATCATAAAGAATGTATGTAGTGTCTTACAGAGCTAAGTAAAGTTTGCAAGGCAGGAGATGAGAGTTTGCATTGGCTATAGCTGTTCTTAATAGTATTGATCTATCTAGCACTTCTGGCAAAATATCAGCAGCTGCTGCCTGTTTGTGCTGCTGTCCTAAAGCATGTGTTGAAATGACTACTGGTTTTTCTTCATGATTTATCAAGAGCAATAAATAAACTTTCATGGTTTCAAAACTGTGAAATCTTTTTTCAGCCTTAAACTTGTTTGGTTTGGAAATACTCAGGTCCTTTAGCATGACGTGCCTGGTTTTTCAGGTTAAATGTGATCCTTTGATAAAAAGCTGTCCATACATTGTGTAATAGTCAGTGCTCAGCACCTTTTTTTTTTTCTTCTTTTTAAAAGGCTAGGCAAGAAATACTTCATCAGCTTGTTATGAACTAAGACTTAATAAAGTGCAAAAATGTACAGGTAATATGAAGAACCTGTTTGCGTTTCCAGTGTCACAAGTACTGCGAAGCATTGGTTTCCAGTGCGTGCTGCTGTGTTGCAGTCAACAGCAGGGTTCTGAGAACTAGGAAGCCTGGTGGTGTGTGGTTTAGGGAAAGTGTTACTCAAAACAGTTAATAGGTAAGTTGAAACTGTGCTGATCGCTGGCTTCCTGTTTGCATTGATTTTTAACAAGTGACTGTAGGAGCTGGTTTATTAACTGAAGACAGTTAAGTTTTCATTTTCCCAGGGTATTGTGCACATGTATGACATCAACAAATTAACTGGTTAATACTGATACCTTGATGATGTCTCTTAACTGCTTTTCCCAGCCAATCTGGTTCTGGAATGGACTATGCAACTGTCTACTTGAAGCCAGCTTGAGTCTCCCAACCTCACACTCTTGTGGAAGCAGAGGCGCAGGGGGAGGCACTGCAGAAGCACAGGAGGTGGGGGCTAGTGAGGCTTGGAAGCCTGAGCTCAGCTCTGTGCAAACACAGATATCTGTTTCCAGATCCCAATGGGAAGTCTTTTGCACTTATCATTAACACTGCTGGCCACCAGTTTTGTAATTCTGTCTTGCTTAATTAGCAGGTATCTAATAGTGTCTTTAAAGTTTAGTTAATGAGGCCTTGCTTTCAGTGATGGAGTGGAAAAGGCTTGTTAAATGAGGAAATCAATAAGATGTTGGGCAATTATAAGTGTATAATTTACCAATATGTCTCTGTGGGCAACGGTATTGCCTTAAATTGGTGTTTTCTGAACTTGGATTAACTGACCTCTGTCAGTTGCAGCATATGATTGATCTTTAGTATCAGTGGAAAATACTTTGAGTTTTACTGTTTCATGTGATTGTGTGCCCTGATTACAGACCCTGGACCAGGGCCTTTGAGACCACCAGAAGCGCCTGCACTGCAGTTTGGGAACCAGTGCCTGTTCAAACACTTGGAGAAAGACAATCTGATCCTTCGCTCTCAGTAGTGAAAAAGGGATTAGGAAAGGCACGCTCATGGAACACAACGTGATTTCAAAGGAAAAGGAATCATATAATTTCTGCATTGTTCTCAGATTAGGATGTTGCTTAGCAAAATGGTGGGAATCTTCAGCTTCTGCTAAAACAAAATTGCAAGCAAGCAGTATGTGCCACAGGCCCTTACAGGTTACTGTTTAATCTTTGCATGTATGATAGTCACTAAGATTAAACAAGTTTTAATTGATAGAGTGCAGAGCATAGTCACATGATTGGGGGAGGGGTTGTTTGAAATCAGGAATCCAGTCTGACAAATGCAGTCTTTTGAGTTGACTGTTTCTATTAAAGGTCCCAGGATCTAAAAATGTGTGGTGACCATTCTTAAGCTATGAACGCTTAAATCTGGTTTTAGTACTGCTGTTACTTAGAACATACACGTCTCTCTTTTACGTGCTATAAGTTAAATAAAGTAGTCCCTAAACTGTAATGGGGCCTGCAGAGAGGTCCTGATATCTGTGATCATTAAAGATTTTTAGAAATTATTTTATAGAGTGATGTAATGAATAGAATCCAAGTGTGCCACTTTTTTTTTTTTTTTTTAAGCATAGACTAGGTTTTACAATAAAGATTGGAACTGAAGCCCATAAAACTCCTACCTACTTATTTTTATATTATCTTTTTATCATGGTCCAGTGCTTCTGGACCAAAAAAGAAGGGCAGGGGGCTGTTGTGCAGGCTACTGTGTAAACAGAGAGTAGCAGACAGTTCATGTGCTGAAGACATTTCCATGTCAGGATTTGAGGTGCAAAGTTTACCCCGCCTACTTCAAGTTCACTTCATGCACGGATTTCCCTATAAAGAGAGGAGAATGGAAACATTGAAACAAGTTTAATAGGTTACTAGAACACCCTCTCTAGCAAAGTAGCACTTGCTACTGGGATGAATGTGTCGTAGGAAACAGACAGGACAAACGTGAGCTGGAAAGATGTAAAACACACAACAAAAAGAAACAGCTTAGTGGTACCAAAGATGGTCTTAGTTCTCTGGATAGAAATAGATTTTAATTGTTTGTGGTCTGTTTAAAAGCCACTTTCCAGGAATTTCTGTAAAATTTGTGAAATTAATGTTAAAGCCATAATTTGTAATTTCAGATCTCTGCTTGCCTTTATTGTAGAGGTCCTAATCCATGATTATTGCACCTCAATTATTCTGTTATTTTTTGCAGTTTAAAAGATTTTTTTGGGGGGGGCGTGGGGGGGGGCTGAGTGGGTGGGGGTGTAATTTCCACTCCTAGGAATGCAGCGTGTCATTTCATTGTCAAAACCTTTTCTTCCTCGCTGTTCCTTGTGATGCAAGTTTTTGTATCGGAAATGGTATCAACTTCTTGCCACCTAAGGCTATCCCACAGTTTTCAGCTGGCTTGAAGAGGTGTAAGGGATCAATGCTTATTACATTTCATTCCCTCTTGTACGTTAAAATTCTGTACTTATCTCTGCTCCATTTTGGTTCTGCGAAGCTAACCAGGGTGAGAGGTAATAGCAGCTTGGTAGGGTGGGCAAATGTGAGGCTGGATATATGCATACACCTGTGTATTTTTAAAATTTATACTTTCCCCTTCATGTATATTTTGCGTATTAAGTCTTTAGGACTGGAGTTCTGTCTTCCTATACTGCATGATCGTGTCTTGCTTTTAAAGCTATGTGAAGAAGGCTTTTTTGTATAATTTTAGAAGCAGTAGGAAATGTAATATATTGTAGTGTGTTTTGGGAAATTTATTACTATTATTTGTATATTTTCTTTTAATACAATATATCTTTGTGCCCACTATAATGTGCTCTTTGGTGGAACATATTTGCTCACTTTTCTTACCTAATTGCTAAATACAGTTCCACAAATACATGTTGTTTAAAACTTTTTTTTTTGTTCCACTTTTGCTTCCTTTCTGGAATCATGATTCTCTGTCATCAGCATCCAAAGTGCTTTCTGGAAAAGTCATTATGACACAAATGGAAGGATGATTTCAAAAGGAGTGTGGGAATTTTTTTCTTTTTGACAGAAATATAAAGGATGGAAGTTGCAGAAATACAGGAGCTAAACTGTAGGTCTTCAGGTGGAGCTTTGTGCATATTTTAAAAGACCGTAATTTAAAAAAATTTAAAACCTTAAACCTTTTAAGTACAGTGTGCAGTCAGTTAAAACAGTTTCTAGACGTGCAAGTAGATTGCTGTACACCTTACCATGGTGCATTCGGTGGTGCATCTGCTTCCTATTATCAAATGCCCCCATAGGAGGATCAATGGAAAATATGTGCATTTCTTAAGTATTTTACTAACTGTGGCTTTTGTCTTTTGATTACTATTTTCCCTAGTGCATTTCTCAGAACCATCTTGTCTGGATTTAGTGTACTTCATGCAGATGCTAAAAGAGACTAGACGTGGAAGGTGGCTGCTCCTGCTTAGGTTTAATGCACCTTCACTTCCTCTTCTCATTTTTGTGTTGTTCTCTCTGTACCGTAATATAGAACAATGCTAAGTAAAGGTGAAGCCTTCGTTCTGAAAGGCCTTGCAAAGTCACAGGACACAAGCCCAATCCCTCCTCCAAAGTACTTGCAGCCCACATGTCCAGTGGGCATGGCTGAGGAATACAGGTGGAGGAATCAAAAAAACCCAACAACTTGGTGCACCTGACTAGTGTACTGTGTTTGTAGCTGAACCACTCTGAAGTGGTTTCTTTTTATTCATATGCATTCAAGTAGTGGTTCTTAAACATTTTAGTTCAACTCTTAAATCTTTTATTTATTTATAGTTTGCACGTTACATATGTGTGTGTGTACATATTGCATACAACCATTCCCTAGCTAAACTTCTGCACCCCAGCTTCCGAGCCTCACTTTTAACCCACACACGATCTGTCAGCCCTGTTTCCCCAGAAACAACCTTTTGCACCTGAGGCTCCAGAAAAGTTGTGCCTAGCCCTGTTTAGGTTAGCTCTTCCTTCTCTTGTCTTTGGTATCAAGCTTCTCTATATTTTCTTGATGTTTACAGTTTTCTTATCTCTTTTAATTTCTTGGAACTCCTTTGCTACAGAGCTTTGCCCCCCTCCGTGGAGGTCCCTGGCCTGGCCCCCTCTGCAGCAGCCTTGGCCCAGCCCTGTCCATGGTACTAACCACGGCTGGGGCTCAGATGGCCTTCACACCAAGCTGGGGTGTCTTCACCCCAGGGCAGGTCTTCACCCCGGGTCTTCACTTGCCCTCAGTCCTCACTGGCTCTAGATAAATGTTATAGTCTCATGAAGTTGCTAGAGGGGGAAGAAGAGATGTTCTTTGGGGTGAAATTTTTCTGCAGCTTCTCCAACTATGGGGATTCTATGTTTAGTGATCTGTGTAGCTCAGGAGAGCTTGTAGATGCTATAAAACATAAGTGTTGGTAAGAAAAGTACCATCTAAGCATTGGTAGGAAATCATGAAGGTGTGATTCTAAAAACAAAATTGGTGTTCATGGCTGGAGTTAGTCTGATCAGAGGGAGATGGAGTCATGAGTGAAAAAGAGATGATTGATGTTGCCTACTAATAAGTATTAGAATCAAAGACCACTGTCTTACATTTGATACAAAGGAGAGTGCTGTTCAGGTATGGAGAGGGATTCATTGCACAGAAGACAAATCAAAAGGTTTATTATCATGAGTGGATGCAACTGAGGAAGACTGTATTTGTTAAAGCCAGAATGTTGAAATAACGGAAATTAAATTATAAGATCATGGATTAAAAGCCTTTAGCTTAGAGAGAAGGCTGTATTTTAGAGATACTGTGAATAAGGGATCTGCATCATTGATGGTAGACAGGTTTCAGTTTAAGAGAACTTGTTTGTTATGGTCTGATAAAGGCAGTTGTCTGTTAACACTGCAAGTATGGCAGAAGAGTGTAAGAGGAATAAACAAGAGCCCTATTTCAGCCACATTATGGTCAGGCATCTGTGACAAGCCAAGATGCTGACTTTTACAGAAGGAAACAGAAGCAGGAGAAGCTAATGTGAGAATTGCTGATTTAAAGGCAGGAATCAAGTGCATGTTGTGGATGAGACTGGAAACAAGTGAAGTGTTTGTTGAATGGTTGGGGCTGTTGAATGGTTGGAGATGTAAGTAAGTAAAGCAATAAACAAACCTGTGAGCTTAAAGCACTCCGTTTGTTGAGGCTGGTTAATGTATTCTCCAGGATTCTGAAAGAACTAGGATGGTAACGAGCAAATGCATCTAACAAATCCTCTGAAGACTAGGGTGACACCTGTTTTAAACACAGAGGGTTGAAAAAGCAGGGTTGGAGAGAAGTATTTACAGCTAGTAAAAAGATTTTAGTAGATGCAGAAATGCAGATGATGACTTAATTTAAGGAGAGGAGATGTTCATACTCAAAGATTGCAAGTGTTCCTGGGTGAGTGGTGGGCTAGCAAAGTAACCAGTTCCCCTTCCTGCTTCCAGAAATGCTTGAAAAATACTGTAAACAACTATTTACAGCAACTGCCACTGCTATGCAAGAAGACAGTACTTTCACGTTTGCTTTCTTTCTTTAAATTGTAGCATAGTCAGTTATGCAAGAACTTCACATCAGGAGAAATTGTGTGGCTCCTTGCTTACTCTTGTATTGGTGCTGGCAATTTCTTATGGAAAAACAGAATTACTGACAATCATATTTGTAAATCTTTAGAAGGTGGTTACACCCAGCTTTCATGTAAAGTTAAAATGTCTGCTTTGGTCTATTTTAACTGCGACAGGTTTTTGTTTGGTTTTCTTTTTATTCCCTTAAATCCATCTGGAAAATGTAGATCAAGTTATGGGACAAACAGAAGTTTGGTGTTCGTAACTATTGATTTTATGGCAAGCTGATGGTTGATTGTTTCTCTTTTTTCCTAGCCTTTTCCCCCTCACAGTCTCATGTGTGTTAGCACCAAGCTCAAACTCTTCTGTATGCAGAATGCTTACTGTACTTAGTTGCTTTCAGTGGGGACAGAGACATAAATTGGAAGAGCTTTCCAAAGCTATCTAATTCCAATTAGAGATGAGATTTTTCTGTGATTTGAAGATGACCACCAGCTTCTATTTGGACTAATTCCAGACTTCTTTCATGAAGTTTACATCGGCGTAGGGATTAAGTGGAGGAGTAAATTTGTCTAGGGGAAAATGGGAACAAAAGAAAAAGACTCAGAAAGTAATAGCTGAAATGTCTAAGAGGTAATATGAGGATCAGTCAAAAGGGAAGAGCAAGGAAATGGGATCTGAATTCAGGACAAACTGGGACACAAGAGAATCATCCAAAGGCAGGAGTACTGTGATGGCCTATGAGGAATGGAGAGTCAGGAATTGGTATACAGGCAGAAACATTAAGGAGGGGAAAAGGAAATGTATCAAAAGTCTAAGGAAGTTCAAAAGAATCAGAATTTACAGGAAGTGCAAAGGAAGGGGGAGTGTGGCAGTGCTTATGCAGGAAGTAGGATGAAAACGCCAGGCAGAGAGTATGGAGGGAGAGCTAATTATAGTAAGGAGGCAACCAGGGATACAGGGAAAGGATAGTGGTGGAGGAAAGTGGTTAATGGTGATATAGCTATGTCCTACCCTATAGGTTAGAAGAGTGGAAGAAGAGTTCTTCATGTTATATATCCATAAAATGGGATATAGTACTAAGTATAATGCAGACTTTTCTAGCCATTGTATGTGTCTCAATTTTGCTTGGAAAAAGAAAATAATTTATCTTATGGGGGAGAATTTATTGATGGAGGAACTGAGATACAGCACTGTAACCGAATAGCTTTTTTTTTCTCATGAGCAATGCTGCTTTGCAGGAAATAAGCTTGGGTAGTGTGGTTCAGTACTTTTCATCTAGAGTAGTAGGCTTTGTTTTCAAGTGAGTTAAGTGTTGGACAGAATTTGAAAAATTTACTTCTTTCTATATGTGAACTCTGTTTCACAAAAATATTTACTATGGAAGTAACATTATACAGTGAAGTGTATTTCTTTGGAGTATATTCTTTAAGAGGTGGCTGTAAAAGTTACCATGAAAGAAGCTATAGTATAAATTCTAGCGCCTGACTTGTTAAACTGGGAAGAAATAGAGAATTGAGGGGGAAGGCTGGAGCTCTGCTCCTCATTGTCTTGGAGCAGTATGGTGTATAGAACCATCTGCTGTTTGTGGACCCCTCAGCTATCCCTGATTAAAGATCAGATTATCAATGTAGTTCTAGTCTGAAATCTATAATTCTGTCTGGGCATTATGCTAAGTATGCGTGTAGATACATCAAAACAGCTGAAGTGATTAGAGCTGAACAAATTACTTTTACATTCCTGAAAGCTTTGTTCTACATTTAGAAGGCATATAGGAAGGGAAAAAAAAAAAAAGTAGTAAAGCGATGCGAACATTCATACAGATTATTTTCTTATATTTTGTGGTTTCTGTTCTTTGTTAGTGAAAGATTTCTTTCCTAGGATATGCAATTTCAAGGAAACTTAGACTGTATTCTAGGGAAGTCAACTTAGAAACAAATGCATTTACTAATCATTTTAAGCCCTTTCAATCAAACAGGATTACTGTTTGGCTATAGCAATAGGAGTGGAAATTTCCTTAGCACATGCAAACACAGAGCCCCTGCTATGTTGTCACATGCAAAACATGCAGTATAGAGTTTTGCAAAGCACATGTTTTTAATCATTTGGGGTTTTTTTCCAGAACTGTAGGTGTATGTTACACAACAACAGAAAAAATACAGCAGAGTCCTCCTACACTTTGAGCTCCATGTAGACTAGATGCTAGCTGTGCTGAAGAGAGTAGCATTGAAGAAGCAATGAAGTAGTAAATCTTTTGTAAGCTGCCTTTTGTTTGGTTTCATTCATTCATTTGCTTTGTTCATTCTCTTCTCTTGCTTAACTGCTCTGGTTGTGGATGATAAGCTTTTCATGTAGGTATTTTCAGGCAGTCTACTCTGTGCTAGGGCTGGAGTGGTGTTTGCCACTGCCTTCCCTGCTCCTGGAGACATATGGATGTGGTGATGGTGCTTGGTTACATATAGGTTCAGGCGTTTATCTCTTCAGTTTCATTCAGCTGATTCAGTAGCTGTTTTCTACTTCTTCTAAGACACAACAGGAGTGCTGATAGGCCTGGACTTGCTTCTCTGTTCTAAACTGCTTCAGGTTTAAAAACAGAAGTTGTTCAGTGTTTCGTGTTAGGTAGTGGCTGTGTAGGAATTTACCTTCCTAATGCTCAGTGGTATAAAGAAGTACTGCTTACTGACTTTTCTAGATATCTTTTATGTACATGAACTCCCTAATTATTTTGGCAAAGGTGACCCTCAGGGGAAAAGTTACTTTTTTACACCAAATATGATGTAAATGGGTGGTTTATACCTACTGTTTGGTACGCTAATAATTGTGTGACTTAAGATTCACTTACACTTCTAGGAAGCTGCCCTTAGTGACACGAGTGCCTGAACTGTAAATTTTAGTTATACTTAACGCTGCTGAAATTCCAGCAGAATTTAAGATCATTGTTTTCAAGACTGTAATAGTGTCTTGAGATTTCTCTAGTTGGGCACCTGAAATGAGTGACAGTATATGACAGTTTGGGTGCTTTCTTTCATTTAAAAACAAATTCTCAAATGGAAATTCATATAATATTATGTTTATGCATATATACAACAAGAACTTACGCTCTTTACTGATAGTTACAGTGAGATGAAGCATCAACAAAATTAAATTAGTGCAATTTCTTTTTTCCATTTAGCCAAAAGAGGAAGATACTGATGTTATCAAATGTTTGATTGCCATAAGTTGACTAATCTTAGATTTGCATTTGCTGCTGTTAATTAGGCTATCATCCAGTTATTTTTTCATGGGGAAAAAATGTATTAATACTGAGAGATCATGCAGAGATTTTCAAAGGTAGTACAATGAATTTTAGAGAGGTTGGAGTGAAAATTGCAGGCTGAAGTCTGGAAGTCACTATAGAATAGAAATAACTTCACAGTGTTTCAAGGTAAAATGAGTTTTATCATTTGATATTGGGCTTTCATGTGAGAACTGGCTGATGAAACTAAAAGGTTAACTATCCAAAATGTATTAAATTGTAGAAGGAAACAACTCCTCACTGAAGAAAACTAAGTTGTAGTAATTCATATGCCACCAGTATTATAGGTAGATGCCTTTCATGAATTTCTACCCTAATAATAGAGAGGTGATGTCTGATGTGTTGCTTTACCTCTAAATTTTAAATTACCTGTCTAATTTTGACAGCAGGTTCAGTGTTTCCCTAGGAACACTGGGTACATTTGAGGTGATTTGTCTTTGTCTCTTCTGGGGTCCCCTCGAGTTACTTGCTGTTCTTTATTGTGGGAGTCTGGTGTCCTAGAAGTTCCAGGTGTGTCATGAACTAGATAAAGTTCGTGTGCCTTTTTTCCCCCTTTCAGAATGGCACCTCATATATAAGTCTGCCAAAGACGTTTGTAATACAGATTTTATTATTTATTTTTGCTAAGAAGTTCTCAGAGGCCTTGTAAGACTGAGATTTGATTGTGGTATGTTGGTGTGGGCTATTTTCTTGGTTAATTTCTGGTCCCTAGAATTATTGGATAAATAAAGAAGAAAAAGTCAAAGGAGTGTTTGATGGGGAGGGATAGGTCATTTTATGCTATGCAGTTCATCTGTGCACACACCATAAAGGTTTTCATTTTTAGGGTAGAGTGAGTGCATCATATATAGGGAAGGCTTACTATTTAGTTTTTCATCATTTTGTAGATACTGCAACTGGGTAGTTGCCTGCTTCAAGTAGAGGGTTTGAAGACTACTAAAACCAAATTAGACCACTGATAGGGGAACTTTTGATTCTCTGGAAAGTGTTTCATTTGTTGATTACACCCATAAATAACTAAAAATTCTCTATTCAAAAAGCTTGTCATATGCAGAATAAAAGGGCATTATGTTCTGCAAAGATTAATTCTTGTTGGCTCTGATGGTGTATAAAAGGATTTAATGCTGGGGAAAAGAGTACTGAATTGAGAAATGTGCAGCAGGAAAATCCCGTCAGGCTAGCTCATCGTAAATGCTATTGAGTGATACAGGGTGAGGATCAGCCTCTTCCCGACAGCTGGGCTCCCAACCATGCAGGGCTTTGATGGATGCTGACAGCAGACAGAAATGCAAAAACATGAAGCCAGAGAAAAGTCTCCTGCAGGCTGAGGACCGGAGAATTTTGACACGGGCAAAGGGATGGGAAAGTTTACTCGGCTGTTCAAGGCAGTCATCACTGGACCTTTATATTGTTATCTGTGTTACTCTGTTTTACATAATGCTATATCACAGGATGTCAAGGCATGCAATATTAAATGTGTGGATGAAGATATCAGGAATTGACTAGTGCAACTAGAAAATTAAACAACAAATAATAAATAAGGGAGTTTTCTTTATACACCCTTTGTTTAAAAATGAGCCACTGTAAAGGTTAAATGCGTCAAATCTATTATATTTCTTATGAGGTCTGCATGTACAGTCCAGTCACCTCATCTTTGAAAGCAGATAGCTGCAATGTTGGTGGTGAAATTAGGAAAAGAGAAGGAAAATTTATTTCTCAGTATAAAAATTGGGTAATACAGGAGGTGGATGTGTTCTGCAGAAATAGTTGGCCTGAGCAGCCTCCATTCTTTTCTCTTAGGCAAGAGGTTTTATTAAATAAAAACGCTTGGTGTCTGCCCCATGCTTTAGTATCTCTTGCGTTTCCAATTTGATGTAGGGAAATGGAATGATTAATACACAGATACAGCAAGTTTTTTTGTTCAGTGTGCAACAGTATCATGTAGTGACTTGTATTAAGCATTTTGTAGGCTCTGGACCTCTTATTGAGATTTTTCTTTACTGATAGAAGTGGTTTGTTAAAGAATGCTGATTTTTAGGCACCACTTCTTTGTTTTACTAAAAAATAATATCATTGTACAAAGTCATTACACTCAAGTGTGTGTTTGTATACAGCATACAGTAGTGTCAAATTTTCCTGTCTTTTACCTTTGCAACAGAATTATCTTTTACTTCCAAGTGTTAAGCTCCCAAAGCAGTGGTATTACTTCGTTCCACCACGCACACCCTTAGCTGTATGCGCAATAGTTTAGAGCTGAAATGTTTGCTACATTTTTCTGCTGGAGAGACCAGTGCTTGTTCAAACAGACTGCCTTGGCACAGGGCCCACAGGAACCACATACCCAGATGCTGGAGAAATAATGCTTTTGTGGAAAGGGACTTTGCAGAGACAATTCTGCCATAAACCCTGCCCTTCTTATTACACGTCTGTCTCTGTACCTTCACAGTCTCCTAAGTAGATGGATCTCACGCCTTAGAGTTTATTTATACAAATAAACTGTCATAGCTGCTGTAGGATATAACGTTCTGGAACATTTCTTCACATGCACACTCCAAATAAAGATAATTGCCCCAAATTAAAGTTTTAAAAATTATTATTCTTCTAGAATATGTTCAGAGGATAGACTGCCTTGCCCCAGACTGTACCTATGAGGGTTTTTTCCACTCTTTGTATCAGTCCCTCCCTGAATGTGCCAACTGATCAGTGGAAGGAAACTGGAGAGGATTTAGAAAAGAAAGTAATACATGGAGGGAGGAAATGACATAACAGTAGGAGAATGGAAAGAGGATCTTGGAGGGGGATAACATAATTTAGGAAGTTTTTTACCACCTTCTGTAACAGGAAAAAGTGGATTGAGACCAGCAGTGTAGACAGCTATTCATTTCTAATAGAAAAATAACAAGTGAGATAGCATGTCTGTGGATATCTCTGATCTTTTGAGTCAGAGAGGATTAATTACAGCCAGTATCAGATTGCCTGTAAAGATACACCAGAAACGCCAAACGATTGTGCTTGCTGGGTACGAGTGTTCAAAACTTGCTGTTGTTACTTTTTAAATAAGACCAATCCAGTAAGGCACAAGAGCTGATCCCTGCTCTGCTGTTTCTACAGTAATTATTTGATCACTTCTCTTCTCCTTACTAACTGACTTTCTTCCTCTGTCCTTTTGTTTTTGGAAAGGACATTCGTATTTTTGTTCAGAATCTGCAGCAGCCTCTGGCATTATTACTTATTCTGAAATGCTGGAATGGGTGAAGTACAGGAGGATTTATGGCTACTGATTAGCCCAATGTTTTAATGCAAATTGCTAAAATTGAGAGTGAGATTAGATTTTGGTTAAAAGATATAGTGGTTAAGATAATTGTTTATGTTGGATCTAAAGTTAGTATGTTAATATTTTATTTGTATCTTTGTCAGTTAGATGTGCAGTATGGGGAAGAACACATAGGTTCCTATCTCCAGGATTTTTTTTCAAATGACTTGAGGATTTTATTCCCAAAATTTTCTTACTGCTTTAGCAGTACTTCCAAGCATTTTTGTTGATGTTGTTGTTCCAATGGACTCTTTATGCCTTTAAAAAAAAAAAAAAAGGAAAAAAAATTGGTTGCCTTGAGACTTTTCACAAATTCAGATCCAGTTCTTTGAATATTTTCAGCAAAAACCCCATCCAAATAACCAAAAATGTGAAATAGTTAATTTTAGCATTTCTAAAATGAAACTGCTGTGGGTAAGAAGAAAGGAATGTATTAGAGAGTTTCAACTGTTTTAAATAAAAAATAGAGCAAAGATGATGGCCTCCTGCTTCCCCTTCCTCCCTAACTACTTCCCACAGTAGGCCGTTGTGCTGTCATGAAGTCACTCGTACCGAGCTGTGAGAAGGCAAGTTTAGTTTTCTTCTTTCCCTTTACTGGATTTAGAAAATGTTTGTTTCTCTTCAGAATAACCTGGGGGGCTACCTACTGTTTCTGGTTGAAAGTGCCTCAGTTTTTAGTTTTTAAACTGATTGCTGGAAACTGGGAGATTATCCTGGGGAAGGATGTGTATCTGCTTTTCTTTGCTTGCTGCCCTAAACATCTGCTGTTGGCCGCTACCGATACAGGGTATCAGATTAAATGGAGTGTTGATATGACCCACTGTGGCTATTTTTCTGTTCTACTACAGAAAAACAATTATTTTCTGGGCCACAGAGAAATAGTGCACTGGTGTAAGGACACTTGTGTAAGATTAAAAACCCAGACTTCTGCTGTAAGTTTGACACAAAAGATGTTTAATGAACATATAACTACTAGAGCCTGGGGACTCTCCATTTATGCAGCTACTGCCTGTTTTTTCCCCGTACCCTTTGGTTCTTTAAAAGGTGCCAAAATCATCTTTGGGATGTTGAGTTACTCAGTTTCTGCCTTCCTGCTTTTTTAACTCCCCCAATTAAATATGATAAAAATAGAACAGTTTATTTTCCCCACACTCCACTGAAAAGACCAAATAATACATTCATTTTTTGTGCCAACCTGAAATGTATTAAATATATTTATTAATTTGAGCCAATACCCCTTCCAGAAGACAGAAGCCTGTACATTCAATAGGTCTATTTAGACATAAATTGGTTTGATGCTAGTTTTGAGGTTCTTTTTGTTGCTTGGTTTCTTTTTAAAGAAGCAGCAATGAAATGTCTGAACATTGTATTTCCCAGTGGGCTTAAATCTTTCTAAATGTGAAATGGACTTGAACAGCTTTATTATTATTATTATTAAAGTGTCAGGGCAGATAGCAGTGTATGAAGTAGGATGTAGAATAACATTTCAGGAAGTTTCAGTAACCTCGGACTGATTTCTTTGTGGTAAGATGGGGTTGGTTCTAATTAGTTGGCAGACTTTATTGCTCAGAGTAGAAAATTTTGAAGCAGTTGAAATGGAAATTGGCCTTTGGCAAGTGAAACTGGACCTTGTTCCTACATGAGGAATAAAGCTTTGCAACTAATCAGTGGTAGTTGACTCCTCTCTCTAGTGCTTATTTTGAGAGCCGTGTTCTCTTCTGTTTATTTTGATATGCTTGTCCCCCTCCCTAATATATTTATTGCAGACATGTTTGTTGCTAAATTCTCATCAGGCATATAGAACTTTAAAATATTTTGTGTAATTATTTGAATTGCTGCTTCTACACTCTGTATGGGCCTCAAAAATGCATTTTCTTCATTATTGTAATTTTGTGGCACCCCAAATACCTAACACTTGTATTACTGAATACCTTCTGAAAAATACATCAGCAGCGTGTCCAAAGGTTATTTGTGATGGGTGCCAAAATGTTAGCCTTAACTTGCTAGGAAAAAACCAACACGAATTACCAGTTTAAAAAAATTCAGCTATTGCAGGTAATTTTAGGGTTGAGGTTTTTTGTGGTGCATTAGGAACGTGTGGTAACTGCACAGAGAGATAAACTAATTGAAGATACAGCAAGAAAAATGAAAAATTACAGATTTTTCAAATGTAGCAACTGGGCATCTTTTGTAATCGTTTTCACTGTGCAGCCTTAGGTTGTAAGGTAAAATAGTTTTCAAACTAAATCATGTTTCTGTGCCATTTTAAGAGAGATTAGCTATATGTTTTGAAGACGAATACTGATATGAGCACCGGGTTTGATAATAAATCTCCTAACATTCAGGTATTTTAATCCAATATTGCCATTTATTTAGAAGCCTTGAAATTCATGGCAAGAGAACAAGATCAATACCAGGCTGATCATAGCATATTTGTTTTAGACTTGTCAAACAAGTGATCTCTATGATCTGTAGATGCTCTACAGCAACACCACATAGATTCTGATGTAAAAAGTAATTTACCTTAAAAATGGTTTCACAAGATTAACAGTAGAAGTCACAGAAAAGTAAATGAACAGAAGACATAAATACTGTGTTTCGAAAAATATTGCACTGACAAGGGCACACTCAAGAAGGTCACTTTGGAGTTTATGTTTCAGTTCACACTGCATAAACCACCACTCCTACAATAATATAACTTCTTTTTTAACGTACTGTGTAGAATTTGGGTTTTTTATTCCATAAATCAAAGCTATATTTACTGTTTTTAACAAGAAGGAAGTCTGAGCACTCATCAATAGAAACTGAGTGGGACTATGGAAATGATTTATATGGCCTCTTTGACTACACTGGCCTGAAATAAACAGATGCCAAAATAAACAGTCTTGTATGAGAGTTTTTTGAGTCAAAAGGAGTAGCATTACATGAGAGGACAAAATGATCCCACCATATGAATTACACGGTCACTTTTTCTTCTGGTTCAGAAGTTTACTGGCCATTTTAAGTAGGTAAAAAGAAACGCTAGAAAATGCAACACCAGAAGCAATGTAAAATTTCACTGCTTCTGACACTACTGAAAGTGCACAAAGCAGTTGAACTAGGGGAAGGTAGCGTTTTGGCATGTGTGTGAGGATGAGTGTAGTGTGTGTATGTTTATGAAACAAATACAGGATTAGAAATTCAAAGTATAATAATTAACTGTATTTAAACTGATTTCTAAGTGCTAAGATTTGGACAAAGAAAAGGACGAGAAAATCTGAAGAATAGTACTAAAGGCAAAGAGCCATCATTTTCACGTTTTATGCCAAAGTGACTCCTTTGAAACCCTAGTTATGAATAAGGACCAATATCTTACAATTAAACAAAGGCAAAGTCCCCCTTCCTATTTTTTTTTGTCTATAAGCAAGACTAAAATACAGTATTAAAGATGCAGATTTTTTCAGTATTTTGTCCATCAGTCTGTGTGCACACATAAACACTCTCAAATGCAGCATTATCAAAAGATTTCACAAAGGAATGGAGGACTAGAAGAAACCTCCTACAGGAGCAAGTCTAGGTTCTTACCACAATAGGAAACAACATAATAATATTTCATAAATTTATTCAGGTCCCTCTTAAAATGGCTAGATGTCTGTTACCCTCTATCTCCTGTTTGGAAACCTGTCCAGAATTGGATTTGTTTTTCTAAATTCCTAGTCACGGTTAGTTTAGGTACAGCTTTTAGCCAGGTGTTCTAATGCTAACGTTATTTTTTAGCTTAAATCCTTTTCCCCCTTTGTTAGCACTGGTAAGGATTTTAGGTAGGACCCTGTCCATTCAGGAGAGAGGAGGCCACCTGTGGCCTGTCTGTCAGGGGAACTGAACAAGCACAAGGTTTGGGCAATCAGTGCCGTATTATCCAAACAATCATATTGATCGGTGGTTGGTTAGATTGCCAAACAATCTAGGATGCCTGAACATCCTTGGGTGACTGGGGATCATTTCAGGAAGGCAGCCTGTTCTTCCTACGTTTTGTGCCTTTAAATTTTTAAAAATTATTTATTTAAGCATTCTGTGCTTTTTATTTATTTATATTTGTGTAATGGGCACGTTCCAATTCCCTCTAGCTATCTGCTTGATCTAGGCTGTTTCCTACAGCCTATTCCCAATAATCTAATTACAAAACCAGAGCAATTCAAGAAAGACTTTTCATTCCGTTCCATAGTTCACATAGTGGGGGATGAAACAACACCTACATTGCCTCCAATTTGTGTGTATATTTTTTTTGTGTTTATCAGAGTCAAAAAATCCAGTGGTTCATGTAAGCTGTCTAGATCAACAGTTTGGACCTACGCCTTTTTTGCTTTCCAAACACTATACATATGTAGTATTCACTGACTTTATTTTTTTTATTTGTTTGTTTCTGTGTCCTTGGTGGAAGGAGATCTCTTGTATCTTAATGTTTTTGTTTTTCACGGCTATATCACTTTAGCACCCTGTGGTGACTCTGCAATCATCTTGTAAGCCTTTGTTCTCCTTAATTTTTTTCTGACTGATCTCCCAGTTCGTATACGTATTTTTCCCTTGGATACACAACTTTGCAGTCTTCGCTGTAGAATTTCTTCCCATTCTTATTAATCACATCATTGAATTGAATCAACAATAAAACATGTACATTTTTAAAGAATGAAACATAGTTTATTTTTCTGACAGTTTTTTCATATTGCTAATTACAATATTTTTCTAGGTTTTATATGCAAATGCAATTGCATGGAGTACTAACTGTCAGAAGTTACTTCAATTCCTCACTTCTTTTGGTTGATTTTCTTTTTTTTTTTTTTTTGACTGGGAGAGGGTAGAAATAACAAGTGGAATCTATGTTGGCTTGATGCAAAGGTAGGATACTGGGCTATACTGGGATAATTTGTTTCTTTTTTTCATGGCTTTGGAGTGGATCACCTACCTGAACAGAAGCTGAGGTGAGTCCTCAGCTAGCAAAGTCAGTGTTAAGTCAGTGTTAGTCAAGGTGGTATCTAGCCAGCTTCAGTCATGTTGGTTCCCTGGCTGTTTCAGCATCGTTCTACAGACTCAATGTCCGCTCTCACCATCAAAATGTGGTAGCAGTTTCCAGACAAACTGAACTTATAAAGCCTGCTTCTATTTTGGTGAATGAATATCTGAAGAAATGTTGAGACTAAGGTAACGATAAGGGTTAAAAAAACCCATAGCTGATGGAGATAACAGCGTAGTAAAAGTGCTCACCACACTCATGCAGCTACTGAATTCTTGTTCAGAGATGTCTCTGGAGGATTCCTCAGCAGAGGCACCTGGGTATGTTGGTCCTCCTACTCATTCCTGGTTTTCCCGTTGTCTTTCCTGTTGGGTTGTGTTGATCAAGGGGCTGCCTGCTAGCCAGAGTTGGAAAGTTTACCCAGCTGAAAAATAGCATCCCTGCCCCTCATCATTTTAAACACAGATCATTTCTCTCTGATGGTTTGCGACACGTACCCACAAGGACTTGCACAGCCTGAGCTGAGGAGGCAGGAAGGGGAAGAAGGGAGGACCCAAAAAAGCCTGACCTGACAGTCCTGTACATTTTCACCACCTTAGGGCTTTAGGTTTTGCTTGTTCTGTTGCCCTCAGTAGTGTCTGTGCTTGCTTTTTTTCCTGTCACCCTTGTTTGAGTTTTTGTGTGGACTGGCTGGCTGAGAGAGCCAAATGCTTGAATTGTCATGGGTGGTGTGTTGGGGCAGCAGCTGTCATTTCTGCTGGGCCCTGGCTACGCTGTGTTTTACGGGTTTGCTCTTCCACCGCCTAATCCCAGGAAAAGCAGGAGTCACTTGAGAGAAGGTGCAGACCAAAGTGATGACTTTGGTCGAGGAAGAGGACTTGAAGTGTTTCCCTTACTGAGAGTCTGTGGTTTCTGGCTGAGGCAGTCATGGACCAGAAGATTTTTCTGAATCCAGGTCTATCTGGATCCCTGACCACAGTAGTGCAAGTGGTTCATAATTCCTCCAATGCATTTATCCTTCCAACACTTCTCTTTTTTAAGAAGTACTGCCTTCTTTTCTTTCTTCTCCCCCTCCCCCAAACTAAATTGCAGAGATTAAATAATTTATCGACTGCACACACGGATCTGAGACTTAGCTGGGAACTGAATCTATAACTTTTAAGTCTCTGGCCATCAGTCTTCTCTTTGGACTGTTGTTCATAATGCTTGTAGTTGGAGACATTCCTTTCGCTTTGTCTCCGAGAGGGTAATTGCCCTTTGATGCAGTTGTCAATGAAATTATCATTCCTCTGTAGTCAGCTGATCTGAGCTTATTTTCTGAAGTTATTTTTAGAAATCACTGAATACACAGTGAGGGAGTTTCCCTGGTGTACTCCCATCCCGACAGGTGACTAATCTAACCTTTGAGATCGCACTGTGCACAGGTTTGTTAGAGTGGATGCAGTTCAAATTACTGGAAAGGGTGAATAGAGCAGTGTGGGACTTTTATGGGCTTTCTTCAAAGTTTTTCCCTTCCTCTTCCTCTTCACTTCAGAATTCCAGGTGAAAAGGCCTCTGCATTTCTCCTACTAATATGTTTCAGATGTGAACTATAAAGATGCTGGAGGTAAAAGTTCCAATGGATATAGCAGTACCATGACACTATAACGTTAAGGCAACAGCTAAATCTGTTGGTTTCCATGGAATGCTGCAAAGATTTTGCCCAGCTATTTGTGGTCTGAAGGGATTCAGTTTAAGACTACTCCCATAAATATGAGGGATAATATTTCTTTTTGCATTCAGTATGTTAAAATAATGGGATAGGATCCTAGGAACTGACTTTTCCACATCATTTCTCTTACACAAATTTTTAACAATAAAACAATGGTAGGTCAGATGTATAGCTGCTGCAATTCACTGAAAACTTTTGAATGGAAACTGGAATGAATTTGGTCCTTTTTGTTTGCTTTTTTAGCATGTATCATGCTACACAGCTCTTGGCATAATATAATTCGTAGTGTTTGGTATTGTTCTTCAGTGGAGTCTAAGACATCCCCATCTCTGGAATTCATACTGATTTTCTTGATGGTTCACAAAGGTTTTTTCTTTCTTTCTTTTTTTTTTTTTTTTATAAATGATTTGTAGAACCATAATTCTGCTTCTCTGTTCCAGAACAATTGTACCGTTTTGGGTCTGCCCATATTTCATTTCAGTAAGAAAATGGTTGCCTGCTTCCAATTCTTTCTTTGAAACAAATTGGTTATAAGAGCTTGAGTATTTTGGACAGGCTTTAAACTTGAATTTTATGTTGTGTTGGTGAAAGCTTTGCCTAGTGATAAAATGTGTGAAATACAGTTGAGAGATATGCAATTTATTTTGTTCAGCATAGCAGTGAGAAAGTTCATATGGTTGGGAGTGCAATTAATTAACTAAATTATCCAGAAAAACTGAAATTAAATTCCATTTTTAATATTCTGCCTGGGGAAGTGATATTTCTTGTTTCTTCAGCAGTGTCAGAACATACAGTGGGCTGAAACTGTTTTAAGCTTCTTTAATAATTTAACATAGGAAGAAGATACCGTGTAAATAGTTTCATTTTAGATGCTGCTGGGTATATGGGATGTTGGTCACGAGCGAAAGAGAGATGTATTTTTGTGGACAAGAGTACAGAGTAGGTGGATGTGAGAGCAACTGGCAAGTAATTTATTAATTACAGAAATTAAGTTAACTAACATAGCAGTGTTATAATTACAGAAGGTTTCCAGGGCACAGGTTTACCAGAGGACTATCCAGCATTCCGTATTTAATTTTTCTCTTCTTTTTTAGGCTCTGGATGTTGACCGAACTGTTCTGTATAAAATGAAGAAATCTGTCAAAGCCATAAACATATCTGGTTTGGGTAAGTACATAATAATTCCTGGTAGTTTATATTGGTGAAATTGGAGGATTTAAAGAGTCAGTCGTCTCACTGAATTGGAAAGAGTTATATGGGTAACTCTAAGAAGAGAAAAACGTGCATTTAAAAATAGGAGTCTTGAACTAGCTGCTTGATCGTGAACTCAGTAAGGATGAAATTTTTTGAGACTTCTTTTTTGAGGCTGGCACACTGCTACCAAGGGGGAAGCCGTGCTCTCCTCTTGCCACCTCCTCTGGGCTGCCTGCTCCTTCTGCCACACCCCTGGTGTTTGGCAGATCCCAAGATGAGATTTTTAACACATATAAAGCTGCATATGCAGTGAAATCAACTGAACTGGGATTAGATGAGCACCTGAAATGGTAAGGCATATATGTATTATCAAGAGCTGAGGGCACGGGAGGGGTGAAATTACTGTCTTTGGCAGCAGTAAGAAGCTCCATTGGTTCTACTGCTTTGTAAAACCTCACCCTTCCTGGTGGCTTCCAGTTATGTGTGTTGAGAACTTCACGGCGAGAGAGCTGATGAGCTACAATTTTTTATTGTCACGATGCACAGAGTCAGGTATTTCTCTTACAACGCTGATAAAAATACAACAAACTATTGCTGTGTGCATTTTTATATGTGTGCCAATCTCATGGAGTTTTCTGTTTATCTTCTTTGAAAAAATAACTGAAGCTTTTGTTTTCGTGGATCAGCAGCACTTTGTGAATAAGAAACAGCACTTGTTTTTGTAGATAAGAAACAGCATTTTTTGGCTTTTGTTCTCGCTTTGCAGTTCGTAGCAATTAGAACTAAAACAACCTATATGACGTGCAAAATAGATAGGCCTGGCAACCTTGGAGAGCCACCAATATCTGAAAACTTATGGGCACGATGGTGTTCAGATATGTGGTTGTTACAAGGATTGCTGTTGTGGTATAATTCCTATCAGCTAATTGAAAGAAAGTTCTTTCTTGCCAAACGTAATGAAGTGCTTATCTTTGGATCATGGAAAGTCCAGTTTGAGATTCATCTGGAGCTATCTCATCTGTTACATATTTATTTGGCGCCCTTTCTTCTGGGTTTTTGATTGGGCTTTTTCTTTTTTTTTAGAGTGCTTGACTATGGCTTATAATCAGTGTACTTGTTAGAGCTTTGTAACAAAGCACTACAGTTTTTGCTTTACCTTGCCTAGTTTTTTTAATTCATTATGCCCAATCTTGACAATAAAAGTTTGGAGGAATTTCTCTTCCACCAGCAGAAATATCACTAACCCAGCCACTTGGCCAGCTCTCAGGGTTTCTTTTCATAAAACAAGAACTGTGGCCCAGCACTCATAAGAACACAGTTACTGGATTTTAAATATAGGTTTCCTGAGTATTGAGTATACATGGTTTTGCTTTCTTTTTTAATGTGTAAATTGAGAAACCATTTTGGAGGTTTGAAAGTGACTCCAATTTGTACATAATTTAGTTTCTTTCTTAAAAAAGCGCCTCTAAGCCCTCAAACAAACCTGGCTCATTTCTTTTTTTGATAGATTGCAAACCTTTTGTTTGTTAGGACACTTAATCCATCAGGAAGAAACTGTAGGGGAGGGAGAGTATTTTGGAGGGTTCCATGAACAAATATAATTTTGTGTTCTTCAGAAGCACTTGTGGAGTACCAGCTCAGCTAATAGTATTGCTGCAATAACTGCTATCAGCATTCTGGGGAATGTCTCAGAACTGCTGTTGAGCTGCTGGTTTGTTGGCTTTGTTTAATCTGATACGTAGATCCAGAAGAACAGTCCCTAGGATGCTGGGTAATAGAAAACTCTTGGGGATGTTGTATGGAACAGAAAGCTCTTGTTTCCTAAGGTAAAAAGGCAGCGTGATTCAGCTGCTGATTGCACATCTAACTACAACAATTAATGGTAGGAACCTTTTCACCTTGTTTCATGCTGTGGCAGACTTTTCTTTTTTGCTGTATAAATTGTGCCCTGACCTCCACCCTCACCTGGGTTCGAATACGCGAAGCTGGAAGCAGGAAGTAGAAAGAGTGCAGAAAATAATATAGAAATAATTCAACTTAACTTGGGTAGTCATGGGAACTAGAGGAGTTGTGACCTGCCATATCCCTGGCTTTTGCTGTCTGTGCCAGTTTGTTCCAAGCTTGTTCAGGTGTGTGTACGTCACACAATAGTGTTAGTTGAACACCCTTCCTTTGTCCTACAGCTCAAGTAGGCAAATAGTTTAGTCAGTGCTCAGCCCCTGCTGTCGATGCTGAGGAAAAAGTACAGGTCAGTGCTAGGACATAGTTTTTAAATTGAACAGCTATATGCAAACTGTCTTTTACAGGCTGCAAATTCAAGTGCTGAATGCTAAAACTTGTAGAATTAATGCTGTTTATGTAAATTTCATTCTGCATGTATATTATGACAGTCTTTAATTACTTTATATTATACCACTGCTCCAGAGGGTTTTAGTTTCATATATTGGAAATTATAGAAAATTTGTAGCTACTTGAGAAATAAAGTTCTTGAATGGCTGTCGAAATAGGAATGTGAACAGACAGGCTTGTTTTTAAGTTGGAGTGTGCTAGGTTTATTGAACAGCTTGTATAATTAATTCATAGAAATTTGGAGAAAGAATATCGCATCAAGAATCCTTTGGATATTAAATGTGTTGATGTATACAAATGGGCTTGAAATGAAACTGGATCATTGATTGTTTGAACAGATTAATCCTCTCTAAATAATCTTCAGGGTTTATGCTGGTCTCGTGTTCAATGACCAAGAAAGGGTCTTTATTCTTATTAATGCATAATTTGTTTTCTAGGATGTGGGGTTTTTTTGTGACTTCCTTTGAAATGTTAGAAATTGGCCACGGGTAGAATAAGAAATAGGTGACATTAACTTTTTGAGGTGCCAGCTTGGTGTGCTTTGTCCATGTGCTCAAGCTTGACATGGTCGCTAAGCTTGGGTTCAGAAAGACAGATCAAATTGACAGGGACTTTTTATGCCTGTCTACACAAGTAAGTAATCTGGTGTCCTAGGAATTAATCACTAGGTCAGAATAGTTAAGACTAAGACCCCTCAGATTTCCTTTGTATTTAAATCAGGGGAACTTTCTGTAGGCCTAGATTTCATCTCATTCCCTGGGCTGAATAACACCGTAACGCATAAAGCTCAAAGCTTTCTGAAGGGCAGAAGCCTTAGGTGGTACTGGATGACTTGCGTTGGTGCAGCCCACGCTGATTCAGAATCTGCTGTCTCCATTAAACATTGGACCGCTTCTGGGACAGAGCTTCTGGTTTCCTTGTCTCAGGAAGAAATCTAGTTGTTGTGAACCAAAACTGCTTTGAGAACTGAACTGGCCTGTGGTAAATTCAGGCTGCTGGGGTTTGCTTCAGGTCCCCACTGCTGCTCTGAATTGGAGAGCTAACAGAGGTACAGGTTTTGTCCTCATCTGTAATGGAGTTTGTAGTCCCATTTCTTTCCAAAGATGACCTGAGAGTCTTATTTGATCTCTTGCCTTCTATTGTAGAGATCCAGGACTTTGCCAACACACTTAATCTCCTCTGTTTCTTTGTTCAGCACACAATTAAATGTAGCAGCACACAGTTTAAGAGTGTTAATAAAAGACTCATTATAGGAGTTGAGAATTGTTATGCGGTCTCTGGTATGGTACAGAAATATTGTGGGTCTTTTCAGGGTGGATAAGTGTCAGGTGATTGTCTAGTCTCGATGACATATTGTCCTTTGTATAGCATGTGGATAGATCCACATAAACCAGAATTAGTAAGATACGTCATACTTCTGGCATCAGCATTAAAGTATAAATAATAAATGTTTATTGTATCAAGTAAACATTTTTAGCAAGAAATCTTCAGATTTTTTTTTTTTAAATCAATTGTAATTTCAATAATCTTTATCTACTGATGACATTTTCATGTTTTTCTCTTTTTGAAGCTCACGTGGAAAATGAAGAACAGTATACACAAGCACTGGAGAAATTTGGAGGCAACTGTGTTTGCAGGGATGACCCAGATTTGGGAACAGCATTTTTAAAATTTTCTGTGTTTACAAAGGAATTAACTGCCCTCTTCAAAAATTTGGTAAGAATTACTTAAGAAAAACATGTTGAAATTTTAAGGCTATTACAAAAGCTGTATTTCTGAATTATAAAAGCTCTTCATGTGGAAGACAATTTGTGTTTTAGCAACCACTGTTCTTAAAAAATTCTTGGCTTAGGAAAATGTCTCATGCCTGGCCTTTCCTCTTGCAAAACTCAAAAAACCCAAAATCAAAACAAAACAAAAAAAACCTCACACCACAAAACCCAAATAAACCCAACAAAAATCCCTCTTCCAACAATCCTCACAGCTAAAAGTGTTATAAAAAGTAGTTATAAAAGTAGTTCTCAAAATAAAATTGTTATGTATTATAAAATGCACATATCAGTTTGCTTTAAAATTGATAAACCAGCAAAACCCGACTTGGTTTACTTTGTGTTTGTGTTGCTATTGCTTTACTTTTTCACACTTTCCAATTGTATTTATAAAGGGAGATTTCAGTGTCCCTGGAAGAGAGAGTCCCTTGCTTCTCAGGGAAGAGTCAGGAAAACAAAGTCAAACATAATGCTATAATGACAATAGTGTCCACTGGGGACCAATCCTGCAACTGAAGCCAGTAAGGCTTAAAAGCACTCTTCAGCGAGCCAAGTGGGATGGAGCCAAATGGAAGAATGGGAGTTTTAATTATGAATGGAGAATTTTCAGCCTCAATTTCACATTAATCAGAGGGCATAAAAAGAGCAGATTCTGACTGTTCCTACTAGCTAGAGTTTTCCCATGTCTGAGTAAGTCCCAAAGCACAGAACTTTTAGGGGGCTAGGAAGGGGAGATGACCCAGATTCCTACAAACATTTAAAAGTCTGTGCCTGCTGAAATCAATGGGAGGGAGACACATCAAATGCTTTTGTGAGTCTAGACCAAATGTCTGTAGTTTGCAGCCAGCTGGTCATAATCAGTTCTTTGGGGAATGTTTCCAGCTGATGGGATTTAGGGCATTCTCATCCATTCCCTGATGGTGTCCTCTCTTTTTGCCCAATTGTGATAGTGATGAGAGAGAAACTAGCCCCGAATATATTTATGAACAGTGAAATGTGTTTCATATTGGTCATATTGATTTGAATATCTCTGGATGTACAAATATTATCTGAGATTATGTATCAGAAGAGACATCCTTATTGGGTGTGAGTCAGTTATGCTGCGTCCCCTGTACAGAGGTAGACTGCTCATATGGAAGGGGAAATAGAATGGGTCTTCTAATTGATGCCTTCTGTTGACTGAAAAACCCTCTCTATCGTGTATTAATTGCAATATGGTGACTTCATTAGGCAAATGGACCTGGGAAATGTGATGTTCAGGTGGATTTAAAAAGCAATCTACTAAAAGCTGCAGCCCCTCCCCAGAAAAACCTTTAAATGTATTATATTTCAAGGAGACTTTTAAAAGCTAAAAAATGTTGCAATTTTCCAGAAATCTTAATTAATTTTTCTCTTAAAAACAGCAACTAGTATCTTTGCAAAATATTTCTGACGAGTAACTTTTCTTCCACAAACTGGAAAGGAAAACAAAAGCAAAATAAATGTCTACAGGAAGCGTGATGCAAGTTTTTATTGGCTTTTTAGACACTTAGACGTTTTGTGTGTCTCCTTCAAGGAATATTTCTAATTTTTTTTTGCTCTGTACTGCTTTATGTATTTTTGCTTCAGTTTGTATGTATGCAAAGAGGATCTGTCATGAGACAGTAGCTAAATCTTTAGTTTTTCTCAGTTTGTGGTTTGATTTTCTCTATTTTTGAAGCAAATAAATTTGCATAGATATTAATGTAATTTTGGGTGGTTTTTTTTTTACATTGCAAAAGTGTAGGCACCTGCTCTGTTCCTCAGTACTGTCTGGTGAAGGACAGGTCTCTATATGGTTCTGCTCTTTCCTAATGTCCATCATATTGTTGAGGTTTGAAGTTTTTTGTTTTCTCCTGCTTAGCAAAGACAAGCTGAAGAAGTAAGGGAACCTAATGCTCTTTGAATTTAGTGTCTAAGAAAATAGTTTCCTCCAGAAAGAAATACATATGAAAAAAAATGTAAACTTCATTATTGCTTGAAAATACTATATTTGTAAACAAGGATTCTGAAATTATAAAAGAATTATAAAACAAGATTATAGTTTTATGTAACTTTGCCTTTAGAAGTTAATACCACTAGAATAGATTGTTGATAACCAGTCACTTTGAAAATCTGTTCTTAAGCTCACTGAGGGAGATCTACTTTTCTAAGAGATTACAAAGGTATTGGCTAGTGTAAAAGTTCTGTAAAGTAGTTGGAAATAATTTGGGGTCCTATTTTTTTGTAGGCATAGCCATGTATAAAACAAGCCCCATGTATTCTCACAGAGTGGTGAAGTATCCAACTCTGAATGTTTTAAGCTCATTGGCAGTAAAAACATCCCCCTCCCCTGCTGTTTCCTTGTAGCACCCAACAAATTTGCTCGTAAATAGTTTCATCAAAAATGTGGCCGTGGCCATACAACCTGCTGCTGTAAAAAAAAAACCAAAAAACAAAACAAACAAACAAAACCCCCCAGCATTCTGAAAGATCCCTTTTTAAGTAGATCTTTCTCTGGAGTTTCATAGGGCACTGAATTTCCACAGAAGACATTAGCTGAAATAAGTGGGGAATGTGCAAGGAAGTGAGAGGACGTGTTCGGACTGGAGCAGATGCCAAAGCTATTAACACTGGCAAAGCTTGAGGGCTACTGTCAAGTTTTGCTTTGTCATATATTTTACTTTTGTTTCTAGAAGCTGATGTGTTCTGTCAGCTCTGGGTGGCATTTAAAGCTGTAGCTGTAAAGTGCTTCTGCAAAAAGATTTTCCTTAAACTTGTCTTTAGTAAGCTAAAGGAAAGCTGTTAGAAAGTTCTTTTACATTAACAGGGATTTTAGGTTCTTGTTTTCTCTATTATTTTGAAAGTTTTCCCAAAAGACTTTGATGTTTTAGTGGACTTATCAAGGCATCAGTGTTTTAAAATATTTCATTAACATCTGAAGGTTTTTTCGTCTTGGAATCCAATTATTCAACTGTAAACTATTCAAGTTAAAGTTCAGGTCTTGGGTTTTCATATGTGTTCTGTTACGCTGCTTTTATGTGTGCACTTTTAAATAGTGCATAAAACTCAAAAAACCCTTTGAAGAACATTGGTTTTTCACATTTGAAGTGATTTATAAAATGCTTCTTCTAATAAAATGACATTTACTGCATATCAGGTCCTTGTAGCTACTCATTTTAGTTCTATCTAACCCATTGTTTGCAGTTTGGATCCCTTTATGATATACCGTGCTTTTTATTTTTCCTCTTGCTATAACTCAAATATCAAGCTACAAATTTTTCCTCAACTTTTTTTTCTGGATTAGAAATGTTTTTAAAACAACCGAGCAATCCATATATCTTTTTTGGTAGCGAACTACCAGAAAATACTTGAGGCTTTTTCAGAGGTAACCCAGTGCCTTTTGTGGCACGTACAGCCTTGCTTCTTGATGGTAACCTTGGTGCTAATTCCCGATGGGATGGTGGCACTCTCAGTTCCCAGGCAGGTTAGGTCTGTATGGTGCTTGCTTATAATGTTAATTACTCTGTCTTCCTAATAAATTTAGTGCCAAATGGTAAAGGCGTGAGTCTTAATATGAAAAATATTCGGATAAGGAAAGGCTCATTGCAATGTGTTTGCACTTTAAATATGTTTTTTTTCCTTTCAATCCTATTAGATTGCTTCACCAAGAAGAAATAAAATCTGTAGTTGCTTGTCATCCTTGTCAGCACTCCTTGAAAAGGAATTTGATCTGTGAAGATGAAGTAGCTATATAACAAATTCCATTTTCTGTATCTGTTGTTCTTCTACATATTATTGTCCTTTCTTTTTCATTTATTTAAATTTAAAGCTAATGAAAAATGATGGATTGAGAGAACTGGTATCTGATATTTCCACTCTGTGGAAGGTAGCTGGGAGAAAAATTCTATGTGAGAAATTTTTCTATTAATAATCCTTGGATTTTTAGCCAGGAAAAATGGAAGAACAACCATAATATTTCTTCTAACCATATGCTTCTGTTTTACTTCAGTTTTTAAATGTAAGAAGAAAGGAGATTTGCTTAAATGTAAAAGACAACAAAACTGAAGGAAATATCCTTTCTGTATTAGATAATGAACTTAAGAAATTAATGCCCAGAATTTTCTTTCTGGGATAATAAGTAAGACTAGGGTTTTAAAAATATGTTTAGTGCCTGAACCTTCACAGGCATATTTAGTTTAGAAGGACTCATCTTAATTAAGTGTATAAAAAAAGCTACTGTTATACATATTTGAGGTTGGAGTATTGTATGTGAAGCTTAATGATTTAAGCTGTATTGTTTCTGTTTTTCACTGGTACACCTGAGGAAAGACTGGCTCAATGGCAAGAAGACAAACATAAGAGTACTGTTTGATTTGCACTTGTAAAGATATAAACCAAGATGTAATAATTCCTCCTTAGTGGCATGGGTTCAGCTCCACCTGGAATCTTATCTTTATTTCTTTGCCAAAAAGATATTGATCGAACTGGAAGAAATTGAATGGACTGTAAAAAAAACTGATCAGAGCTTGAATAGGTTGATTTATGAAGAAAGCTTAGAAGAATTGGAAATGTATGGTTTGCCTCACAGATAACTGTGATTATGGAAGACAAAAATAATAAATTGCATATAAATGGGATCTTGTTGTGAAAATATTAATTGAAGTGTCCCAGAGAAAGTGGTGGAAGCCTACCACTTCGGTGTTTTAACCTAGGTTAGAAAATATGCAGTTGGGAATTCTCCGTTGGCAAGGAAGATGGGCTAGAATAACCTCAAGTCTCTTTCTTACTTTGCTTTTGAAATTCTTCACCTTAGGCTTTTAAGAATACCTTTAAAAACATATTTCCTGTCATTCTGCGTTTGCACTTCCTAATAGAGAAGTTGCCAGCCTGTAGGTTGTGTATCAGTGGTGGTACTGGGGCTGTTCCCAAGTAGTGGTAACACTTAATATCTTGTGTGAAGGCATTTTTCTTGGCAGCTGAGCCAGTAGCTCCACAGGGGCACTTAGTGGTGTTCAGCTCCTGCTTCACTGGAGTCACTTTGCCTATGGCACACATGGGTGGTGGGCGATGTCCCACCTCAGCCACCAGCCTGGTGGGATGCAGTTTGTGCTATGGGATGCACCACCTTGCTGCAGGTGGAGCAGGGGGTGAGGACAGCAGAAAGGCAGTGTTATGTCCTTCTGCATGGGAAGAAGGCATGGACAAAGATGAAAGTTTGCACTACAAGTCAGTACGTTACATGATTTTCTGAAGTCTTGGGGTTAGATGCTAAAAGCTCAAAGTTCAGCCAAACAAACTGTCTCTCATCTACAGCGGATGTTCTGATTTCCATTTGTTCCCTGCTGTTTTGATTGACATTGTCCTACTAAAGCTCACAGCACTGGGAAAACTTTTGGAAAAGTATTCAATCCGATAGTACTTGCCATAAAAAAAAATGAAAATAATTTAAACAATGATTCCTTCACAGGCAGTGCTTCCGGCACGTGGGCACACCCAAGTTGATTGGGGGTTGGGAAACCCTCAGCCAACTACATCTACAATTTAGTAACAGCAATAAGAGTCATATCGTACACTCTTCAACTGCCTGAATTTTAGTTTAAATTAAAAATGTTTTAAGGTCCACTCTCTTTATCTGCATGTTAAGAAAAGTTTTTAACTTTTTCTCCCTTGGATTCAGAAAACAGCAAAGACTACTGATGTGTTGTAGGCACCACTGTCTGAAGCTGTTCTAAAAAAGACTCGTTAAAGCAAACATGAGGGCTGGCAAGTGAAGAACTTCAGTGTTTTGTCACAGGCTCTTAAAGTACTTGAAAATCTTCTTTCCCCTTTGCAAATGTTGGCTCTACCGTTGCTTCTGGCAGCTACGTGTTTGTTTATTTTTACGTTCTCCCTCCTGCCATTTCTTCTTCTCTTCTGAGCCTTCTCCAACTTAGGAAGTTTTAATTTATTACCCTGTCTCTGTCATCTTATCTTGTTGGATGCTGTCAGAGGAAAACTGCGAGTCTGCCAAAGCAGCAGTGTTGGAAGTGGAAACCAGGTCAACTAATTTTTTTTCTCTTTTTTTTTTTTAAAAAAAAAAACAACACATGAAACTTGCTAGTATTCCTCTGACATAGATGACTTTAATTTCTGTGAAGCTTTCCTGCGCCTTTGTGCACATCTCTTTTTAAAGAATATTTTAAAACGTAAAATAGTCAAAATGTAGAGGCTGTTATGTACATTTTAGCTCCCTGTATACACACAAAGCAGGAGCCGCGGCATATTAATGCCTTGCCGCATGCCAAAAATGGGTCTATATTTTTAGATAGTTCAACTCAAGCTTCTCAAGAAAGAGGGGAAAAACATGTAAGATCTTTCTTCTGTATCCTTCTTGCCGATTTATAAATATGAACAAGTATGATTCATCTAACTGGGTTAATAATGACAACTTCATGCATTATGGATGTTTCCATTTGTTGCAAGTAAAATAGGAGCACCGTGAATACAACAGACTGGTAGCAATATACAGGTGATAGCATATAGAAGGAATTCATTTGAATAGGCAGGGGTTCTCCAAACTTTTAAATAGAATGTTGGGCTTTTTCTCCCATTCTTTTTTTAATGTCACTTCAGACTTTCAAGCCCCAAGACTTGAAATTCTAGGAAACATCCAGAACTGTTTTTGGGGCCAACTGATGTTTATACGAGTATGTCTGGGTTAATATTTGAGCGCCTGACATTCATTCTTTCTAGCTTAAGGAAAAAGTAGTTGTCTTGAGTCTGCTGTTGAGAAATGCTTTACTCTTGCTTTGTGCTGAATTATCTGGATTAGAAGAATAATCAACTGGAGGCTATAAAAGTATTGATCTTTAGGTTTGACATCTGACTGCAACATACTAATGAAGTAGAATAATAAAGTAGAGAACTTTGCAAAGGATGAGATCTTAGATGAGACCTCTTCTGCTTCTCTACCTGGATAGCCATTCTAGATGTGCGCACCCAAAGATATGTGTATTCTTTCTGTCTTTTTCCAGAAGTTTTTGTTTGTTTTTTTTTTTACCTAAGTTTTTTGTGATTTAAGCCATTTCACTTATCTCTTATATCTACAACATATAATTTTATTAACTTTGATCATGGTTATGTTGATATGCAGAAGTTGCAGTACTGCTGAGAACTTAGGAGGTGGATGGTTTCCAGCACTGCCAGCTAAGCCTGTGTAAATGTTGCTCATTCAATTTTTATAGGAATGATTTTAAAAACAAATGCAGAGTTGAAATGTAACTTGTTGATTCTAAAGGACTGTGGTTGAGTCCTGCAGCTTTTGGGGAGGAGGAATAGTAGGGTGAAGAAGGGGAAATGTCACTTGTGGTAAGAGTTTAAAAGACCGGATTTTCTGTTTTTCTTCAACCTTCCCATGCGGAGGCAATCTGATTAAGCTTGAAAATTGATGTATGTTCACTTTCTCTGTGATTGCTGGCTAAAATTTCAAGCAAATACATTAAGGCAGTAGAGGAAGAGGAAGGGTTGGGGTTTGGGGGGCTTTGTATGTTTTAATAGCAGCTGTTGAGTACTGGGGGTGGGACTTCTGAGTCTGTTCCAGAGAGACCACCAAGTAACTCTAGGGTGATAATATTTTGTATTTTTCTATTCTGGGGCATCCTGAGCATAACAACTGGAAATACTTTTTTCTTAAAGTTCCTGTTAGTGTCCTTTCCTCTCTGGATGGGTTGCCCTAAAAGGGATTTCGAAGTTTCTGAAGAAAGAGAAACATTTGTTGCTACATGATGCAAAGTACTTTCTGTACTTTAAACACTTGAAATCCATCTCCATATATGCATTTCAGTGCTTATTGAAAAAAATCACATTTTAAAAGAACAGCAAATAGTAACATCAAAGAAAGAAACTCATCCAAAGGCAACCTTCACGAAACTGCTGCAAAAGTTATTCTGATTTTTTTCCGTACTCTGGTTTTTACGCTTTAGTTCGATCCGTTTGACCTGTTACAGTTTAAACTCTGTGCGTAGATGTCATGGCCCATACCTTCAATCATGGAGTCTTTCCTTTCCTGGTGTATACTAGTTACTCTCTTATTCCTACTCTTTCTTCAGCCTTTTTCCTCAAAAAAATATTATTGCACAGGTACTTATCTAAAACCATGATTTGGATACTGTTGTCTTAGTTTGAAATTTTTTTTTCTTCTTGAATTAATGGCATACTCAAGACCTCATAAAATCCTTATTTCAAAGTTTGTATGAGATAAACAAGGCAGTTGTACTACTTTTAGATACCTGGAAAATGCTTGAATAGTGTTTTTTTTACAGGCCAGCACTTTTTGTCTCTGTAACTTCTGTCAGAGTAAGATGCCATGTATTGTGAGAGTAGCAGATACATATTTTAAGTTCATCGGTATTTTTTAAATTAATCTTGTTTATTTTTCATTCTCTTCAGATGCATGTCATAAAATGTAAGTGCTGAAAAATTGCACGATTGTTTTCATGTAATTTAAACAGTGAAATCAGGCCATATAAAAATTAGTGGTCTTACTTTGTAGTAATTGTTGGATGAAATATTAATCATCAGCAGCAATTCTGCAGGTTTCCTGCTGGCTTGGGTTACAGTGTTTCCAGAGTAAGTTTAATTAACTCAGGTTGCCTCCATCTTTGATTACTGGCTGTACTGATAAACATCTTCATAAAGTAGGGTTAGGAAAATTATACCTTGTGCAACACTGTCTCAATTCACACATTTCAGAAAGTATGTTCTGCGTTAAAATATATTAAATATTTTGATGTAATTTTCTTGTTACAGATTCAGAATATGAACAACATAATCACTTTTCCATTGGACAGTTTGCTGAAGGGAGATCTGAAAGGAGTAAAAGGGGTATGGTTTTCTTATTTA
The DNA here is from genome assembly GCA_033628505.1 of Tringa tobata. NCBI lineage: Eukaryota > Metazoa > Chordata > Aves > Charadriiformes > Scolopacidae > Tringa > Tringa tobata. Next base: position 5,236,840 of record JAHREE010000215.1, read on the forward strand.
TATATAAAAATTATTGTTGGTACATAAATACATTTAGCTAGCATATTAATCTTATTTGATGGAAGGCATGGGATACTAAAGTAATGTATTAGCTTATTAAACAAGAGCTTTTTTGTGTGTGTGTGTGAATCGAATCATCCCTTCTGTTTGTGGTTTCATGTGCTCTTGACTATGTACACAAAACAACATTTGTGAAGCCTTAAAGCAGCCCTGAGGGCAGCAGAGATGTGAGAATTTAGATATTTACTTAGCAAAGGAGGGGGTAGTACTATATTTTAAAGGATTATTATTAATATATTTATTTAGCATTCTAAACTTACCTGCATCTACACAGACTATTAAGAAAGACACATTAGACTGCTTGAGCATAGGATTTTTCTTAACAAAGCTGGGATCTGTTTGTGCCCTGAGGATATTTCGTATTTGAAATAATAATAACTTAGGACTCAAATGATGATATGTTTATAATAAATTTCAAAGCCTATGGCCAACAAACTTATTTGGCTTACGCTTCGTTTACTACTGAACAAACAGGAAGCAACTGGCAGCTATTGTTCTAGGACATCGAAGGAAGAAGAAAAATGTACATAGACTAAAAAATGGTCTCTGTAAATTACTGGAGGATAAAGAGATTATTTAGTAAGATAGTCTTATTATCTTTGTGTTGCTTGCTTACCACATCTCACTCCTCTTGTTCTTTTCTTTTTCTATGTCAGAATAAATACATTTATTACAATACAGTGTTCGCCCCATGTTCCTGACTTGAGAAAATAATCAAATACTGCTTTGATTAATTTCAAAATTGTTGAAATAACTAGTTGATATGTAAGACTTAGTTCCTAATCTGTAGTTGTAAAGTTTTTCCAGTGTCTGACAGTTAACAGTGAGGTTTTTTTGTAGTTGACTAATCTCTTGAACTCCAACAGAATTTCAACTGCTGCATTTTTAGACATCAGTGAAATAATTTCACAACCTGTTAAGAACATTTTATCCAAATTAGCTTTTTCAAAGGGAAAAAATAAAGGAATTTGGAACATAAGTAATTCAGAATTCTCAGAGAATTAGTTATGTCGAGCCATATGGCCTATACTGTTCCCATTAAGTCAGTGGGAAACTGATTTCTTGAACTTCAGTGGGATGAATCAAGTTCTCAGCCAAAGCTATGGCACAGCCTCAGGACAGGTGCTTCTTTCCAGTGCAGCCAGAGGTGGAATGATGAGAAAATAGTGGATTGGATTAATTGTATACTGAGCTCTTGGGATGACATGTGGTTATACTTTTTAAGGAGTAAAATGGAGCTCTAAAAAGCATAGTAAAAAGCATCCTAGAGATGCTTTTAAAAACATGAGGGTATTAATTCTGTGTACAAGATTGCTTTTCCTATGTGCAGGATTCCTTTTACACAATCCTCAGGTGAGCTATTCGAGAAAGAGTGGAGTCCCTTATTCTGGTAGATGCTGCAAATGCCAAGGTGTGTCTTCATCCTTAGAACCACAGGGTTTTTCAAGTAAATAACTAACTGTATTTTTTTTTTTTTTTCTTGACAGGACCTGAAAAAACCCTTTGATAAAGCTTGGAAAGACTATGAAACAAAAGTGTATGTATCTTTTAAACTTGTATTTACAAGGGAAGTGTAACTGAAATTTATAAAGGTCATTATTTAATGTTAAGATCTTAAGGTTCCAGCCAGAAGTCCTAGTTGGGAAGCTGATCTGGTTTTTGAAAATACAAGTGCATATACACAGTAATTTCAAGTTCTGTAACATCCAACTTCTTTTGTGAGTAAACTGCCTTTTGTGTGTGTGTATGTGTTAGTGTGCCGTGACCGTTAGTGCCTGTGGTAGACTTCTTTGATTGATGAAGTTGCAAGTAATGAACATAATTTCCCAGTGTATGTTCTTCCACTGCATATTAAAGTTTTGCTTTAATTGGGAAAGAAATCTTTAAAATTTTTAATGGTGTCCATATTACTACCCTGTAATCTACTACATGTGAAAGTCCACTTCCTTTTTGTCTTCCTTTACTTTTGGAGGACACTATTATATAAAAGAAAGAGTTAGCCACCCTGTGTTTTCATCCTTAACTACCAGAAGTGCAGCAACATAATTGTACTTGATGTTCTTTTAAGCATTTGTTGGTGGTGTTTTTTTTCTTCTTCTCATCAGTGACTAATTCATTATAATTAGCAAGTTTCTTTAGTCAGAAGAGCACAGAAGAAATTATATACTTTATGCCTGAGTGTTTTCAAATGTCTTAACAAAAAGATATCAAGAATATGCAAGTCAAGATTTAGTTCTGGATTTGTTAGCCTGAAACCCTTGTAATGACTCTTGAATGTCTCTGGCTATAGTGCATCTTACGAGACCATGCTCAATGCAGATGTCTCTAGGAAGGTCTAGGAAGACCTTATTTGATACTGAGCCTTTGGCACTTACCACTGAGGTGGTAAAGCTGGTGGGGGCATGGGTTTGTTTGCTGCTACCATTCCAAAACCTGAGATTGCAGATTGATCCAGTAACCTTGCTAAAACACATCTAATTAGTGTGGTTTATTTAAAGATATGGATAATTTCTGCATTTCATGCCGAGGTTGGATGCTCTTAGCAGGTGTCTTGTGAACTAGAAGTGGATGAATACCTATATGGGTCTTGTCAACTGTGTCTCACCTTGCATGGTCAGCCCAATCTACTATAAGCCGCTTGTTTGAAGGTGCCTGATGCAGTGTAAACAGCTGTAAAATTAGTTTTCATAACAGAATTTTATATCCAGCTAAATTAATCAAATGATTCAACAAAGCTCAGCACCTACCATCAAACATAATTAATTTCTGTACCTTTTAAATCATCAAGTGGTTTAGTGCCCTACATCAGAATGGTTGTTTCCTGGGTTGACCAAGTCAATTGTATCAGTACAGCTGATAGTCTCTAAAGTAGAATTTCATAGTGGGTTTTATTCCTTATTCCAGTGTTACCTGGATTGTGACTGTCGGTTGAATTTCATGTCACACATCCATCATCTTTGATCTTCTGAATAGTGCTAGATGTTTCAGACTGTTTCTGATGGTACAGGTCCAGAAGAATCACATATGATGACACTGTTTAACATAAATAGCTTGCAGATCCCCAGCCACTTAGATTAACTGAGAATCTAGCACTATTTTAAATTTTTTTTTTTAATTGCATAAAGTTATAATGATTATCTGGTGGTACCCACTGTCTTGTACAGTCTTCAGAAATTATTCCTGTAGGTGGTTTACTCACAAAAGCAACAAATTTACCAAGTTAGCTAAATTTTATTATTCCTTTTGTGAATAACAATGAGAACGGTCTAATTACTGCCTTCTAGGCTCAGTTTGTGTGGAGGACTTGAGTGGCTTTTGGTTTTTGAAACTGCCTCACTGTGGCTGGATTTTCATAATGACATTCTGAAATGTTGAGAGAAACCTCCAGTCTGACAGTGTGAATCCTTAGAAGATTGTGATGGCTCCAGTGTTCTGTGTTCTTAATACCAAAGGACAATCTCATTTGGTGCTGTGCCAGTTACTGGCTGTTGAAGTAATTAAGATTTCTAACCATTACCCATGGCAGTAGTTGATCTCTTAGGATGGGCCATAAAGAACAGTCCTGTAATTTAGTCTGCTGTTGTCTACCTGTGCTTGATTGCTGGATCTGAAAGCTTGTTTACTTATGAGTAAATTATTCATAGTGACATCCCATAAGTTTACGTGCAGAATTTAAAATACATTTGCACGCTGCTGGAACACATACCAAGAACGTGGTTACTACTGCACTGAGATCTCTGATGCTTTTAGAATTTCTGATAGAATATTCACCAGGATGAGTATGTTGCAGTGATGTAAAGATTTGTACTTAGATCATCAGTTTGGTCAGAGTAGGTGGTCTGTTTCAGAGTCAGGTCCTCCAGAAATATTTTGTTTGCCTTTTTAACTTAGTTAAGTACTTGAGAAGTAAAAATGCCTATAAAAAATGTATTTGAATCTGTATATTTGGGGGTTCTCATTTGAGTATAATGACAGTAGATACTTGGAAATGTTGTGTATATTATTCTGTTCAGGACCTGAAAATGTGATGTTGACACGTTTATTTTCTGTCTGTGGGATTGAATCCAATGCTGCATGTATGATATCGGGAGATTGTTTGGGTTTTTTCCCTTTAAACCAAAAGTCCTTTAGAAAGCCTGCTTTATGACTTTGCTTTCAAATAAGACACTTGGATTTTGATCTGAAACAGGTTCCTTTTTCCACGGTAAGGACATATCACTTTCTGAGTTACCGCTGTAGTTTCTGCAAGATTTTTTAAGAAATGAAGCACACCTCCTTGGCAGGGCTTATTTCTAAGCCATTTATGTGTCAGGTTATCCAACATGCAAAAACCGAAGGTAGCAATTCTTTCAGATCCATTACCATTTTCTGTGATATTTCCAGGAGATGGTACGGTACAATTGCTGTGTGGTTTAGGTTTTTTTAAGTGGTTAGATGAAAGCTCCACGTCAATATTCTAGAGTTTAAAGCTCTTTAGTCTAGCCTGTTGGACTCCTTCACTTTGATCAAGACCAGAGGATCATCTGCTTGAGGCTTGGGATAGTGAGCCTAGGAATTCTATGTACAGGAAAATCCTTTCAAACAAGGGGTGTTTTTTGTGTGTGTATGTGTGGTTGTTTTACAACAGCAGAAATTACTTATTGTGGCTTAAGTTTGGCAGTTGGGGAATGTTGTTTTTCAGTGCAAGCTACCTCACTTCTGCCAAGGAGCAAACCTATTTTCCATAGTTCTGTTAAATTCAGGCTGGAACTTCCCCAAGGCCCCTGCTCCTGCAGTAGGACTGCGGGATTTGTCAGACCCTCTTGTGCATAAGATCAGTTCCCAGATAAATTGAGACATTGCCAGCTGTCATTATCGAGCGTTGGTCTTTACGAATCAGAGATGGGAAGTTTAATGATGTAATTTTTGAAGCTAGGATGAGAATTTTCATTTGAGCCTGAGTCTGTTCCGGTCAGCTTTATCATCTACTGAATTTTGGACATAGGAAAACAGTGAGGTTTTTCTGGGTTGCTATTATATATGCCATTGAGGTTTCTTGAGATGATAACTGTTTTGATTCTGTGGCTAGCCCCAATGGATCTGAACTTCCTTATAGCTGTGCATTTTGGTCATCTGTAGCAGTGGGTAGACGCCAAGTCATCTCAAGAATTCTAAATTGCAAATTGAATTGCTTTGTTGTGATGTCTTCACAGTCTCTGCCGTGACAAAAAGGGCAGAGGGATGGGGAGAGCTAACCTCAGTCTCACCTACGGCTTGTGTTGCCAGGGTGGGATGGTGGATGTAAGTGTTGATAGCCAGAGGTTTGCTCAGCCTTCTTCAGTCCCTTACCTTTGATGACTCCTTTTTGGACTGTGCCTAAAACCAGCCCTAGGTTTATGCTTAGTTGGCGCTCTTTTCTAATGATACATCTTCAAATATGTGAATATTTCTTTCTATATTTTTTTTCCTTGCCTTTTCTTTTCCCTTTGGGTTAACAAACCCTTCAAGGCTTCTAGGCTGCTCTTTGTCTGCATATCCCTCTGTGTCATATGCTGGAAGTCCCACTGTTCATCTGCATTTCCTAGTCACAAGTACAGACCTGTGAAGCTAAGCGCCAGGTATCAAAGTGGTATTTTTGTAGTCTGTGTAGAAGTGACAGTGTCTCATCCTGATTTCTGTCCTGATAGGCTGTCTTTATAAGGAAGAATTGGAGCTTATTTGCATCAATGTCTTGTCTCTCTTACTTGCACCTTTGTGATGACATATCTGGTGCTAATACACCCAAGTGTGACCTATTTGAAAAGAAATTCAGTTAATTCAAAGATGATATTTGTTTTGCTTTGTCCCCGTAGCAATTTCTGAGCTGCTACTTCAAGCTCTGTATGTAATTAAGTGTGCTAAAAAAATTACTATGTATCTAGTTTTGTTTGGGAGAGTAATGTTAACATCCATTCTTAAGCTTTTGAATCACCATCTGTCAATGTTGATTATTGTGCAACTACTTCAGCCTGTAGCTACATAACTTCTTGGAGTACCTTCCTAAACATCACCTTAGCTGAAGTAACTGAGCCTGGATCCATTTTTCTTTATACCTTGGGACTGTTTTTGAATAAGGGAGTAAGAGGAGCAAATATCCCCATAGCTTTATGCCAGCCTACCTCCATCAAAAAATTGGGAACATCCTGAGGTGGCATTCATGAATAATTCATCTTTTCTCACCGTCAGTCATTAACATGCTTCAGTTGAAACCATAAAGATTTTAAAATGGTTTTAAAGCTTTAAAGTAGTTAAAAGCAGTGCATTTCTCTCAGGACCTCAGCTGCAGTCTCTGTTTCCCACGTAAGAGCTGGGCGACGCTGCCTGCCGCTACAGCACCGCAGCGGGACGAGCCTGGCTGTGTCCTTTGGGGAGAACTGGGGCAGACTGGGCTCTTTTTGTTATGAGGCAGTTGCTTTCCCCCATGTACTTAAACACTAATGGCAGACACGCCGGGGGAGCATATGGGGAAGGAGTACACGTCATGAAAACTGCTCATTCTCCCAGCAGGCAGACCGTATTCAACAAGGCAGCAAGCCAGATTTCACCCACATTCTTCAGTTTAATGGGTCCTGTTGTGGTAGATTTTGAGGTAAAGGCATTGTATTAATTTTGCCCAGGAAATAGAAGCATGAACTTACTGAAGCATATTATTTACTCATTTTTTATCTGAATAGTAGTGTCTGTGTTCCAGACATAAACCTGTCTTTCCTGAAAAGAAAGAAATGTTAATTTTTTTAATAAAGGTGTCTTACTCTTAGGCCTGTAAATATATATTCTCTTCAGAAGTCCTCAGCGAGTAAGTGTTGTGCTAATGCTGTGAAACGTAAATGCTTAATGAAAACTAGCAAGCTTTTCCTGGGAGGGCTGTCTCCCCTTCCTTCTTCGACATTCTCCTTTTAAAAACCAGGCATGAGGTCTGTTATGCACAGCTGTGTGAAGAGAACAAGTTGTCTGAATGTGCTTATGGGATTATAAAATCAGGGCAGTAGGCTGAGGTGCATTATATTACTGTGCAGAAATGCAGGCACTTATATCTGGATATAACTATCATTAATGATTTCTTTCTGAACCATTTGAAGCCAATGGAAGAGTGAACAAATTCTACAATCTTCTGTAAAGCCATTTGCACAGCTATTTGATTGTGATGATGTTTCCAGTTTGGTAAAATAACTTTTAAAACAATATCTAAAAAACCTATCTGAAAAATGTGCAAATTACTTCTTCAGAGCTATAACTTGACTCGGAAGATCATTGATATTCATAGATCATAGGTATTTCTGCCACATTTCCTTTTAAAGCATGTACATAAGTCAAAGCAGAGGTCACATCTTGAAAATAGCGGCATTGAATGAAAGTGCTAACCAAGGCAACTTTAATATAGAATCATAGAATAGAATAATAGAATCATTAAGGTTGGAAAAGACCTTTAAGATCATCAAGTCTAACCGTTAACCTAGCGCTGCCAAGTTCACCACTAAACCATGTCCTGAAGTGCCACCTCTACACATACCTCCAGGGATGGTGACTCAAGCACTTCCCTGAGCAACCTGTTCCAATGCTTGACAGCTCTTTCAGTGAAGAAATTTTTCATAATATCCAACCTAAACCTTCTGTGGCACAACTTGAGGCCAGTTCCTCTTGTCCTGCTGCTTGTTACTTGGGAGAAGAGACCGACTCCCACCTCTCTACACCCTCCTTTCAGGTAGTTGTAGAGAGCAATAAAGTCTCCCCTCAGCCTTTTTTTCTGCAGACTAAACAACCCCAGCTCTGGACATGCTCCAGTGCCTCAATGTCTTTTGTGTAATGAGGAGCCCAAAACTGAACCCAGCATTCAAGGTGTGGCCTCACCAGGGCCCAGGGAGACAATCACTTCCCTAGTCCTGCTGGCCACACTATTTCTGATACAAGCCAGGATGCTGATGGCCACTTGGGCACACTTCTGGCTTGTATTCAGCCGGCTGTCAACCAACACCCCCAGGACCTTTTCCATCGGGCAGCTTTCCAGCCACTCTTCCCCAAGCCAGTTGTATGAGCAGCCAGTTTCTCCAGGAGAATGCTGTGGGAAACAGTGTCAAAGGCTTTACTAAAGTCCAGGTAAACAACATCCACAATATGCTGATTTGAGCCTGAGATTTCATACTAACTATTTTTATTTTGAAAGAGAATACCTGCAAATTAAGTGGAAAAAGCTTTGAATGGATCTTGTGGGTGAAACACTGGAAAGATCTGGACACATTTTGCTCACTCTGCCCTCTTCTCCCCCATTCTCCAGTGCAGGATGAGTGGAGGGGAAAAGCTTTCCAGTGTTTCCACAGGGAAAAGATGACTTCTCCATTCAGGACTTGGGTGAGAAGAGGGAGAGTCATGCTTTACTGTCAAGCTTGACAGATAGTAGGATAAAATATATCTCTGTCACCAAAAGGCTAGAATGCCAGAGCTGAACTTGGACAGTCAGGCTGAAAAGGAAGACTAGACAAAGAAAGAGTATTTGAAATGAAAATGCTTTATATTACTTTGTCAAACAAAATAGCCCTTGGAAGCACTTCATTTTCCAGAGTGCTTCCCATTCAAATCTGTGCCTTCCAGGTGCTATTCCCAGGCTTTGCACCTTCTCCTGTGCGTCCCCAGACTCAGCCTGGGTTACTGCGCTATGGGGAAGGAGAGGAAGAAGGACAGAGTTGCTGCCCAGCCAACCAGTTCACCATGGCTGCATGTACAGAGGCTGGTCTAGTTTACCCTTGTGCTGGTTGAAAAAAAATACCAGTAAAACAGTAAAATAGGTCCTGTCCTTTTTAAAGTTTAAAGAAAATAAAAATGCCTACTTTGATGTTTATTTTTACTATGAGATGTATGACAGAATTGATCTCTTTGAAATACAAATTAAAATTTATACTGAAAAACCAGTTGGTTTTCACATTGGAGCTGTAAAAATAGTCATAGAGTAGAAACTGAATGGGCAACACCGATTATTTTGTACCTGATCGGCTTTTCTGTTGTAGTAATTCTTCATCCTGTTCTTCAGCTTGACTTGTCTGTTACACAAACCTGAGCTCACTGTGTATTAATTGTGTGCAGCTGCGTTGTGAATGGACTGCAGTGTGCTCAGATTTTAATCTTAGTCAGCAAAGTCTATATATGTGATATATGTTGCATGAGCTTCAAAAACGTCAGCTTTACAGAACATCTGCTTATTTTTTATTGCTCCTAGAGGATTTTTGCTAGAGTTTTTCTAATTTTCTTATTAATTTTGCTAAAATGATCTGCCTGGAAAACCCGAATAACCTGCAACACTAGGAATGCCATGGTGGTACATTGTAGAACTGCCTTTGCCAGAAGGATTCGGTTAATGTCACAGCAGAGTGACACTTGAAGCTGAGTTGACCCTTGCATTTGGGTAGGAAGCACAGCCAACCTTTAGCACTCGGAAGATTTCCCTGCAACACTGCTCTACGTGGTTTCTTTGTTTCCTTAGAAACAAAGTGCTCTGTAGTATCAGTCAAATAGGAGGTAGCATATTACTATAGCAAAACAACAGGTTAAATTCAGGATTACAAAATTGAAAATGTAGGTAGAGGCTAAAAGCATAAATAATAAGGAAACGCAAGTGGGAAATGCACCATCATATATCTCTGGTATTTGTCACCGAGAGAGGGTTTGGGTTTTTTCTAAAGCATCTCTGAATTTTTTGAAGCCATGGAGCCCGGAGCTCCAGCAAATGGCTTCAAGGTTGTCTTATTTCTCTGAGTTACTTGGCACATGTCGGTATGCTTTAGTCTTGGTTTAACTGCTTTGTGCCTGTGGAGTATGATTTATCCTTTAAAGAGAAGAAGGGAGTCTGTCACCGAAATCTAGCTCTTTCTTTAAAAGGAATTCAATTTCTCAGAGTAATGTATGCTGTAATATTGTGCATAAAGTTTGAGTCTTTGGCAGTATTAGTTGTCTTTTGGTCTAGATATCTCTAGATGTAGAGATGTAGATGTAGAGATACCTTATTAAATGTTAATAAGCTTAATGTTAATAATGTTAATAATTAAATGATACCTTATTACATGTTAATAAGCTCTGAAAATTGTAGAGGTGGCTATGTCATCCTGTGTTCAAGTATTGTTCTCTGTAAACAATGAAAATAAAATTGTCGATTGCTATTGTGTTGTCAGAGTTGACTCACTTTCAGTGAATTCTCTGGCCTTGTGAATTGTTAGAGTAATGTGGAAACTGAGAGAACTAAAACTGACCTGGATCTTTGCTCTGAGTTTTGACTTTATCAAGTATGATATAATGTAAACTCTCCTGGAGTGTGTGCTAGAAAGGAGGTGCATGTTTGTCATTTTCTGTGCATCTTCACAATGGCTTATCTTCCTTGTTCATGGTTGATATTTGGTCGATTTTTCTGTTTGGACTCTTTATTCTGTGACTACAAAAATGGGATAATCGGCAGTAAGAGGGTAAGAGCACAGACTTATTTTTGGTGGAAACAGAATATTCTGGAATCGACTTTTTATTCAAGCAAGTGAAGGTTCTTGGCATCTTTAGGCTGTCTGCTTCTGGTGGGAGGCGGTGGGCTGAGGAGGAGCGCGGGGCTGGCGGGACGTGCTGCCTGCTGGGACGCTGCGCTGCCTGCCAGCCCCCAGAGAGCAGTGGGGCTGTTTGAATTGCTGTTCAAAATGTTTCCCTGGGGGAACGTTATGGGATGGGATTAATGGGATTAATTCTAGTTTTCCCTGGTTGCTTGAGGTGTAAGAAGAGGCAGCTCCTCATTCTTGACATGTACAGAACGTATTGTTGCCCGGAGGTCCTTAGACCGTCTCGGACATTTTCCCATTAGCTGTTTGGCTGTGTTAACATCAGGTTAAGAGAGCACTTGAGACGTGGCATCTTTTCAGAGAGAGGGCTGAGAGACACTTGACTGCCCAAGAGGAGGTACGACACTGCCTGTGTTATTTGTTCCTCTCATCTGCTTCCTGTATTCCTGTGTAATGCTTCCTCTTGTTCAAAAGCAGTATAGCATTTCCTCAGGAAGCTCCTTCCATGGTTTTCAGCTTCTAAACTGTACAAGTGGCAAACTAAAAGTCTTTCACCAAAGAGTAAACACCCTCATGTTATTTTCTTTTATTAATATCTTTTTTCATATCAGGCTTGTCTAAGTGGGTAGTACAATTATGCTACCGCCTTTAGGAATAATATGGAGAATCACTGTAATAAACACCCAAGTTTGTTCAGGGGAGTTATACTGCATGGCAGACATTGGTTATTCATTTATATTCTGCAGGAGAACCTGTTTTATTCAGAGCTCTTGGAAAATGTTCACGGAAACTTTTGGGGAATTAGGACAGCTGGTCTAGCAGACTTTGAAGTCTGCAACACAACCGGCTGGCTGGCGTTCCCAGTGCCAACTGGCTCAGTAGCAAGTAGAGATGGCAACTGTGATTTTGGCTTCGGGAACTCTGTATATATAGAAGATGACTTGATGACAGGCAAGACTCAATAAATGTGATGACATAATTGAACTCTGTTAACCAGTGTTTGGTCAGTTGGGATTAAATATCTCCCTACATTTTAAATAAAAATTCATTATTTCGTTTCTGACTTTTTTTTCTTCAATGCAAGAACTTAGTAGCTTCCTCTCACTTAGTATCTTTTTTTGTAATATCTGTCAGGACATTATTTTAACAGATGATTGACTTAGATTTCAGCTACTGTATGTCATTGCTGATCTTTAGTCATTGTCAAATTTCAAATGAAATGTCATCTGGAAGTAAGTCGTATGCAAAGCTACAAAAGTCTGAGTCTGCGTCTGTCAGTAGACTTTCTGAATAATCAGATTTCCTGAGAGGCTGTGGATTTCTCACTTCATTGACTGATTCTTTGCCTTATAGCACAAAAATAGAGAAGGAGAAAAAAGAGCATGCTAAGCTGCATGGGATGATCCGTACAGAAATAAGTGGAGCTGAGATTGCAGAAGAGATGGAGAAAGAAAGAAGGTTCTTCCAGTTACAGATGTGTGAGGTGAGATTCAACGTGAAATTAATATTGCTCTGCTAATACTTTTAAGAAAATTTTGAAGAACACAATTGTTTAATGGCAAGTGTGATATTGAAGGGAAATGCCAAGTTATTCGTGGACTCTATTTGTTAAAATGCATTTTTTTTATCCTGATGTGCTAACTTTGCAGGGAATTTAGATCTCTTCTAATTTCACTTAACAAGTAAATTGTAGAATAATAAATAATAATAAGAATATAAGGATAATAAATAAATAATGCAAAGCTCAATTAGACACTAAAAGATGATAATAAATAAGACTTTACACTACTACCTCACTGTAAGTTATTTAAAGCCCTAGGTCATTCTCTGAATTGTTCCCTATGCTGACAGCTGTTGTGTTATTATGAGGAGAGACTCCAGTCTAACACACTGTTGGGCTGGTGCTGAGAAAAAAAAGTGCTAAGGATGGAATCTAGTTGTCTTTCAAGATGTTTCAGAAAGTTTCTACTTTGAAATCTTTGTGATTTTGAAGTATGTTAAATGTGATGTGAGTATTTTTGGTTTGATTCGTTTAAGGATGTGTCAGGTGCCGTGGTTGGGAATTCAAGTTGCTGTGTTCGTTCTTTCGATGCGTTGACTCAAAGATATACCATGGGTGTTTCTTCTATTTTTACTATGGTGATTAGAGCTAATTTGCCTCATTTGCCAACGTAGCTTATCAGCAGTTGTCCTGAAGGACACTTTTAGTAACTGCATGCACTTATACTGAATACGAAGGCTCCATATTCTTATACAGAGTCAGACTAAAGTATTCAAAACTGATGGAGGGATTTGAGTATCTGATAAAGATATGGATGTTGCTGCCTAGTAGTCATAAATGAGGACTTCATTTTGGTTTTGTTAGTGTATCAGAAGTATGATATATTGAAGTTTTATCTAAGTCCAGGCTAGTTCTCTATAAAAGGTGAAAGTGAACTGAATACCAGGTGCCTAGAGCTCAATTTTAAATTAACAGGAGCTAGATTGGTAATTCTTCTAACTAAACACTACCCAGTGCGCATGTCTACATTTAGGCTAATCACCTGTTCACCTGAACCAGCATAAAAAAGCTGCAACTTTGAAAGCTGGCACTTGGACAACTGCTTTATTTTAATGGGCTTAAAACATTTAGGGTGTTCTGTGGGTAAGGGAAAACCAGGTGCATTCGAGCATTGGATAGAAGACATTCACTCCCTTGCTTGGAGGTCAGTGTCTAAGCAGGGGTTAAAAATTGTCGTCATTTAATGGAGAGTTAAGGACTCCTGTAAATATTTGGTCAATCTTACTTCTGCTTGCATGGCTGACATCTTTTGTGCTATGGCATTCAGGGGAGCAGCTGTCACTTAATGTGGACTTTGATTGTGCCTAATGCAAAAGGACGCTAACTACACTCCTTTTTTAGCTTGACAGTAGATTTTTTAAATCTCCTGCTAAACTAATATGCTGTAATTACTGTGTATAAGGAATCGATAGAAAAAATAAAATCAGAAGGCAGATTTAAAAAATGGTTAAAATTATCCCTCACTTTTTTTGGGTAAACTGCTTTCTTCCTTACTGATATGTAGTTAGTAATGAATTAAACAACTAGTGAGACAGACACCTGAGTGGGCTGCTAGGATTAAGATTGGGTTCCTAAATTTACCACACAAACCCTTTTATGCTTCCTTTAACACAAGCTTCCACTAGGAGCCATGAAGGATGTTTTAACAATTTGAACTAATCATAGTGAAGTATCCCCAAAAAGTATTAAAAATCAAAAATTGCTTTTGTGTAATGAACCCTTGAAGCCACTGTTCGATGCATTCTCTTTTAGGTCATCTAAATCTGCAACTGTTAAAGCTTTTTGAAATATCACTGAAAATAAAATACTTTAAAAATAGTGTGGCAGTAATATTTAATTTATTTTATGAATTTCTGTTTTAACAGTACCTGCTGAAAGTCAATGAAATCAAGATTAAAAAAGGGGTGGACTTGCTTCAGAACTTGATCAAGTATTTTCATGCTCAGTGCAAGTATGTTTTAGTTTTCTTTTTATCTACACAATAACTGGAGCAATGTTTTGTTTTAAACTTCTGACATCATCATAACACTTTTCTAGATTTTTCAAAATGTATCTAAGATTCAACTATTCTCACTGATGTCTTTTCACAAATTGCTGTTATTATATCATGCTGTTAGTCATTGTGTTTGCTACTGTATTCCAAAACACGTAATGAGGTTGAGCTAGTCCCATAGAATATAACTGTCTGTTCCAAAGGAGAGGTGCACAGGAATTTGGCATATTTCATAAACTACTCTTGAAACAGAGCTATTAGTTTGGTGTATTAGTTAGTGGTCCATTACTTTTGATGGGCTTTTTTGAGTGTGTCTAGGTCTAAACTAATTCTGTGCTCAAGAAAAATGAATTGCGTAAGCAATGGGATAAAACTGTATTGAAAGAATCACTCGTTTTCTCTTTAATTGAGGACTCAGTAGTAAAACACAAAGCTCTCATTAGAATGACGTACTTTTTTATGGTAGATCAATAATACATCAATAAAGGTATAGCTATAAACTTGAACAAGCTGCTGTTAACCTGTTCAAATCAGTAAGTTTTCATCTTAAAAGAACAGTCTGCATCTATGCAGGTTTTTTCCCTATGCTGCTTTTAAAATCAATTTCACTTGTACTACGTCATTCATCTGCCCTGTCCATTTAATGAGATTTCAACAACATAAATGCTGTGTTGTGTTGTCACTTACATGTCTGCTTCCCAGAGTGAAAATATTTTCTGTTGCAAATGATGGAGCGATTTTTTAATCAAATGTGTGTGTAGTAGGAGTTTCTTTAAATTTATTTTTTAGATCTCTTTTTTTTTTTTTTTAAAGAGCTGTAATACTTGGCATTGATAACATTACTGTGCCAAAACAAAAATACATATGATACAGTAAGATGTAATGTATTTAGTTTGTATATAGGTCATAATTAATGCTTGGGAAACAAAAGGGTTTTGCTTTTTGTAGGAAGATTGCATCACACATTAAATTAATTGGCTCCAAGAAGTCACAATTATTTTATATCTACTGGAACCTTTGTTGTTCTACAAATGAGTCTTACTTGTTCTGGCCCTTCAAAAAGTGGGAGGAGGACATGTATTTGAGATGAGAATGAGCAAAACTTATGTGGCAGTGGATTGTGGCAGTTCTGAATCTAATTGGGGATTTTGCATGTTAGAATAAACTGTGATGGAAGTAAAGAGGTGGATCAGTCAAGGATGCATAAAAAATAAATTTTTAATGTTTTGAAGTTTATGGCATGGCATAATAATATGCGTGTCTGCCTTTGGCAACTTTTAAAATAGAAAATGCAAAGTAAAGTTAAATAACAGTTTGCTTTTTTTTTTCCTTTTAAAGTTTCTTTCAGGATGGATTAAAAGCAGTTGAAAGTCTCAAACCTTCAATTGAGACACTCTCGACAGATCTTTATACAGTGAGTAGCAACCTTTCATGTTTGTGTTGTGAACTTAGTTTCTTACAGTTATCTGGGATCATTTTGGTTCATGTTGGCTGAATGTAATAGTCAGCATTTTATGACTGAGTATATTTTTGAGTAAAGTTTTGTTTTAATATCATAACCAGAAGCCTCAGTTTCAGTTCGGGACCCCACTGTGTAAAATGTTAGGAAAATAGCCTTTGCTCTAAAATGTTTACTGACTAAGTGGAAAATAACATATGGTTTCAAATTGAACACAAGGAAGCAAGAACAGTGTGAGGCAATATCAAAGCCTTAACCCAGCAACATCCTAACCATTATCAGGTTTTCTGAAGACAAAAAAGAAAAGAAACTCATCACATTATCTTTTCTCTTTGTGTTTTCATGCTTTTTGCATATTTCTCTGAACAAATTAAGTAACAAGCTTGGAAGAACTATGTTGAAACAATAATATTATTTTAACCTGTGTTTTTTTTTCATTCAAGATTAAACAAGCACAAGATGAGGAAAGAAGGCAATTAACACAGCTTAGAGATATTTTAAAATCAGCACTCCAGGTTGATCAGAAAGAGGTGAGCATATAGGTGGTTTAACTTTGAAATACCCATTTTAATTACTTCTAATGTAATGTATTTGAAATACAATTAATTCAACTTTTATCAGCCATCTAATTTCTTTTGTTTGTTCATCTTTGTTTTGATGCTGATATTGAATGTTTCTGACACAGGGAGGTTTTTTAAAAATTAATTCCCACTAAAAATATATGAGACTTTGAAACACTGAGACTATATGAGACTATATGAAACAAAAAGTTTCTTTTTGTTTCTTTTTGTTGCCAGTATTGCAAAATACTTTAGATGGTGCACTGTGTAAACTAATGAACAGTGGTGTCTGTGTTGCTCAGACTGAGAATGGAAGAACTTGGGCAGTACGGAGAAGACTCCATTAGTTCAATCTTATCTCACAATAATATTCCAAACTATATAAAGATTATGTAAAGCTGAACTTCAAATCCCAAAACACCTCTTGTCCTCATCTGCAAAAATGACAATGAAGTTTGCTATTCTGCTGCAAGATGCCAGTTTTCAAATGTGCAAGAGCTGGGTCAGTTTGGTAATGCAACTTTTTTGAGTTAGTTATGATTACTGTTGGATTTAAAGAATTCTGGTGTAGTTTTGTTTGTCAAGCTCTGATCTGGAAGCAAGCATCTTTTGTATAATCTAACCCTAAATATTGGGTCTACTTTTGTTTCAGATTGCTAGTGCTTCCTCTTCATATAAATAAATGCCAGGCAGCTTCCTTTGGGTGGCTGCTGGGCCATAAGTAAGTGATGAATGAATCCCCTCCCCCCTTTTCAGATTCCCTTTCTGAGAGGGATCACAATGAAATAGTTTAGTCTGTAGGGCTCAGACTTCCTTGATCTTTTCCGGTCTTGCTTTCATCTTCCCATAAGGGTTATGGTGACTCCTAGCTATTATCAGTGGCCAGATGATGGTTGTTGAGCAACATAATCTACTGAAACATGTTCCTGCCTGTGGCCTGGAGGTTGGACTAGATAATCTTTAAAGGTCCCTTCCAACCCAGACTGTTCTGTTATTTGGACAGTCTTAAACGGTCTTCACTTTGAAGTGCTGTTTGTTACCATGTGAAGTTTGTGACAATGACCAATGTGTACAGTCCCATACAGTTTGCAGGTACTTTTTTAGGTTCTGCCTGGCATTTAGGTGGTGCATTTGCTAAAAACCTCCAAATTTGAGCTCTGTGGAATGAGACACCAGTGATCCTAGTGGAAATGGTGACTACTTTGGACTCACCATTGATTGCCCACTCTCAGTAAGGAGTCGTTTCTGTTTAGGGTGTGTATTTTATTCAGCTCTTTCTTCAAGAGAGATAATAGAATGTTTCTTTATGTTTAACTGTTTATCACTGACACTGATACTAAATGGATACAGAAGATGTGGTGAGCACACTTCTTTTCACAGACTGAAAAATGTAATAATACACATAAATTTCTTACTTGTACTGTTCTTGTTGCATTTAAAAATACAGGTGTAAAAAGTGCTTTTTAAAAATTCATTATTTATTAATTCTGCAAATTTAGATATAGATGCTTACCTGCAGAGCATAAGCATAAATCATCACTATAATGATTTTTAAAGTGTTTTGAAGACATCAATTAATCAGTGGGATACCAAACAATCCTGGTATAATTTACTGTACAATCCACTAATATTATTCTTGTTGCACTGTAATTTCCTTTACTATAACTGATTTCTTTTTCCTTCCTGAAATGCATTTACATTTTGTGACCGAAGTCTAGGAGAGTAAGTGTTACTATGTTTTAATGAAAATAGTTGGCATGATTTCCATTCAGATTTCAAGAAACTGGATTTTTCCTCTGAGCTTTTTTCTGTTGGTATGAAAAGACTGGTTCTTTTTTCCTCCTCCTCTATTTGTTCCATTACAAAAAAAATAGTTTGTTTTTGGGAAGGCAAATTGTTGTAAGACAAATTGGTGATTTCCTTTTCACTGGTTTTTGGAAATTAAATCCAGTTGCTTGATTTAATGTTCTTGCGAGCTTTTGAAGAGATATGTATTTTTAACTAAAATGGACTTCATGTATGAAATAATAGAACATTGACAAATATTGTTTCTGTTGTCTTTAAAAAAAAAAAAAGACTCAAACCCTCATACTGAACCTTTTTAGTTGTGCCTGTATAGATAGCTTCCTCCTGCACAGAACTTCCTCAAACCTGGTTTGCATTGAAACTTTTTTGAAACCTTATTGTGTGTACACCTCCGTAATTTTTAAGCTTTTATTTTTCAGACTGTGTAGCTTCTAGAAGTTTCGAGGTCAGCTTTAGAGTCATATTGCCTTCATGTCTCCTTTCCCGCGTCCCCTCTGAAGGTAGCCTCACTGTAGTGTTTAGATTTGCTTCTGCTTCTTCTACATGTTTGGTAGAACCTATAATCCATTTAGGCCGCTGCAAAATAGCAGAAATTTTGTGTTTCTTGACAAAAATGACGATAGCTGTGCTATAGGAGAGGCTGCCTGCAGGGGGTTCTGGCAGATACATCTGTTGGAGGCTCTGTGGGGCTGTAATAGATGAGGGATGGATCTCTGAAACATCCTCTTGGCAATGATCTGCAAATGCAAGAGAAGCTCAGGCTCGTGGAGAGCTGGAAGGGCTTTTTGGCACCTTTATGCACAAGGATGATCCGGACAGTCTAAAATCCTGCTCCATGGGAGCTGTGGAATGGCTAGCCAAAATTTCCTGTGTGTAAGTTAAAGCGCCTTCTATGGAAAGTTCTGTTGTGTTCAAATAGTGGGGCTGATAAATAGGTTTTCAGAATCCCTCTTATCAGTAGCCACAGACCATCTTTACAGAATACTGTTCTCATATTTCTTTCATTTTTTGTTATGCTATTCAGCTTGATGTAGAAGTTGGTTGGTCTTTATAAGAGATCGTTTCAAACCTCTTTCTGGGCAGTGAAGTGATTCACTGTAAGCACGCTGCAATGAAATGACTCACCTATTTTTTTGTATGCCTATCTGCATTTCAAAGCTATAAAGCGGACAAAGTTCAGTTTCTTAGGCTTGTGTACTTCAGTCTGTTCTGATCTTGTGGTGTTCAAGAGATATTTCAAATGACAATACTCTGCTAGGTATGTCCTACATCCTGTGGTGGGTCCATTTCCTCCCATAGGTGACGTACCTTGTTCCTGCTCCTCCGCTGAGGCCATTGGGTCTGACCCCCGTTATCTGTGATTTGTACCCGTTATGTGCAATATGCAAACCAGAAATAAGGGAAGATCCTTTTGGGAGCCTGCATATGGAAAAGGAGCGCTGAAATTGCCTGGAAGGATGTTAATTGTGATGGTGATTTGTGGTATGGCATCCCATCTATTAGGAGACAGATCAAAACCATGAACTTGCTTCTCAGAGAGGTGTAGAAAACCACCACCTTGCAATCATGTCAGACACTTAATTTGGGAACGGCCTGAAACGGGGATTTAAAATTGAAAATCTCCTTGTCTTGTCCTTAACTCCCTTTCATGAAATAGTATTACATTTTTTAAAGATACTGTTCGTAATAATGAATGTGTGGAAATACACGTCAGCTACAGCAGCTTCCTTTCTGCTTGAAATCAGGCAGGAAGCTTGTGTTACTGGCTTGCCAGTTTGGCCCCACAGAGCAGCTGGGCGTAAACAACAGCTAGGGAGGGGGGGTAGCCAAAATACGGCAGGAAAATATTCCACAAAAAGTAGCAGCACAGTCTTAAGTAATGGGAATAGTGCCACGGGCAGGTGTTGGAAGTCATCTGGAATCTTTACATAATTGAGGATGTGGAGAACTGAAATTAATTTCCTGTAAGGCCTGTAATCTTCTTGGGAACGGCCTTCCCTCACTGAGTAACGGGAGGCAGAGACCGAGGCGTTGGGAGGACACAATAGGCACTGTCAGATCAGATTCTCTTCAGAAGTCAGTAAATGTATGCATGCAGCCGCTCTTAATCAGTGACAAGACTTCTTTTTAAATGTTGGGCTGTTTTTATGTTGAGCAGCCGGAGTGCAACAGCAAATAATTTTGTGTAAACAGGCCGGAGAGGAACAATGAACAGAGTGGTTTAAATCTGAAGGGATGCTTTGACAAGCATGGGCATTTAAGTGGTGGTTTTGTAGTGCCTTTTAAAGCCTCAGATGAATGTTGGCAGCTATGTGATAGGGCTTCCTGGATCAGTAGCCGAGAGGTGGGGAAGTGGGCACAGGTTTCTTCTGCTGAAAAGGAGCACCAAGGAGTCCTGCAGCCTGCCTTGAGCTCAGCTCATGGTTCTCAGGACCACTGAGCTCAAGCACTATTTATATTCAAGGTGAGCCTAAAATCCTGCAGCCTTGGAGGTGTGGAGTCTCAGGTGCCCTGAACAGGGGTGTAGGTGGTAGCTCTGTCCCTGCCATCGTATTTTGGGCCTGTCAGGTGTTGCCACTGCTGTTGAGGAGAATCCTGAGCAGCTTTGGCTGCATTAGTAGCTTTGGTAGCAGAATTTGCTGCTGGAGCTTGTAAAGGAGCAGCTTTTCATCTGAGCTGGCGTTCTCTGGGGAAAGGCACAGTCTAAGTGTGTTCTTGGTATTAGTTTGTCTTTTTCCCCTACTTATGTCCAGAAATGTCTTAGACTTAGGCTAGTAAAGTGTATGAAGCTAATTATAATTAGAGAGGAAGTATCTTCTTAATTCATACTTTTTTAGATCACTCTATATTTTATTTTATCATGTGTACGCTCTGAAAACACAAAATTATGTGTCTTGAGATTGTACTGCTAGTATGTCTGAGACACAAGATCTCACCTTTTTAGCAGAAGAGATTTTTTTTTTATCAAATTAGTAAGTTTATTTCTTAATAGCTCTTAAGATTTTGCTTAAAATTGCTCAGATAGTCATTTAAGTGAACTGCTTTCTTTGTGGGTTTTTTCCTTGCTATACTTCTGGTTTCTGCCATAGGTAACACATAAGAGGTGTATTATGTCCATAGAGCAAAGATAAGAAATCAATAGATTTAAGTACTAGTAAATTTTATTGTATGCATTGAAAAGTCCATCCCATCATGTTAATGCGGCTAATGTAGCATGACAAATCCGATTCCTTGTTGTCATGTTCTTATTTTTTAAGAAGTTGGAGTCTTGCAGCAGTGGGTCCTGCCTCTGAGCTGGGTAGTTCTGAGAGCAGTGAGAAGGGTTTAGTTAATCTTTGTCACTTCTGGTCCCACAATTCTACTTTGTTCAAAATATTTTGGTTTAAATTATTCTTCTTATGGAAATAGCTTTTCAGTTTTGCTCTGTGCCTCCTGAACTATGTTTCCAGGAGGTCTCTTCTGCTTTTTAAACAATAGCATGACTCACTTGCCACAAGCAAAACCACTTCTTCAAATTTATGTAAGTAATTTTTCACAATAGAGGAGTGCACTAGGAATTGCAGGTAATAATCTTTAGTGTTTATACACTGCAGTGTTTGCATGAGTTGGAAAGCCCACTGGTCAATTAATTTTTGAGTTAAAATCCCCGTATATTAAGGTCAATAGTGAAGCTAAATGAAAGCAAATAATAGGGTTTGGGCAGGTGCTGATAATGGCTACTTCTCAAATGCTTTTTGTGCCCTCTGAAAAAAGAAATGGATCTTGTTCTCTCTCATTGAGGAGGAAATATGTGCTTCGTTTGGCCTTTAGGATTAGAGCAGGAAGGAAAGGCTCTGAAACTCATTAATAGGTGGGATGTTTTGGTTGAAAGTGTGGAATGCATTACAGATTCCTGTTCTGTATATTTCAGGATTCTCAGATTCGTCAGAGTACAACTTACAGTTTACACCAGCCTCAGGGAAACAAGGAACATGGCACTGAACGAAATGGTAGTCTGTACAAGAAAAGTGATGGGTAAGTATTGCTGGATTCTACTGGGAAAAAAAAAAAAAGGTCCTAAGAGCTGAAGCAATGTAATGCTAAATATATTAAAAACTGACTCACTTTTTTATTTTTTTCTTGCCCCCGCTTTAAACCAGAATCAGAAAAGTGTGGCAGAAAAGGAAGTGCTCAGTTAAAAATGGTTTTCTTACAATTTCCCATGGTACAGTAAGTATTTGTTTACAGTATTTTATGTACATGGTTGCTAGTACAAAAAGGCAAGCTATGCTGGTCTATATTTATAATTTGGAATTAGCTTGATGCAGTGTTTTGAATATGATGGATACATTTTTTTAAGACAGTCTTTCAGAAATATATCAAGACATACACAGTATCTAAAAATACAACTGTTTTAATGCTCATGACTGTTGATGGGAAAAAAATTGGCTTTTTTAAATGACTCATTTAGTTAATGTAAACTGTTCATATTTTACCAGATTATCTAAAAATACAAATTTTAACTTCATTTTTTTTGGAAAGATATGGTTGGGCGTTAAGCCATCTTTTAGATATGGGTTAAACAACTTCTTGTATTTAGAAGACAAACTGAATCTCTTCTCTCCCCCGGCTTTGCTGCTGTGTGGCAGTCTGTTAGGAAGGATGCTTTCCTGGGGAGTAGCTCTTGGGGAAAATCAACTCTGAAAGCAACTTCTATGAGAAGGATAAGAGAGAGAGAGTTAGAAGTCCCTCTTTCTTTGCTCCCAATATTTAAAATGCATTAACAAACTTTTAATATTTATACTTAAAGTTTTAAAACTTTATACTTTCATATTTCAGACCTTTTACACTTGGCTTTGAGCTCGGCTGGTTTTGCTTTCCCATAACTTTTCTCTTTTTATATTGCTTTCTCAAAACTTTTAAGAAGGTTTCCTAAGGCAAAAATCAATTCAGTGACGGTACTTCCCATTCTTCTTCTAATAAACAGTCCTGTTTCTTGATCCTGTCATGAACTGTTCTGTTCTTCATCCTGTTATGCCTGTTGCTATGACTACAAGTTGACCCTGGCAGCAAAAATGAATCAATCTCTCATTTGTGCATCTAACCACAAGCTGTTGCCTTCTGAATTGACAAGTAGGAGTTAAGGAAGAATACAAAACCAGGCCTGCAAAGTAGAGTCATTACTATGGCTCCGGAATTGTCCACTAGTTTATCCCTGTTGTCTTTTGAGTGCCTATGAGTGTGTCTTTGTCAGAGAAAAGTCTACTAGTGTTTCTATACTGGTGTCTCCGTGTGCTGTAAATGCAGTTGGCATTGGACATGCTGTGGTGGTACCAGCAGGAGCGTAGCTAGGGCAGCTCAGAGCTGGCAGAGGCTACAAAATCCACTTCTGGAGCAGAATTTTAAGACTTTCACATGCAAGTACAGTTACTGAGTCTATCGAGATACTGCTGCTGTTCTCTTTTTATAAGCTGTCTGCCAGATGGTCTAACATTTTTAGAAGCAGTAGGTTCCCACTGAAATCAGTGGAGCTGCAGTTGGAATTCAGTTGCTAAGGTAGACACTTAAATGTGAGTTTAGATATATGGGTTTCACAGGTTTGGTCTTGATCTTTTTATATTACAGAATTAAAAGAATACCTTTTTGTTTTAAAATACACTTCTAAAAAGTATTTTTACTTATTTGCTCACTTTTCTGTTATATATTGATGGCAGTTTTGTGTCAAAAATCAACGCTTGTTTCATACACATTGAAATGGGTAGAAGCAATTTCTGTCTGTCAAGAATTTTCTGGACTGCTCTGAATGTCTTCTGAGACTTCTGAAGCCACAACATTGATATCCAGGCTTTCTCAAGGTTGATATCTCCTGGTCTCTAAAATATGATGTGTCATTTTCTCTTCCCAGCTGTTCATCAAAATGAACCATCTCTCAGAAATGCAGTTGTCAGTTTTGTTTGCTTTATCAAATGCAAATTTGTAAATGCTTTTTCTTTAAAGGCTAAGTTTTCTTCATGGATTTTTGTTCTTTGGTCATATGTAGCCTGTCTTTATGAGGGACTATTTTGCAGTTAGCTTCTAGAACAGCTGTCTTCAGGCGCTTGCAGATGCTGTATTCTAACTTAAACTTGCCTGCCAAGTGCTCTCCTGGTAGGGATGTGGAGAATGTGGTTGGTTCTCTGGCAGTCACCCAGCTTTAACACTGAATACGTGTGTCTGCAGTGATGTATGTGCAGTAGTTGCACTTTTAGATAACTAAAATCTTCAAAGAAATTAGTATTCATAGAGCAACGTGCAAGGTCACGGTTGATGGAAAACCAGACACTCCTCCTTTGTGTAATTATTAACAGCTGGAAGTTTTCTGATGTCTACCTGACTGCGGTTCAATGCACGTGGATGAGAAAACAAGGATAGAAGCAGATTGAACCATGTAAATAGGAATTCCCGAGTGGTTTCTGGATCAAGAAGTCACAAGGGGAAAAAAAACTTACATATGATGAACCTCAGATTCCTCGACGTTGATTTGTGTTTAAAGAGCTTACATGGAATTTGCTGGTTGTCTGCATAAAAGGAATACGAGAAACATGTTGTCAAGGAATCTTTTTTTGTTATTCTTTCTTTACTGCTGGAATCTACCATTATGATTAACAGGACAATCTGAAGGCAAAAGGTTCATATTTCATAAGTTATAGAAAACCAGTAAGGTCTTGAATGCAAAAGTCCCAGGGCAAGTGGATTCTTTCTTAACCTGAATTTACTTGCATTTTTACATAAAGCCTGCCAAAAAGGTGTGTACGAGTTGCCCAGTGGCTTGTTTATCAAATACTTACATTTTGATTTTTCTTTGCTTTATTTTATATTTTTGTTTTAGGCAGTTTCTGGACACTTCTTGGACAAACAGTTACATAAAAAAATGTAAACACTGGAAACTTTAGTGCTATGGATATTGAGTGTATTTAAACATAACCAAGAGAATGGGCCAAGCCAGCATTTTCAAGATGTTCTCTCGTATGCTTCTGGTTACAAAGAACTCTTTTTTGACAGGCCTAGATAATGAAAACTGTATGAACTTTTACTACTAAAAGGAATGTCTGGAATTTGAAAAGCTATTTACTAGGCAGAGAATACAATGTGGTTGTCAATGAGTTGTCAGCTTGCTGCCTCCTAAACCTCTCTTGGGTACAATTTATTTTACGCTGCCCGGCAAGTGACCTGCAGGTTTCTTGTTTCAAAGCACGCGTGACTTTGTTATGTCTGCTGCTTATGTTGGGCAAAGCATGAGCATGCTGTTTTTCAAGGACACCATGCTCCTCTCTTTTCTTTTTTCTTTTTTTTTTTTTCCCCTAAATAGGGGAAAAAAAAAGTAATTGTTTCCCTTCTTCTGTTTTTCCATGGTTGTGATTTTTTTACTGGTCTTAAGACATAATGATGTTGTTATTCATTGTTTTATCAGATTGTTTCAAGATCTGTGCTCTTCAGCCTTGTTCTCCCTTCTTTTTTGAATGAAATGCTTTCATCAATAAACCTAGTCTTTTTTGGCCAGTGGGATGTTCTCCTGTTTTTTTGGACTGCAGGGCTCAGTCAGTATCAATATACTAAAATGTGTATGCTTTGTCTTCAAATAGGCTAACCGACCTCCAGCAAAGCTCAATCTGTTAACCTGCCAAGTGAAAACAAACCCAGAGGAGAAAAAATGTTTTGACCTCATATCACGTAGGTTTGTTGTTTAGGTCTTTTTACTTGCAGCTAATAGCAGAGGGTTTTGTGTTATTTCTGTAGATTGGTCAATAATCCACTTAAATATTTTTGCAATTGTAGAATGCTTCCCTTTATAAAACGCCCTTCCTATGACAATTTACCATTTCACTTTTATTTTAGCATAATGCAACTAACTAAACCTGTTTCTTTGGAAAACCACTTGTTTTTAAAGCATTCTTCTTAATTTTCTATCATTTTGTGCTGCTTTACAGTAGAGTAACAATATTTTTTCCTGTGACATAACTCTGATATTGAAAATGTCATAGCTGATTATCTTGGAAAGTTATGACTTTTGTACAAAATCAGAAGAAGCTTTTAAACCACAACAAAACGTCTTAAAATTTAAGCGTAGTGGTTGCTATGTGACTGAAGAAAATACAGAAAATGTTTTTAGTTTTATTATCTCATAACAAAGGTGAGATAAAGAGTCCATATATTAAAAACATCAAAACTGAATGGGATGGTACAAAATCACATGGTAGAATGTTTCCTTTGTTTTCTCACTGGGACGTTTTAGTGTTATATTTATGGACTCAATAAAAATACATTCCTAAAATATATATCTCAAATTATTTGGGGAGAGGAATAAAAATCTATTCCTATTTTTTTCCTTTGCCAAAGCATAAATTTCTTGTGTGTTTATAAATGTAAGATATGGTACTTCTGTTAATAGACTAGTACTCATGTATGCAATGTACAGCTTTTCCATTTCTGTACAAGCAAGTGGTCTTTCCTGTTTACTTTGCCCTTTCTTTGTTGATTACCGCATCATATTTTGCCCAATATCAGCTTATCACAACATCATCATCTGTCCATCCATATGTATGACAAGACATAACTGACCTTATGGCATAACTGATCTCCAGATCTCCAGATCACTTTTTCACTTTGTTTTACTATAGAGTTTTAAAACATTCCTTGTTCTTTAAAACTGTAATTTCTGTAAAAATTCTGTAAAATTTCTGTATGATGGCAGGATAGAAATCTCTCATTCTATATCTGTTTCCTTTCTGTCCTTTCATGTATCCTCACTCTGTTAGCATTTTCCATGTTTGAAAGTATCTTTTAATACCTTTGCCTGAATATTTTTCAAATGTTAGGAATCATATCTCATTTGTTTCATAAACTTAAAAAAACATCGTGCTTTTTTCTTTAATAGTACACTATGATAATAATGCTTAGAATTATGAAAGTAGTAGTAGATTTTTTAAATTTTTAGTCTTGATTTAA
Organism: Tringa tobata; assembly: GCA_033628505.1. NCBI lineage: Eukaryota > Metazoa > Chordata > Aves > Charadriiformes > Scolopacidae > Tringa > Tringa tobata. The sequence goes on from JAHREE010000215.1 coordinate 5,263,784, forward strand.
TTGAAACAGCTTGTTCTAATTGTAGTTTGGACTTTGTGTCTGACAAATTTATCTTGCCATTTTTGATTACTGTGGTTTTAAGAGCTCTTTTGGAAAGTTCAAATCTTTCTTGTACACACAGATAAATATGGACTCTATATTTTACTCATACACACCCCTCCGCAGCAGAACTTTAGACTTGTGATTACTGAGGTTCTATCTAGACCATTGAAAAATGACTATGCTCTCGCTTATGCGATAGAAGCACAGCACTGAAGAACAGTTCTGTTTCAAGAGCAATGAGCCGCCTTATGTAAACATGGGTGTAAACATAAATCAACTGTAGGTAGTAAGAGTAATAGACTTTTTGCCTGTCAGCACTCCAGTGATGAGACTGGAAAGCTCAGGAGTCATACATCAATTAATTTTAGATTTTTCTGAGAGATTTCTGCAAAATCAGTTTTTCAATCTTTTTTTTTTTTTTTTAATTGGTATATGAATTATTTATTGTGCAGATGACAGAACGTACCACTTTCAAGCAGAGGATGAACAGGAATGTCAAATGTGAGTTACTTTGCTAATTTTATTTTTGGTACTGGTGTTCTACTGAGACATTACCTTGAACTTTAGAAGTGCTGAAACATTTAATAGCAAAATATTACTGCCATTTTAGATGGACATCTGTGCTACAAAACAGCAAAGAGGAAGCTTTAAATAATGCATTCAAAGGAGATGATAACACAGGAGAAAATAATATTGTCCAGGAACTGACAAAAGAAATTATATCTGAAGTCCAGAGGATGACTGGAAATGATGTGTGTTGTGACTGTGGAGCACAAGGTGACTCAATTAAGCATATTTCTAATTGGTAGAAATTCTATGTCTCATGAGAGTATTTAAGATGATGTTTTATGCTTTCACTTTTTATTTCACAACAGATTATACGCATAGTAGAATATGCTAACAATTTAATTGCACTATTTTAATAGATTGATTCACTATATGCATACTGTCAGTGGGGAGAAAAGTTACTAAGAAGCTTATTTTTCTCCCATGTATTTTGCTAATTGTAACTTTTGCTCATTTGGAAAAGAATGCACCTGCTGACTATGGTTTGCAGTGTTGGGTTTGTTGATCAATGATTTTCTACTTTAATCCTCTTCAAATTATTTTTTAAATCCTGCTGTTTCCTGTGTTGTTCTATGTTACAGAGGCACTGCAGGACTTAGGTGGGATTTTTTTTATCTGAAACTGTAGCTGAAAACATCAGATCTGAAGCTGTATGCACTTCATAAATCAATAGTAACTTCCAGTAATAGATACCTTATAAAACTATGGCAAGAGACAATCCTGCTGTCTTTAAATAGCTACTACCGAACCTTTATCAAATAAATTAATTTCTAAGCTGTCTTTATCTTCAGAAATTAATTATTTGTCTGGAAGTTGAGGGAATGTTGTAGCAAGAATGCAAAATACCAGGAGAAAAGACAAGCAAAAGTAATGGGAGGAGAGGGATGAGCTTTAGTATCTTTGAAATAGTTGAGTGAGAATTCTTTGTAGTGTGGTGCTGTATGTGTACTTCAGAATCACTGCTGCTTCACTTAGTCTAAAGTCTGTACTTGAAATAAAAAAAACCCAGACCTGTAGACATTGTTATTTCAGTTTGAACTGCACCTATGCCCCCAATTGAGAAGGTGTCACAAACTGGACTGTTTGAGCAGCTCCCCTGGAGAGCAATGTCTTTTACCAAAAAATAAAAGAAAATAAAAAAATCTTCACTTCCTTCACCATTAAAAAATCCTGGTTTGTGTTTCCTGATAGAGTATATGTAAAGACATAAATTTAAAAAGACCTGATAATTCACATATAGGAATCTTATTTTCCAGAATTTCCTTTCTGTATACTACATTTTCCAGAAGGAAATAATTAACTGAAGAAATTTTAATTCTGTGGGTGTTTTCTGTTTCAGATCCTACCTGGCTTTCAACAAATTTGGGAATTCTAACTTGCATTGAATGCTCAGGAATCCATAGAGAACTTGGTGTTCACTATTCCAGGATGCAATCACTTACATTAGATGTGCTGGGAACATCTGAACTTTTGGTAATCAGATTGCTTTAACTAACTTAAAAATAGTACTATAAAATACTTCCAACACAGGTATATTTTTATCATGATACATTCTTTAATGATATGTTGTTCCAATCCTGAAAGTTGCCTCTGGATAAATAGAATATAAGAAATCTTAATTCGTGAATTTTAAGGGAACCTCCTGGAACATAGTGCCTTACAGTAAACTTTACCTGATCTTAGAATTCAAATTAGTAGAGGCTTCATTTTTTTGTGCATTTCCAAGTCTTTTTACCCTTGGCTGCTTTTTAAAAGAACACAGCTGTTTAACATATAAATGTGCCTCTCAGATTAAAAATTGAAGGACTTCACAAATACTTATGCCATTAATTATTTAGCATTGTTTTAGAAGAGAACTTTAATCCTCAAAGGAAGAAAATATATCCAGCTTTGCTACACAAAGAGGTTACCAGCTATCAGCTGCTCTGTGACGGTTCATATGTGTGTTCTTAACCAGCACAAAGTATTTTGCATTTATTGTATGAACTGGGGTCTTGATAGATTATTCTGCAATTACATGTTTGTGTATTAAATCACAGCTGAAAGCTGACACTCAAAGAGGTACCTAATCTGTTCATGGTCACTGACATAGTAGCAAGATTGGGAATCAGAAACAAAAAGCCCCAACTCCCCTTTCCCCTCGTCCTCCCACTAGTATTTGTGTGGCCAATAACTGAACATGTTTATTAAGCGAGCTGTGGATTATTTTCTTTTTTTAACAGCTTGCAAAGAATATTGGGAATGCTGGGTTTAATGAGATTATGGAATTCTGTCTGCCAGTTGATGAGATGGTCAAGCCTAATCCAAGCAGTGATATGTAAGTAAAGAGCCACTATTACTGAAAAAGGCAGGGATTTAATTTAATATCGCTAATGGGTTGTGCCATTATGGTTTGCACCAGCAGGCCATAGAAGATGCATAATGTCTTGCATATAGCCTTATAGCCAAGGAGTAAATCTTTTTTCTAATGCTTTGCATGTCTGTTTTATTGAACTTTACCTGATTGTGCCTCCCCTAATAGTCAGGATTATTTTACCAACTCTCTGAATCATGATTTGTGGGACAGAACAAATTGAGCATGACTTGTTGGGAATTTTAAAGACACACAAGGGTAGGGATTAAAAACATAGCTATTTATTTTGTTCTATTTAAACACAAAATAGGAATTGGAATCAGATACATGTTTTACCTAAAAGATACTGAAACACCTAGTGTTTAGAAACTGCACCTGGAGTCATGTCTGTAACTGTGGAATAAAGACAGAACATTTAATTGAATTCCTCGAAAACACTGAACTGTGACGGCGGAGACACAGCAAGGACAGCTGCCCACTTGGCTGGGTACTACTCTGCTGTAAAAGAGCTAGTAAACGATGCAGAAACAAACAGAGAAGAATTGGCTTTGGATTAAGCTGATTTTATGTTATCTGGACTTTCACCATTCTGACAGAACCAATGTTAAACCATGCAGTTCAAATAATTTTTTACTAGTGCTATCAATAATATTAACAATAGAAATTAATAATTTTACTCAGTACAAGAAGACTTCTAAAATATTTTAAAAAATCATTTAGTTTGATACAGCTACATATCAAATTTCGGGTTTTTTTAATTAATTGAGAACCTGAAGACAAACACTTTTTAAAAACTTTGAAGGAATACTGTCATGTGCTTTAGGAGGAAGAGCTATCCTTTGATTTAATTTGTTGTTATTTGTGGTTTTTTTCTTTTTGCCCATTATACGGTATCTAGAGGACAAAGTATGGCTTTGCTAAATGTTATCTGTGTAATATTGTGTACATCCCAGGAGCTGGTAAGCTCCTATCTTGCTATGATCAGAAGAGAAGCAGTCATTTGGTAGTTGGGTATCAACAGCTCTCATCTATCTTCTCTATGTAGGGCTGGGTAATCTTGATCTCAACTTCCTGCCAGAGTTCAGAGGGGAAAATTCGTGGTCTGTCTTCATATTGAATATTTAGTACATCTTCTGTAGCTACATTTCATACTGGAAATATGAGACTACATGTCTTACATGCATATTTAAAAGAAAAATTATCATAATGAATGAGAAATAGTCTTTCCCAGATTTTTATTTCAAATGACTTACATGTATTTATGGAAATTCTAATATGTATCTTCTGCTAAATGTTATAGAAGTAAATTATATTCAATTTCAGGAATGCAAGAAAAGATTATATTACTGCCAAGTATATTGAGAGAAAATATGCAAGGAAAAAGCATGCTGACAATGCAGCTAAATTACATGCTCTCTGTGAAGCAGTCAAATCAAGAGACATTCTTGGATTAGTGCAAGTATATGCTGACGGTGTGGATCTCACAGAAAAAATTCCACTGGCCAACGGCCATGTAAGTGTTGTAAATTTTACTAGACAAATTGTTATAAGTGCAATATGCTTTCTTTAATTAAAAAGGATTATTTTTTATTATTTGAAACACTGTTTTAACACTTGTCCTTTTTATGATGTAATTTAACAGTAACAAAAGAGGATATTAAATAGTCTAATCTAAAATTGTTTTCAAATACTATCAGATTTTTAATCTATTAAAGCATTAAACATTACATTAAACATTCAATAGTCTATTTGTTTTCAACCCACTTGTTTGTTTACTTTAAAGGAACGAAAGGGCAATCAATAAATATCTTCACAAGAGATTTTTTAATGGCAGCATGCCTGAATATTTTTAAATTAAATGTTTTAATTGACCTAATTTATGTCTTAATAAAATTTCTGCTTCTCTGTAGATCAGAAGAATCAAATGTGTTCTTTTATTGTATTCTTAGGAGCAAGATGAGACAGCACTTCACCTTGCTGTTAGGTCAGTTGATCGAACATCCCTTCATATAGTTGACTTTTTAGTGCAGAACAGGTAAGTGTATGGAAAATTACCAAATTGTTATTGATACTGGTTTTATGTCAAGTAATACAAACGCTAAATGAATACAAATACAAATACTAAAACTAATTCTAATATTTGCAAATGTAATTTTATTCTTTGAAAATCTTGTAATGAGAGGTTTATTAATACAGGGTAGGAACTAAGTTTAATGAGCTTTTTTCTTCTTTCTTGTACTCCATCAGTGGCAATCTAGATAAGCAAACGTGTAAAGGTAGCACAGCCCTGCATTATTGCTGTCTGACAGACAACGTTGAGTGCCTCAAACTGCTGCTGAGAGGGAAGGCTTCTATTGAAATAGGTAAAAGGGTAATGTGTGCTTCAATTTCATGTTTGTCACTGCTTCAGATAAGAAATGGTGAAGGTGGAATAAGTGCATTTCTCCTCAATTGTTTATAATCATTCTGTGAATATAATCTTCATTATGAAAAAAATCAATATTCACTGTTTATTTCAAGTTTAAAATTGATTTATGCATTACACTTGCTTTTTGAACAAATTTAGATAATTAAGTACCAATATTATTAACTGATATCTTGTTGCTGAGTTACATACTGCCATTTCATGGCTATCATTCCATTTATATGGCATGTTGAGTTGCTACTGCTTGTCATGGTCAGAGGGTTGGTATGAGCTGGACCTACATATGAAGGGAAGAGATAAATTTCGGAGTGTGTTGGTCTAGTAGTTCATTTTGTACCTGAAGGTTTGTCTTTAACTTTAGTAACGGACATGTTAATAGTGATGCCTATCATATTAACTTTCTTTTCTTGCTGTAATATAGCTAATGAATCAGGAGAGACGCCACTTGATATAGCTAAACGCTTAAAACATACTCACTGTGAAGAGTTGGTAAGTATTGCATCTTTCTGTGTGTTTGTGCATTTGTAAGCAGAATCACGTCTGGATGTTTAACAGTTTACAGTTGAATATTCAATTAATGTATTCCAGATGGAATAGTTGTATGCTTAGGAATAGTTATATGCTTATCTCAAGTTATATGCTTTTAAGAAGAAAATTATATTTCTTCTTAGATGCTTTGGAAATGCTAAACTTCTTGAGGGCCAGGGGATGATTCTGTTTGAGCTATTAGTCCCAGATCCATAAGTGTCTGACATCCCATTGAAATCTAATCGCTAAAGTACCTTTTATGGGTGAAGGCCATGGATGATGGCCATTTTCTTGTTGCCCAGAGGAGTTGTGGATGCCCCATCACTGGAAGTGCTCCATGTCAGGTTGGATGAGGCTTTGAGCAATCTAGTGAAAGATATTCCTGCCCACGGCAGGGAGGAAGGACTAGGTGGTCTTCAAGGTCCCTTCCAACCCAAACCATTGTGTGATTCTATGAAGAGAAGTTTGCTGCCATCGCTACTTTTAGTGAGCAAGAAAAATGGATTAGTGGGGTCAAGACTTCTTGATATGTGAGTCTGATTAAAAAAAAAAAACCCTGCCATTGACTTGGAATTTCTAAATCAAGGAAAATAGGATGAGGTGCTTATTATCAGAAAATGGAGAATGGATCTACAATCGTTAATGAAAAGCCTGGTTTCTTTTGATTTATGTGTGTCACGTTTGGTCAGAGAGCTTAATTTTTTAATCTTGCCCCAGTGCGGTAACTTTCTAGATTACTGAAATCTGTTTTAAAATAAAAGTAATATTTATACTTAGAAACCAAAGTTCCTTCTGTATGTGTTTTTTGTTTGGTTTCAAATATGTTGTTTTAAAATATGCATTGCACAAAACATAGGTATCAACAGTCATCTTTTTTTTCCTCAGCTTACTCAAGCACTGTCTGGAAGATTTAATTCTCATGTTCATGTAGAATATGAATGGCGGTTACTCCATGAAGATCTGGATGAAAGTGATGATGACGTGGATGAAAAGCTGCAGGTTTGTATCAATGCATTATTATTTTTCTGTACACATATCTGTGTAAGCATGATGTTCATAGCAATTTCAATAACACTACTTTTTACTATAGGTATTAAGATACTGTGAAATAAAGTTCTGTAGTAAAATGTAGTAGCTTAAATTTTAGTTCCTTAAATTGTAGTTTGTCTTCTTTTTACTCTTTAATATAAGGTATAAAATATATGACCATGTGGTGATGATCAAATTGCAATTAGCCAGGTGTCATATCTTTTTCTTAAAGGAGTTAATAATTTGTTTCAATACATAAGGAATATTTAGATCTGCTGATCGTGAAGCAGAACTAACGTGGGAGGAAAATTGCCTTTACAAAGAGAGGTACCTCATGTTTGCGAAATGGCTCCAGTTGATGCCTTTAATTTTGGAGCAGTTTATGTATTCGTTTGTCTTCATTGTAATTGTGCATTAATAGCAGAGTAGGGTCTTTATTCTGAATCTTCATGTAAGTATGTTCTTGTTTTTCCTCCCTTTTCATACCTGAAATTTCTGGTGGTGGTGTGGTGCTTTTGAGTCCAGAGTCACAAAATGGTTGAGGCTGGAGGGGACCTCTGGAGGTCATTTGGTCCAACCGCCCTGCTGAAGCAGGATGACCTAGAGCTTGCCCAGGACCACGTTCAAATGGCTTTCAAATATCTCAAAGGATGATCATATTTCAAAGTATTCCAGTAGCACAGGAACTTCATTGCATTTTGAAAATCTCATTTCCCAAATTGGGAACCAGCTTCAAAAAGTATTTGAACACCTACATAAACAGACAGTGAACAAACTACCATTTTTTAATACCTGAACACTTAAAAATGGCTTGGATTTCTAGGGGACAAGTAAGTTGAAATGATGTATAGGCTCCTAAATACTAATGACATTCTCAGTCTTTCATAATTTGAAGTATTCCATATAAATATTGAACAGGTTTTCGTTCTTTTTGCATGTGCAATGTTAAAATTGCCATCGCGGTTTAGGCCAGATTGGCCAATGACAAGATGGCAAATGCTCTCCCTCACCCCTTGCTCCAAGGAGAGGAAGAAGAGAGATTATGAGTTTAGGAAAAAAGAAACAAACCTGAACTACTTTAATGAAATATTAATAATAAAAAGGAAATAATGACATAGATACAGTATATATAAATAAATATACAAAACTGTATCAAGTGCCCAGCAAGATGTCACTGGCAGGCACCGGGAAAGTTCTAGACTGACTCAGTGGGGATGGGAACTGGATTCCAGAACTCACTGATGGGGATCAAGGCAGACAAACTGGCAGGGTCTTCCTCAGATATCAGTCATGGAAGAAAACTCCTTGAAGAGGAGCAGACCTCACCACTTTGATCCCTCAGCTTTCATACTGAGCAGATGGGATGGAATACCCTATTAGTCAGTTTTGGGTCACCTCATCTGTCACCTCCTCCCCACAGGTGCAACCTCTCCATGGGGTAAACACCCAAGTCAGCTGGCCCTGGCTGTCCCAGCAAGGAGGGGAAGCAAGAGCCTCTGTCACTGAAGAGAATGTTGGCTCTGTTCCACCCCAAACCAGGACAATTGCTTATGCTTTTTCTGCTTCTTTTACAAGTTGCAAAGAATACACATTTGCCTTTATATTATTTAATCTTCAGATGTTAGCACAACGTTTTTTTGTTGAAAGTAGCTAACAAAACCCCCTTTCTCCTCTGGATAATGAAATTTATCTTCTTTCTTTCTACGGGTTTTAGCATTTTAATGCTTCTCTTGCAAAGTCCCCCATCTCAGCTAGGGCATGAGTTGCTAATACTTAATTAATAATATAAAACCACCTCCTGTGTGTTGGGTGTTTCTTTGTTTTCAGAAATATTATCAGTCATAGGTTCATTTTCTTTATCTTCACAGAATGTCTTTAAAATATGCTATGTCATCAGACCATTGAATTGGCTTAATGTTTTCAAGACCAATTTTGAAATCAATAAATACCCTTTTTGCAAGTTCTTGCCTGCATGATTCTTTTCCCCATGTCCTGTCTCTTTAGTCCCAGGTAGCCATTACCTCTGGTGCCTGACTTGAACTAAAGTTAGCAACGAAGAGCAAATAAGATGTCAGAAGCCATCCCTCTCAAAGCTTGATTGCTACCTTCTGAGAATTAAGATTTTTTGTGAGAATTTTGGTACCTGTGCAGGAATCTGGAATCTGTGAGACTGTAAATCCAGTTCTTCTGGGTGACCTTTCATATTATATCCCAGTATTTATGTATTCCTACATATTGTATCACCATCCAGATAATAACAGCAATAATAATGAGCTTAAAATAGCTTGAAACCTTTTGTTATGTTTTAGAGTTTTCATTTTTTTCAAGCTGTAAAACCTTTTGGGTGCTTTACAACTAGATATCTAGCAAATCCCTTTCGGGGGTACTCTAAATTTGTATTTTTGATCTGTTTTCTCCCCTCATTTCCATCACTGTTGACAGTTGCCTTCTGCAGATGAGCATTCTCTTTTTGGCTGGTCCCTGAGCTCTACCTCATATAGGAAGTTATCTGCTACTCAGCAACGAGGCTAAAGTAATAAATCTGCTACTTCACTGCCCACTATTAATAGGCTTATACTACAGGGACTTTTGAAAGGAGATTAAGGACTATTAATCACAGGCTAGTATCTGTGACTACACTGAATGCTGTGACGAGTACTGCTGTTGCTCAGGATCACATCAGAGTTCTGTTTATAGATGTCAAACTATTGCACTTGTCTCTCTTTCTGGTAAAGCAATTGAATAGATTTTGTAATCTTTGTCAGAAAAGGTCATATCTGAAATTGAAGTTCTTTTAGTCCAGAATTTTTCATATAAAAGAGAGGGTAACCTAAAAGAAGACTAAGGCAATCCTTCTGGCTCCTGCTGCTCTTCCACCCCACACCCCTGGTCCTACCTCATCTTTTGCCTCCATTCTGGCACACATTTGTCCTTGCATTGAGCTGTTTCAGTTTGGTAAACCAGTGAAAAGCTAAATCGACATTAAAAAAAAAAAAAAAGAATTTTCTGATGGTTTAGAAAGCAGAAGCAAGTGTGAGCTGAAACAAATACCAGAACCAGGACAGGGGAGGGGGCAGGGTGTCAGCCAGTGAGGAGTGAGGCTGCTAAGCCAAAGTAAAGATGGAGATTAATGCATCTGGCTGTCACGTACATCATTCTAATAGGTCTTTGAACTATATAATGCTGTGCTCTAACATGTCAAAAGGCCCTACGTGATCAATCCAGGCTAAGCACTGAGTATATTCAGAGGAAAATCGATTGCTTATTTGTGATACTGTTGATGTAAATCTTTATTCTACTATAAATGGTTATTTTATTTTCATACAGACAGTATGTCACCAATGTGTTTATCTAACACTATTTCTAAAGGTATATTTATGCTCTCTGAGCTGTGGATTGTTACAACCCATTCCTGTACTAGTCACGTGAATTTATAAGTCCAGCTATTTTAATTATCTTTTGGTAACAATAATTACTATGCTTGAAACAGGAAAAATAATGCTAAGTGTGCATAGCAAGCAGATGACTTGCTGTAAATCTCAAAGACAACTAATTAGATCTCATTTGATAATGTGCATGAGATGAGCAATGTTCCATCCAAGTTGCCAACTGAAGTAATCTCCCGAACTTGTCCAGAGATATTAGTGAGCTAAAAAGAGCTCATGACAAGTTTTGCCTCCTAATTTGTTGTAGGCTGAGCTACAGGTAGAATACTTAGATGCAGGTGTGTCCAGTTTTTGAGATTATGATCATCTATTTGGGATCCTAGCGCTGCTGAACTTCAGATGAGGCTTAGGATCTTCTAGTGTGTATTTACTTTTGAAAATTTTGCCTGATATTTTGATACAGGGAAAATTTACTTGATCCAGCCTGAATATCTATTGACTACCTATAGAAGTATAGTCCTGTGTGTGTAACAATACAGTATTATCCTATAGGAATGTACTACAGGAGAAAATGAGAAAATTATAATTGTTTTGAAATATTGTTGTTGTTAATGTCCACAATTGCTTTGTCTTGAAGAGGGTGGAATGTAGGTTTCAGATCATATATTAAAAGTAACAAAAATGCATTTTAGAAGTCATTTTTTCTTTCTAGAAGCTAATGACTTTCTGTCAACTACTAAATAAAATTAGTACAGCTAATGTGGTATCAGTGAGTACTTCTGTTCTTATGTTTAAGCAACCCAGTCCCAATAGGAGAGAGGACAGACCTGTCAGCTTCTATCAGCTTGGATCAAACCAACTTCAGCCTAATGTAGCATCCTTGGCAAGAGATGCAGCGAACATTGCTAAGGACAAGCAAAGAGGATTTATGCCAAGTATATTACAGAACGAAACGTATGGAGCAATACTCAGTGGCAGCCCACCTCCCATGCAGCCTGCAGTTCCTGTTACAAGCAGTGCACCTCCTCTACCTCCAAGGAATATTGGCAAAGGTACTAACACCAGAAAATATCGTTGTATGTTAGAAGAATGGGAACGTAATGGGGTTTTTTATTATTATTACATTTTTAGGTTTTCTTTTACAGTGATGTTGCACAGGTAAGTATTGGAACAGTGTATTCATGACTTCATTTTATATACTTGAAGTGAGCCTCAATACACTTAAACAATTTGTTAAAAGGGTGGCTGCAGTCAATTTAGTTCAGCAATTTTTTTTTTCTGGTTATACTACATCTTTTCATACTTCTGTTTCTTGAAGATGTCATTGTCAGAGTTCTATTTAAACACAATTTCAATAGCATTTGGCTGCTGTGGAAAATTGTTTAAGACCTGAGACAATAGAGAGCATATGCAGAATATGAAAGATTTTAACCTTGCAAAGTCTTCTCTTAATAAATAGAGGCATCAAGGTTGTTGAAATAAAAGTGTGTCATGATGGGGAGAACTGGATGATTTAGAGAACTGGTAGCTGACTGAAAATGTAATTGCCCATTACTGGTTATACCCTGATCACCATAACAATGTAAAATGTACATGTCTCATCCTGGTTCAAGGATTGTGTGCTTGCAAAATCTGCCATTAAAGCTGATGCTGTGAACTTCATTCTTAACTTCATAAATAATCTGTTTGGATCGTATTAAAGAAGCGTAGAGAAATCTGCGCGGGTCCTCTTTGTACAGTACGTTTGGTGTGTTTCATTGTTTGAATACCTTTAATTAATACCTTTAATACCGTTAATCCAGCAGCTTTCCTGGATGGTAAATTTATGTAAACTTCAAGTCAAGAAAAATGGCTGTGTAAAGGCACACTGTTCTGTGCTGCTGTAACTCAGCCTCCGCACGAGGAGGTAGGAGCGGGGAACGTTCTAGGCATTCGTGGGTGGCTTTGCCTTTGGGAGCACCCTGCAGAGGTCAGAATGGAAGACTCCATGCACCAGTGACTGTGCCCGAGATGGCAAATTGAACGTCTGTGTAATATGAAAAGTCAGTAGTTGGTCTCACAGGAATGGCTGCAGCATAAAAGTCAAACTGAAATATGTCAAGTGGGGAGCAGAAAAACTGAGAGCAATAGAACAGCACGGTACTGAGTTACTTCAAAAGGGTAGCATGAGACTGAGGGAAGTTTAGCAGCAGGTAAAACTTAACCAAGGTGGAATTCCTCTCATCTAACATTTTTGCATGAAGTCTAAGATTAATATCTAGACACATTTTTTACTTGATGGAAAGGAATGCTTCCCCCACCAAACAGGAAAATTCACCCAAGGAGCTTGCACAGTCTGTTTAACTGTTAGATTCTATCTCTAAATTAGTAATATAATCAGATAGATAAAAGGACTATTTTACCCTTTGATATTATTTTAACCATGGCCAACCATACTATTTTACCCTCTATTTGCCCTTGATGAAATGACACTTTTCAAAGAGCATAATTTTAATTTCATTCCCAGCCCCAGACTTCTTGGCACCGTTGTAGTGCAACACATGCCAAGAAAGCACGCTGCCTGACTTAGATTATTAATTCCTATTCTTTACTCTAGCAATGTATGAGCCGATTATTTTATATTCTTAGTTAAAAGGTATAGTAGTATCATTGATCTTAGCTTCTTGTTGATTGCTGGTGTTGTTGATGTTATGCGTATGGTGTATTATTACTCCTTTATCCTCTTAGCTTGAGGCTGTTCTCCAAGTCTTCTGAGCCTTTTATGCTTTTCCCTGCAACCTAGTATTTATCCATACCTTACCCTATTTCATCTTTTCTTAATACGATGCTCATGTTCTAAGTATGGAGAAGTGGCATGATATGTGCAAAATATTGGCTTTATGAAGAAAGCTTGTAGTATGTTTTTATGAAATGGGGATGCAGCTCCTCAGCCTAAGAATGGAGTTGTTTAGGAGGCCCCAAAGAAGTCGTACTTTGTAACTGTTTCATGACTAGTTATTATAGCTTCTTGTTTGGGTTAAATTCAGAGTTACAGTTTTGTGTCAATTCTAAGTGAAAAACTGATGTTTTACGGAGTCAGCCATTTTCTTGCAGTACCTGAGAAGATGACAGCTATCAGTCAGGGGTTAAAGAAGGTAGCAAGTCTTGCCTTCTGTCGTCTTATTGAGAAATGTCTGCTTTTCCAATTGTTGATGTATTTTAAAGTTATGACTGGAGACAAATTTTACTTGGGTAAAGTGTTAGTAAGACTTTACCCAGAAACTTCCATGTAATTTTTTACACCAGACTCTGATTTCTGCTCTGGCATTCCAGCAGGATGGCAGTGGTTCCTGTTGCTGAATACAGTGGTCTGGCTGCACCATTTTTAAAAGCACGGGTGTGAATATTAACACTTTGTGCTTAGGGTAAGCAATAATAATAATACAGTATTTTCCTCTCTTTTTAGTTCAGCCTTCAGTTCTTGGCAGTGGTATTCAGACAATTTCTTCATCTAATGCAATGTGGAAGACAAATTCTTTAGGAGTGGAAAGTATAAGCAGGCAAAGGTCTTCATCAGATCCACCAGCTATTCATCCCCCTGTGCCGCCATTGCGTGTAACATCTACAAGTATGTTTCCACTTTCCCCTGTTTTCCCTTCTGCTGTATCTAATCATAGTTGGCTTATTTTTCCATTTTCACAACTCATACTTCCTCTTTTGGTGACTGTAGCTTTGGCCTATCGTTCCCATCCAGTAACTTTGTATGAACTGTCTTCTCTGTGAGGACTGTACAGTGTAGTGCAGGGCCAACAGGAAATGCTATCTGTTACTAGAGCTATAGTTTCACTTTGCTATATAGTTTCAATGCTGCATTTCTCACTAGTTGTAAAGATGGGTGTTACGTGGAGGCCTGGGGCTACGTCTCCACATTGTGTTTGATTCTTGCAGACCATAGGAATGCAAAAAGATGTTCTAACGCATTGCCAGCTGCTGTTTTGGTGGTTTCAATAGAAATTTTAATTAATTGCTGAACCTAATATGAATGTAGATGTTAATTGTAACTGGATTTTAAGAAAAGGCATTTCTCCAAATAAAATTTCTCAGATATTATTTATTCAGTTACTTTCCATAAAACACAAGCTGAAGGCCTTGATTGAGCAAACAATATCCGCACTTTATTAAATATATTCTGATCTACTATTTTCAAGAATATGACTGACTTTGGTAAGAATTTTCTTTGCTTGTACTTTAATACTTGAATGAATTGAAGAACTTGTGAGCTCTCTGACTTAGTGAAACAAAAGGTAAACCTCTTTCCAAAGATGTCGTCCATCCAATGGAAGGGTTGCTTTCTGTTTAAGTTATTGATTATATTTTTCTTGCATGGGGTTAACTCCTGTAACAGCAAAGCCTGTGGATGAGAACCAAAGAAACAAAACGGTAAATAGAAATTTAATTCCATTTCACTGTCTAACTTTCTTCTCTAGATGTGCTTTCTCCAGCACCACCGCCCCCAGTGGCAAAGACAGCCAGCATCATAGAAGCTTTGAACCAGCAATCTAAACAACAACCAGCTCCTCCACAAACTAAGCCAACCCCACCACCGCTGCCCCCACAGCCTCCTAGTAGAATCTCTCAAAGAAAGCCTGTTCCTGGGTAACTAATGTCATTTTAGTTTTTAATGTAATTTGTAATTACTGGTAACTTTTCCATTTTATATTATGTAACGTGCAAGTCTGTTTTAAAGCATGCCTACTTTTGCCACTGATGTATTCTAGGGCATGTGAATGAACAGAAGGCAGACACTAAGGGGGCATTACAAGGGTTCCCACAGTAAGAACAAGACAGGCTAGTGATTTAAGATTTTATGACTTCCAGAATATCTACAGAATGCTTAGTGTTGGTGGAAATAAGAAGCCACAAAGAATACTCCACTTCTAATTCTCATATAATAACAAAGAAGAGATAGGGGGATCTTATGTCTGATTGTGCCATTTACTGTTCACATGCTTTGCCTAGGTTCAGTTCCATTTGATATTTTCATTCATGGCAGAAGTAGAGAGACCTGGAACGGAAAATATAATGTTTAAATTTGCAGGAAACAAAGTTAGGAGGGATAAGTGTACTGGAAAACAGGATTATAGCTAAAGCAGCCTTGAGAAACTGGAGCAATAGTCAAGGGAGAAGAAGAGTGTCCTTCAGTAAGCAAGACTTAGTACTTAAGAAAAATTAACTACAAAAACGAAGCATGGAGAACAGCAGAGTATGGTTAAGCAAAAATCCTTAAGAGAAGGATCTGCAAGCACATAGTGAATCATACATGAAAGTAAGTCAGACGACTCATGCTGTTATGGAAGAGTCAAAGAGAAATAGCATCGTTTGATTATAGGCTGCAAATTACACGAATTAATCCCTCCAATTGACTCAACATCAGTAATGCCTCAGCTGGACTCCTGTGTTCAGTTTGGGGTATTTCAGTAAAATAAAGGTACAAAATAGTGAGGCAGAAACCAGGGGAGATCAATTAGGTAATGAGAAGTCTAGAAAATATGGTCTGTGAGAAAAGTTTGGAAGAAATAAGGTTCTCTTATATATTTTTTTTAAAATTGTAACATAAATACGCATCTTCAAATATGTACAAAGTGCTGGGTTATGCCATGCCTTTTTACATCTCATGGTGGCTCTAAAAAAGACTTGTCTTTAAGTTATGGCAAGAATAATTCAGCTAGACACAAGGGAAAGCTTTCCAAAAGTGAGCATAGGGATGCATCCTAGTAACTTCTCTGGGAAATTTTTGGACTCTCTGACATTGAAAATTTGGCAGACAACAGCCTGTACAAACTTAGGTAGTTATAAGATATGAGGACATGTATGTGTGTATGTGAAATAAATAATACATATGGTTGATCCTTTGTGAATGAGAGAGGTAAACAACCTTTGACCTTTGAGCTCCCTTTTTAGTCCTTTGATTGCATAGCCCATAGAAAGAAAAAGGGAGAAACAACTTGCTGAAGCTTATTATAATGTACAGACTAATATGGATACATAATTTTAATGAAGAATTTTAAAATAGCAGCGAAAGGAACTTCAGAACTTAGGAAATTCAGGTCTGGTCTCTACAAATTGCCGTAATTGAACCTATATTATTATTTTGTCTTACATTTTTAAATTAAGTGCAACTTATGATCAGTGTAATCAAAAATACAGAAGCAAAGTACTATTTCTGAAAGCAAAATAGCTGTCGCTGGAATATACTGAAGACATGATAAGAATTTTATCATTTTGAAAATATTCTGTATTGTTGTTATTCAAGTTCTTGTTTGCTTCTTAAATGGGTGAATTTCTAACTTTCTGCACAGGACTGAGAAGTCATCTGGCTTAACTAACAAAGGGCAGTCCAGAGGACTTGGGTCTCTCCAACAAACCGGTAATTGTGGTTTAGAGATTTATTTGATTGTAATTAAGCTATCATTATGACAGTCTAAGGAGGAGCGTTGGTTTTTTCTTATTTACCTTGCACATTTAAATACAGTCATTACCACTATTCTTGTTGTTTCTTTTCTTGATCGAGGCCCTGATTCCTCAAGCTTTTCTGCATGAACAGAGTTATGGGCCAATTAATGTAGATAATGGGACCATGTAATAAGGAATAGAATCACAGGAGTGGTTGAGGTTGGGAGGGACCTCTGGAGGCCGTCTGGACCAACCTCTCTGCTCAAGCACGGCCACCCAGAACCGATTGCCCAGGTCTATGTCCAGATGCCTTTTGAGCATCTCCAAGGATGGAGACTCCACAGCCTCCCTGGGCAACCTGTGCCAGTGCTTGGTCACCCTCACAGTAACAAAGTCTTTCCTGATTTTCATGTGGTACCTCTTGTGTTTCAGTTTGTGCCCATTGCCTCTGGTCCTGCTTTCTAGCTTGATGGCCACCGGCATATGTTGGTGCATGGGCTTGTTCATTTTCAGTGCAGGACTTTGCACTTCCTTGCTCCAGATTTTCCCCTGTCTCTGAAACCTGGGATTCCTGAAGACAGGTCTTGCTAGTGAAGACAGAGGCAAAGGCAGCATTCAGTGCCTTAGCCATGTCCTGTGTAAGCAGATCCCCCATCTCGCTGAGCAATGGGCCCACGTTTTCTCTAATTTTCCTTTTGTTACCTCTATATTTACAGAAGCTCTTCTTGTTATCTTTGGCATCCCTTGCCAGATTCCATTCCAGTTGGGCTTAAGCTTTCCTATCCTTACCTAAACGCCACTCAAACAAAGGATGATTATGAAAATGTTAGTTAGTTTACTCTCCTGTTTGCATGTGTCATAAACAAGGTAATAGATACATGCTTTAGCACACGAAAAACGCGCTTCAAGTTTGAAAATCTAAAACTCATATAGTGTCACTAATTAAATTGCAAATTGATATTGCGCTTTTCATGCTAATGAACCAAGTTCATTATTCAGAGTTCATTATTGATTCTGCTCTTTTCATTGTTCAAAGTAACTACTACTTTGGGACATTACAATAATGCCATCTCAATAAAATGTCCAAAGTAAAGTTTGTGTGGATTCTATGTTGGTTGTAGCGGAATTTCTCCTACCCAGTTTCCCCTTCCACTGTAGGTATTATGTTCATTGGTTCTTACTGTGATTCTTTTTTATTTCCCCTTGATATACCCAGGGGAATTTGCTAATGACTGTCTGCCATCTGTGTCAGGAATCTCCTGTGAAGGATACAGCATCTTGATAATGATGGTCTTTACTAGGAAAGAAAGGTTCTAAAAGCAAACAGTCTGTAGTGAATGAATGGGGAAAATGGGATATTTGGTTCTGCTCTCATCTATTTTATAGGCTTTTTTATCTTTTAGCATATTAAAGGTCTTAGGTAATTGTCTTTGGGAAAAGAGTCCTTTTTTCATAAGGAAAAGGATAGAAAAAATCTGTTCAATTATTTAGCAAGAACCATTAAAAATTAAATACTAATGGGATATAAAATTATTTGTATCCTTTAACGAATAATTAATTTGGTTTCAATTTGTATCATCGCTCTTACTTTTTTTTTTTAAAGCATGCCTAAAATTTACTTCTTTTACTTACCTTAGCAGCAGGAGAGTCGTCTTCTGTATGCGAAATTCCAGTAACACAAACTGGTTCTACAACAAATACTTTGGCACAGATCCAGCCACCAGCACCAATGCCAAGGAAATCACAAATAGTAAGTAGACAGTCTGGGGTTTGATTTTATTAAATCTTCCGCTTTCTGTCAAACACACTGTTGACATAATAGTGTATCCTGTTATGGAGAAAGTGTGAGAATTATGAAAAATACAAAGCCTGTATCCTGTGTTAAATATGTGCGTGACTTGGACTAATTATTTATGAAAACTTAGCTTTTCTTGCATTTCCTATTTTAATTTTCAAAAAACCCAAACAACAAAACCCAAAGAGAAACCAAAGAAAGGAGGTGTGGACTCTTTCTTGTGTCCAAATGTGGTTGACACAATCCATAGAGCGTATGGTTTGACTTACTGAAGGTAGGTGAGCTTCATGAGCGAGTTACTTGTACGATCATATGTAACTTCATTCTTAAACTTCAGTGAAGTAAGTAATAAGGGAGCTTTTGTGATTTCTTTTATAATGGAAGTAGATATGTTTACTCATAGTTGTTCACATTGATAGATCAGATGGCTCCAGACAAGACTAGTAAGAGCCAAGCTCAAAACAAAATAAATTGGTTCCTTTTGCAGTTGGTGCTCTTTGCATCTCTGTCATGCTTTCACTGCATGACAGGAGAGAAATCTCTTGGTAAATACACAGAAATTTGAGATATCCCCAACCAGAAGATGATTGAATGGTGAAGGAGAAGGCTGGAAGTGTTGTATATTATTCTTCTCCACCTTCCCCCAGCCGTACAGTGACTGTTAGAAGAAATACTGGATTTAGGTGAACTCTCAATCCAATTGCGTGGCCATTTTATACTCTTATTTATTATTTATAATCTAGGACCATGAATGGTAACAGACATATTAGTGTCAATACCTGTATACATATGCTGGCAGAGGTAAAGAGGTGTATTTCCAGATGTCGGTTGAGCTGTTACATTATGTGTAGTTCAGGTAGGTCTTGAGTCCTTGCTCCAATTTCACCTTGCTCTCTCGTGTGATAGACATAAAACATCCATATGCTTGATTATGATAGTATTTCCCTGCAGCAAGGAAATCACAATACAGAGTATCCATACTTTCCAAGAAGCTATATGTGAGTAGGTCTACACTGTTTCATGCTTTACATTCTATAGGAGGAGCGTGGTTCAGTAGGTAAATACTCAAGTGAGAGGCAGGAGATGTAACTGTTCCTGGCTCTGCAATTTTCTTGTTAATGGGCTGTAGTGAACAGACCTGCCCTCTTCAGCCCTCGCCTCTCTCTCTTCATCCATTTTGCCTTAACCTTGTCTGCTGAAATAGTAACTCTCCAGGACAGACGGCCCTGTGTTTGTGTGCGTGGCCTTGCACGTTTGTCTTGACCTCTTAGGGTTCCTATTAGCTGTTTCTCATCTGATAATGCTGAAAAGCCACAGAGACATCTGGAGTTCATATTGCACTAGTTGGGAGTATAAAATCTGCTTTTCCTGCCTCTCCCACTCTTGTTCAGCCAATTTACTGTCTGTCTTGCATCAAAATAACTTTCATGGTTTAGGCCACAATAAAATTAAATGGTCTGATGAATGTAAAATGGAATATCTGTCCCTTTTGCTTACATGCACCAAGGGAGTTGCCATATTAACTTTGTGAAGCTGTTGGACTCCGATCACAATTTCTGTTGTGTGTTCTGGAATTCAGCTGTGAGCACTGGCTGCATCCTTTTAACTTAGCCATTGATTCTGAAACAGTTTCTAGTTTCTTACCCAGCTTTCTTTATAAATTAATGTTGCAGTAGCTTTCTATCTGGTTCTCTCCTTTTTCATTTTATGGGACAAATTGCTTTGGTTATGAGTGAATGGCTACCCTGGCTAGTTTCTAGGAACAGTCAGCATCTCTGCTGTTTAATATTAATTGCACAGAATCTGAAGAACAGATCTGACTCTCCAGATGTCTCTAGGGCTTCAGTAGGGTGAATTTTGTGAGACACAGAAAATCAGCTGATTTTCTTCTCTCATAGGACAGAGAAGTAAGGGAAACCTGGCTCAGGGAGCGTGTGCTAGTTAAGGTGATTTAGCAAAATCAATCTAGCTAAAGCATCTTAGCTGAGATTTAGTCAAGGGCCCCTCAGCTAAAGAGCTTTAGCTAGATCAGTCTAGCTAAAGAACTTTGGCTAAATCGCTCCATTTAGCCTTATACTCCAGCCTTTTTTGCTGAGTCTTTACCCTGCCAGAGAATCCAGAGGCCAGCGCAGGTTTAGGAAATGATTGCAGATATGCTCATTGAGTAAAGTAAAAAAAAAAAAAAAGAGGTCTAGTTGTACATGCACTTATCTCCTATACAGTGCATTTGCCCAATAGCCTATTTTTCAGATGGAAATTCCTGATGTATCTTTTTTCTTTTTTTTTCCCCTTTGTATATTTTAGATTTTTGAAACCATATTGTAGATACATGGGAAACTTTCCTGGAATATTTTAGTCTCCTGGGAATGGGATCTATTTTCATTTCCTTGCCTTCTAAAGAACAAGAAATACGTGTAATTACTGCACTTTGAAGTTAGTAATGACTATCGCTGGCGTGAAGCTTTTCCCTCTTGACCCCAGAGGTGGTTGTGTTTCACGCTGTAACCTGAGTGAGCATCTGGCAGGTTTGCTGTGAGGCAGCACCAGGCTGCCAGCTCCCAGGGGTGTGCCCCACAGACGGGGCTCCAGGGTACTCCTGCTCTGGGAACGGCAGGGAGTTTTATACTAAAATGCAAATGGATGCTTACAGAGGAGCATAATGATCGTGTACCTCCCTCCTCCCCCCATCCACGTCCCCTTTCTTCTGCATGGTGCTCAGCTCTAACAAAATGGCACATGAAGAGGCTGTTGGGCACCAGAGGAGAGTGTTTTGCTGGTGGAGAGAAGTAGATTTGTGAATGGAGTCTCTTCTCCCCTTACAAGCTTCTTGTTCCATTGCTGACCTAATCAGAGACTGGGATCAGTCCCTAGGGGACTCTAGGATGATGATGAGATCTTCTTTTCCTTATCCCATCTGGAGCCTCTGTCCCAAGCACCCGCTTGCATTAAGAGATGTCTCTTGACCTAAGTGGCACTTACAGCTCTGCTCTGGCATCTTAGGGCAGAAAGGAGAGACACGTTGCTGGCTGTGGCTGGGCAAACTGGGGAGAAGGGTGGATTCAAGGGAGAAAGCTTATGCTCTGCCTCCAGGTCCTGTGCCTCTCCACTCCTTGCGTGGAAACACGGTGCAGGTAGCATTGGGTTTGGTCTGCAACAGAGAGCGGGGAAGCTGAAAATAAATACAGCAGGAGGTGGAGTTGCACTGGGAGAGGTGTGAGATTAGAACAGTGGATACTGGGATACCAGGGAAAACAATTTCAGCATCACTTCAACCAGAACACAGCTAGGATTGGAGTCCCACTCAATATTGGAATATTGCAACTCCTTACTGAACTGCCCTGTTGGAAGAGCTGACACGCCACTCCTGTGGCTTGCAGGCCTCAAAGCACTATGGAGAGACAAAGGAGATTTTTTGGAGGGTTTGTGCACTGCTGAAGTGGGTTTAGCAGATTAAGAAGGGGCACATTGGCAGGTGGCTCAGGTCTCTTTCTGATAATGCTGCTGCTGTTACACTTGCTGCGTAGCACTTGGTCTCGATCACCCCGTCTTCTGAGTAAAATCAAACTTGCTGCAATGTTGTAGAGCTCTGAAGACAAGTCTGGATGAGCAAAATGGCAGATTGCTAAGGGAAGCCTGGCCCCCACTGGTGGCGTGGTGCTTGTGAAAGGCTTTGGGTGCTGCCAAATTCAGCCTGAAGCATGAGCACCCAGCATAAAAGATGTAGCTGAACTCTAACCTATGAAAAATAACGGTTGGAAGCAGTTCTGAAGCTTTATTTAGATCAAGTCCAAGTCTATTCTGTCTCTTCCATGCTCTATTATTAACATTTACTTATTTTTATATTTCAGTCAAAAACTAAACCCAAGAGAGTAAAAGCAATTTACAACTGTGTAGCAGATAACCCAGATGAGCTAACTTTTTCAGAGGGAGATATTATTGTGGTTGACGGTGAAGAAGATCAGGAGTGGTGGGTGAGTATTTTGCATTTTCCATCAACATACTTTGAAAGAAATAAATGAGATCTGGAGGCTGACAACTGACTTCAGAAGATCCCTTGTTGCGTTTCTAAATAACAAGAAAAGTTTCATCTCTACTATTCACACTTTAGAGCCCCATCAGCCAAAGCAAAGTCTTGGGAAATTGTTATGCATTAAAACATTTTTCCTCTACTGTTAGATAGAGAAGAATAGAACTTCAGAGTGCATCTAAATTGACAATAATGCTGTATAAACGCAAACAGATTCATGTAAAACCCAGAACTGTTGAAGCTTGATCCATCCTTGAACCTTTCAGTGATTGTGAGGAGGGGGAAGCAGAAGCAATTTAACAGAGGCAGAATATGGACTGCCAGGCATTGCAGAACGTGCTGAAATGGTGTAGCAGAGGCACTGCGTCAAGAGGTGTTACTTTCAAAGAACTGCATAAAACAGATTTTTTTTAAAAAAAAAAAAGGTCTGTAGCTGAATAACAAATGTACCTTGTAGGACTGAATTTTCTGATATTTCCTGTTTGCAAAAAAAAACAGAACACTGCTGCAGGAAAGGTGTAGGGAGAGGCTTGTGGGACTACAGGCAGGAGGTCACTGGTGTTCATTGTGGTGGGACTGAAGTCCTCTTTTGAGATTAACTTGAAAAATATCTGGACTCTTTCAGATTGGCCATATTGACGGAGATCCCAGTCGGAAAGGAGCTTTCCCTGTATCATTTGTGCACTTTATTGTTGATTAAATTGCTACTGATAAGTGGAGACATTTCTCATTTCCAGCGGTCACAGAAATAAGTTTTGCTCTATTTCATTTCATCTACCTATCTGCAGACACCTTGCCAGAGCACTGCCCAAGTCCTAGGTACTGTAGCTTACTTTTTTATTGCCATCGTTCTGATTTTGGGACTTTTAAAACTTTTTTTCTATGTGAAAACTTCTCATGAGCAGTTTACACTTTTTTTAAAAAAAACAAAAACAACTCTTCCTGTATTTTTCAAGGTGAACTGAAAAGCTTTAACGATCAAAATCCATGCAAGTGTGTGAACATCACAACGTGATGAATGTTCTTTCCAATCAATTCACTGTACCTCTATTCTCCCTTTTGTAATGTGGCAAGACCAGGGTTCAGTGTTGCTTCCCCAGTCAAAGAAATGGTGTGTGTCTAACAGGGCAGTGAATTTATTTGGTTCTCGACACCATTTGAAGTGTTGGAACCAAAACGCGCAAGCTGCTGCGTAGTTCTAAATCGGACTCGTCCAGCATCTTGCCATTCTGGCTGTCATCCAGGATGTCAACTATTGCAAAAGGAACACTTCTATTCGGGTGTCTTTGGCCAGGTAAAAGTGAAAAAGTATTTCGGTTTACCACAGGAGAAACTTCTTTCTTTCAGAATGGATGTAGATATTTGCTTAAAGTTATCTGAAATCTGTGTTAGTCGTTGAACTTCCTAGTTCTAATTTTGTGAGCTTGAGACTGTTTCATTTTTCTATGCTGCACGTGTGTAGAACCTGTTTTTTGAATGTTCTTTATGTATGTTACATCCATTTCGGTCATTTAATGTGACTACTGCTGGTTAACTAAACTATGGCAATATTAACGAGTTACTACATTAACTCGAGGATATGAAAACTGCACTTCCTGAAATGTACTTAACTATGATGATGGATTGCAGAGCATTTCTTACCCTTGTCTCATTCTAGTGTTTAGACTTTGGTTTTAAATTTCTTGAGTTTTCTTAAACCATCCAGCAACGTGTTCACAGAGAGAACATATTTGGTGGAACGCTTAGATAATTATCCTTGGTCAATAAGGTATCCGACACCTCACAAATACACTACGTTAGGTTCTGGTTTATAAAATTTGTGTGCCACTACCTTGCAAACAATGCTAGTTTGCTGACTCACTCTGTATTTATATGATAGACCCACGTATATGGTAGCTACACTGTCGTTAAATTTGTTTTACTAATTTGTGAACAAAGGCTAGGCCATGGGTGGTTCCCAGTTGGTTGATGGAATGCCAAACACCAGTATACACCATCTGACGTCGTTTCGACGTTTGTATATTGTGAAATTGTACCGGGTTTTGCTTATGCTACAGGAAAACCACTGATGGCATAGGATGAGAGCAATCAATGTCTAGGTCACATTGGCTTTGATCACGTTTCGTGAATATCGTATCTCTAGGTTTATCGAGAGAACTTTGAATTTCTGACAAACGGTGTTTAAATTGGCCCGTTTCACGATGAACGGCATGGGAAAACAGGCTTCAGCTGGAGAAAAACCACACTGTGTTAGTGCTGGAAGAGCAAACCCCAGTGGTGCAGTGGGCTGGCAGCCTCGCTCTCCAGCCTGGGGCACGGCCGAGGACACGCGGAACCTTCCTTTCCTACATGCTGTTGCTGCAGTAAAAATGGGGAACAAACTGGAACGTTTTTGAGATACTGTTGTTGCAAGTTGAAGCAAATTAGTCCGTATTTTCAAAGTTCCCAGTAAAAACTAATAGAGTAATAGTTTAGCACTACAGTTTTATTCACTTACTGATATGTTCAGTTTGCAACACTATTTTGTATGTTTCTACCCCTGATAGAGTCTAGAGAGTAAATGGGCATATTATTTTGCACAGATCCCCTAATGTACAGTATTTTTAACACAGAATCTTATAGTGTATGTAACAACTCGTAAAGTTAAACAATGATGCAAATTTTCCTTGAGTTCTGCTAGAAGAGGAATCCACTTTGCAATGTCACAACCTCGTTCACCGGTTACTTAAAATCTAGGAAACTTGTAGAATAGAAGTTAGTAGCACTAACAGTGCAGACAGATACAATCTTGAGGACCAATGAAGAGCAGCTAAGCAAAATTTATCCCTAGATTTTCCGTCTTTCTCAAAAGTTTGCTCCTCTGCCAGAGGAAAAAGAAATTCTAGAGCCTGTAGATATCTATTTATAATATAAAATTAAGAATTTTAAGTCCAAAATTTTGGCATATTTCATACAACTTTTCAAATCTGATTAAAATGATGATTCAAAAAAAACCCCTGTTAATAGACAGACTATTAGGTTGCTGTGTTAACTGTTTAAAGGAGCAAGTAACACTTAAAATGCAGCTTAGAATGCTATGAGATGTATAATATTCAATTCAGTTGTTTTTATTTTGTTTAGTTGCAGAGCAACTGTATATATTGTATAACCTAAAATCAACTCTTATTTTCAATGTCCTGGATGCAGTGATTTATAATTAGAGCATGATTAATAAATTTTACTCTTGTTAACCAGTCAAACGTCTGGAAAAAAATAAAACTACTTTTAAAATCACTTTGGCTAGTTCTGTTACTCTGCACTGCTTGGGCAACGGTCTTCTTTTCAATGCGTACAATGAGAAACAGAAACCAGTAACACTTGAGCAAAAAAATGTACATCTTGGGGGTTTTTAGTTGAACGTAGAAACTGTGTAGACAGCGCACCTAAGAGTAAATTGGAGGTGTAAAGCACCAAATGACTACCCATGAACAAACCAAGAGCAAGGTGTTATAATATCTACGTTAAGCAGAGCTGTAGTCTACATTAACAAATTGTTTTTCAGGCAGAGATGTAAGCAAGTGTCAGTTTTATTTTACATTTCTACAATATTGACATTAACATACAAAACATGATTCAGGAAAAAAAAAAATCATGTTAAATATAAAATTCTGTATAGTCCTGGAAACTGAAGATGGAATAATTTCTTCAAGTCATGTTTGGGGAATGAGAAAGTACCATGTGCAAGGCTGCGTGGCTCTTCTTGGCACAGCCAGTCTTTTCGGGGTTTGGGTGTAGCTACAGCCAGTCCCTGGTGTCACAAAGGAGCCCAGTTTCCTCCTCACACAAAAGCCTGTTGTACTACCCCCTCGTGTGCTGCTGAAGGAAATCAGGACTTCTCCGACATTAAAACTGAATCAAAGGCTGTAGATAACACTTTGCAAATAGCTTGTGCTTGTTCCTAAAAAAAAAAAAAAACCAACAAAAAAACCCTAAACCAAACCCAAACACACAGATTAACTCTTTCTGTAGAACTTCTAAACAGTCTCAAAACTCGCTTAAAGCAGAATGTGACCTTTATCATTCTTTTGGCAGAGACATGCAAAATGGAGGAGTACAAGTGAGATTTAATTTGATTTCTGTGGTCTGCAATGACATGTGGGAAGTTGTTTTAAATAAGCTCTTTTGAAACAAGTCAGAGTTGTTAGCTTTCATCATAGCAGGACACCAGCATTCAGACAGTCACTTCATGTGTTCCCCCTCTGCTGCTAAAGGGGTGCGTCAGATCACAGTGTCTTGACAAGGAATTCTCCTACTCTTAAGAGGAGATCGCTTCCCTTGCTTATGACTATGAATGCGTGCTCTGTTACCAGACTGGTTACTCAAGCTCTCCCTGCTCTGTCTGATCTTAAGGAGGTTTTTGTTTTTAAAAATACAGACGACTGTCCTTAGCAGCTACGACAGTGCTCTTGAGATTGCAAAGAGCTTTTCTCAGGCACGTACATTCACTGGCAATTTTAGGGGATGTAGGTATTTCTCCCCTCCTCAGCCAGGGCATATTTATAATCTTTTTTTTTTTTTAATTGAGCAATCCCCCTTCTGCCAAAAAGTCTTCACAGGGGCCTTGGGTTTTAGAATCTCCCTTTACAATCAAAATACTGATACCAGATTAAATACCATAAACATAAACTCTTACCAAACTATTGCACTGATATACCCAGAGGCTGCATTCTTCAGAGGCTGCATCTGTTGTCTTCAAAGCCAGTAAACTTTTTCCTGCTCCCAGACCATCATCATAGCAGACCATCCGTACAATTAAATAGAGAGCATGCCTATGTAACACATCCTGAAACCATGCGGCAAATAAACGTTACTCTGGAGCAGCACAACAGCTGTTTCAGTTTCCCACCTCTTTTGATTCTCTCTCTCTCTCACAAAAGAATACTTCAGGTATATTTACAGGAGAAAAGTATTCCTCGGTAAAATTATCATTTTTCAGCTGAGAGTTTAGGCAAGATTCAAACAGAGTAAGAGGAGGTTTAACAAAACGTTAGCTTTCATTCTTGCTTCTATTTTAGAACTGCATTCACGTGTGGACTATATTCCTGGCCGTCCCACGAAAGCACACATTTGTTTCCCACCGTCCTCACCCGCCCGCTGTGCACAGGGTGTGTGGCACACTCCCCACCTTCAGCACAGGGGTAACTTAGAACAACTTTTTTGCTTTTCCAGTATATTTCCAGACACTCCCCCGTCCCAGTTCTGGGAAGGGTAAAGAGGAGAAACTGTTCCCAGAAGAGGGTATGGACAAGGCTAGTTGCTTTAGGGTGGAGGTAGCCCATGCGGCTATAACCAGGCCGCTTGTGGCCTAAGCCACAGCGTGGGTCCTGACTCTTGCACAGATTAGTCTGGGACACTTCTCCTCTCCACCGCAATCGCAGCGTTTCACCACAGTCCCAACAGTTCTGGCCTCGGCCATTCCAAAAGGGATGTCATCCAGTACAAGGTGCCTGCAGGCCTACCCTAAACAAAGCCTTTCTTCTCAACCAATCCTACCCAACCCATAATACACATCTGCTTTATTCCAGTCACACCACCTCTAGGGTCTTGTGACTTCAAAACAGCTCTTTTCCTACATTGATGGTATCAAACATCTCGTCCCTATCAGTAGCTGAAGGGTCTAAAGAAACATCCACTTGGATACAGAAGCTGTGAAAATGGACAGTGAGCTTGATGCCTGCTACCAAACCCTCCCGGGAGAGCCCTCTGCCACAGCTCCTGAGACCACTTGCTGAAAAACATCTCCATCCCTGACATTTCCTCAGCAATCCCTCACAATTATTCATACCATCACCAACTGCCATACTGCACTGAGGGCAGCTGAAACCAACGCGGAACTTACTGGATCAACCCTCCAGTTTCTGTGTGAAAGACGCCAAGATTCGCCTCCAAATTACTTGTAACTTTGTAGAGTTACTTGCTTGGAACTTGCTACCGTGCCAACGTGCACGTGGATTATCACTAAAAGAGGGAGGACAGAATAAAGTGCACAGTCCCCCTGTAAATTCATTTCCTCCCCCCCTTCCAACATTTGGCTACGAGGGGGTTCTGCAGCTGAGAGAGAAACGAGATGGCGGATGGACAAACTGTGCCATATGTGTATGTACACGTATATAATGTACAAATAAACGGAACGTGAAGAAGGCCAAAGCCTCAGTGTGACTTCTATAAACACCTCACCTCCAGTTTCTAGTGGTTGCATCCACAAACAATGGAAATGTATCAGTGAATTATGTAACTGTACATTTTTCAGTCACTAAATAATTTCTCAAACACTGCCTGAAATACACGAGGAAAAGTTTTTTATTTTGACCTTCAGTCAATTATTATTATTTTTTCTTGGCATCTTAAATAAATAGCTGCCTATTCACCTGGAAAAGTATCTACAAGTCACAGAACTCTCACCGTTCCCCCGAAGTCATAAAGTTTGAATTCTTTGTATGAATGCAGAGAAAACCTTTCCATCTTGGAACTCTCTGAAAGAGTTAGGTGGACTAGCACACTAAAGGACAAATTACATGTCAACAGTAACACAGATGCAAAAAGCCAGAATTTGGGAAGCAGAATGCAATGCAATAAAATGCCAGCGCAAGCCAGCTTAATCCCAGGCGGCTTTATCAGCTTGTGCATGCTTTCAGCTCGAAGCCAGAAGAATGATGGATAAAAGTCTTAAAATTACCTATTTTGATCTTTATCAAAGTACAAAGGAATTTAAATAATAGTGTAACCTATGTTCTTAATGAGAACTAAGAATTTAGGAGGACAGGAAAACCAGACACCCAAAAGAATTCAAAGTTTGAGTAACAACTACTACGCTTCGTCCCAAGCATTTGAAACAAGTGTTTTATTTTCTGAAGGGATTGAAGGAAACTTTTTGTCTCCCTTCAGAGTATTCAGCTACTGAGCAATGCTATTCACCATCCTCCTACTTGAAGATTTATGAGCAGGCATAGAGGGGTTGTTGATGGGTCATGACTTCATAAGACCAAGTATTTATGGTATCTGGGGCTCTGAGGGCAACCAGAAGGAAACCACATGGCTGCAATACAAAGCTATACAAAGGCAACTGGAGGGCCCCAGGGAAGAGACCGGATTTTTATTTTTAGCAAAAAAGCTATTTGAAGTGCGCTAAAGGAAAATAAACTACATGTAGGAAATGATGCAAAGAAAAAATAGGCTTGATCAATAAAGTGAAATCATGAGGCTTTAATGCTGGAGAGAACTCATGCTCTTGGATTTGGAGTGCAAGGCTGGAACTTCAAAGAGGAAGACTACTCAGGTACTCTTGAAAAACACATCCCTTGCTTTTTCCTCTCCACAATAACATCAACAGGAATCACACTGCTAACTCAGGCTAAGGAACCTATGGTCTTGGCCACCACAGTCATGCTACTTTGCCACGTGAGAGGATGGCACAGGGAAAGGAAGATGTGCCCAAAGAGCATAAAGGCTTGCTTGCCTTTTGCCTGGTGCTCTGTCTCAAAGGTTATGGATTTTTGTCATAAATCCAACCAGAGAGCTTTTTTGTTTGTTGCTTTGCTTTTGCTTAAAGCCAGAAGTGACATTTTGGTCACACAGATCATCTATCAGAGAAATAAATGAAAGCACTTTTCAACTCTCACCAAAAAGGGAGTTATTTGTGAATCACTTACATACTGATCAGATGTTGAAACTTTAATGCCGTATTTGGAAACTCCCATAATAAACTCCTCTTCACCTGGAACAAAAGGTAACTTTCCATCTTGCTTTGGAGGGAAACAAATAAAAGCCTTTAGTGCAGACAGAAGAACATAAGCAATGTATATAACATAATAGAAAACGTGTTTATGTGTACTTCAGTCCACTGGATCAGCAACAGCACTAACCCTGCTCACACCTTGCTGTGTGGAGTCTGCCTGCCACTCTTGCACTCATCAAATCCCTTGACTTTATGTGGAACATGTTCAGGGGAGGTTTAGACTGGACATTAGGAAGCATTCCCTTACTCAGAGGGTGGTCAAACCCTGGAACAGGCTTCCCAGAGAGGTGGTCAATGCCCCAAGCCTGCCAGCGTTTGAGAGGCATTTGGACAATACCCTTAATAACACGCTTTAACTTGGGTCAGGCCTGAAGTGGTCGGGCACTTGGGCTAGATTACCATTGTAGGTCCCTTCCAACTGAAATATTTATTTTCTATTCTGTTTGCTACATGATTCCAGAAAGGAATTTATCATCTCAGGGGGAAGTGGTCAGATCAGATGGGCTGAAAAATAACACATGCCCTGCCATGCTGCGCTGACTCTGGATCATCTGTGTTCCACACTGGTACCAATTTTGCTATTTGGCTCTAAAAACAGTTTCAATGTATATTCAGATACTTGAAATGTCAAGTTGCTCTAAGATAAACAGACATCCTGCACTTTTAAAGATACAAACAATCAGCTACCTAATGAGAACAACCAGTTACAGCTTTTAGTACAAAAATAAGTACAAGCCACCACAGTTTGGCGAGGATGAGCCAAATATTCAGGTTCTTCAGTCACAGGTTCATAAGTGACTGTAAGCAGAAACTTGACATCTTCCTCTACAGGAAAACTTCTACGCTACTGAGGAAATCTGGAGGAGATATTCTTTCACAGATACTAACCCAAACAGAGCTGAAGACAATATAATGACTTTCAATTAGGATACTTGGTCAGTAATGGCTCAGGAAAAGGGCCTTGGCTCTGAGCCTGCATCTTCAGAACAGCGTTTTGGGTGCATCTTCTCCAGTTACTTGATAGGATGCAATTAAGTGTGACAGATTTTGAGATTCATAGCTTTGTATTTTTTAAAGTAAACTACTTTATTCTAGCAAGTCTAAAATTTACGAAGAAAGATGCCATATCATGTGATACTACGAGAGAAATACACCAAGCTGAAGATATTCTGACATTGTTGGTGGTGTCTTTTGTAACCCACTTACCTGTGCAACGTCTATGTAATTTATCAAGTCCAATGGCCCTTCCAGATTTTTGCTCTCGTTGCACTTCAATTTTTCAATGGCACCAACGTATTTAACTCTGAATTCTGCACATGTATCAGAATTACTATTGCTTTGTCCTGCAACAGAATAAAAAAAAGCAATTCTGAACAATTCCAGAACCGTAATGCTATTCTAATTGGTGTTAAAGGAGCTAACTTATTAAATTCCGTAATTTTTGCAGACTTTCATCAAACACTTAACCTTACCACAGTACATTAACTTCTCTCTTTAATGAGCTGTCCTGGGCTGATTCAGAACAGCCCTTGATAAATTAAAGAGTTATGAATCCATGATACAGCACTGTTTATACTAATTCAAATTTGGAGTTAACAACCTTAAACCAGAAAACATAGAAAAGCTGGTTCTATTTTTATATATATATGTTTATTTTTTTTTTTACATGAACTGCTTGGTCCTACAGTAATATGATTTGATCTGCGGAGCAAGAACAAGTAAAATCAAATATTATTTCTGTTATTTCAGTGCAAATGTAAACTTTAAAAAGCAGGAAATGCAGCTTCCAAAAAGTTATACAAGATTTATACTGTGTAACTGACTGGTAACACAACTCAGTTTTGACACCTTACTTTGAAAACTGTGACATAATCCTAGATGAATCGTTAATAATAATTTAGAGGCCTAGAGTTATGCATGCACTAGTCACCAGGCTAACAAATTCACCCACAATTATTAAAATACATATTTTAACCTTCTCCATTTTCTGCTCTTTTATACGAACAGACATGAAGTTAATCCTGCCCCATACATACCTGCTTGAACTCTGAATACATACCTGAACTTTTTGTGGAGTCTGTATCTAGACTAGCCACAGTACTAGACCTGGAAAGTCCTCCAAGACTGGAGTCTACAGACTAAGAAAAAAACCAGCATCATCAGAAAGTTACTGAGAACATACTAATAATTCACTTTTAGATGCCCTGCCTCAACTCTTTTTTTTTTTTTTTTTTAAACAAACTAGTGTTTATGTTCTAATTACTTAAGCAGCACTGCAAGATGGGGAGAAAAACCCCATCTATTTCTCTCCTGAAGCTATTTTTCTGCCTCACTGTAGATTAGACTGATATAAACTCAGCAGAAAGCCTTGAGAAGTCCACAAATCTTTTGAAAGTAGGAAGAAATGAAAGAAAAAGAGAAAATGAACCTTAACGTTATGTCCAGACTTTTCTGGGACTGCATCTTAACTTGAAGAAATTGATAACTACATGCTTGTCACCAATGCTTGAAATAACATAGCACTGCAAGGGAAGTGAAACGGCACCTTGGAAAATCCAGAATATTCAACTGATCATTCCAAAACCTATCAGACAAAATGGATACATTATTCAAAATGAAGAATACTTTTTAGAGATACTGAGCAACCAACTAGTACTGAAGAATAAACTCATTCTCGGTACCTAGCACCAAGCACCTTCTTAAAGACAATATTTATCACTACAGAACAAACGTACTACTCTTCTCCAAACCATAGTATTGTGCTGCCAGAAGCTCTGGTGTTTGTGGGCTCCACGATGGAAGCAATCAAGCATTCATCTCAGAACACACGGGCTTTATAGTGGATGGGAGCGGGGTTTAACTCTCATAACACAATCTGAGGAATAGCAGAAGTAGAAAGTTCTCCCTGTGGAACATGGGATTTTATGGAAATCTGTCCTGGTTTGAGGTAAAACGGAACTAATTTTCTGTTCAGTAATTTTATCTTTTTCAGCTGGGCCTCTTCCAACTAACTAAACTCTGAAATTAACAGACAGCATATTGTTCAGAAACTGTTCACCCTCACAGTGATAAGACCTGATTATACCAAGGAATGGTGTGCAGAGAGGCCCTTGCTTATACTTATTGCTATAGCAACCAAGGTCAGGCAAATTTGTTATTTGCCCCATTGGAAGGTCAGAAGCGGAAAAGTGTAGAGGAGTCACACCTGTAGGGAGGAGCGGACAGGAGAGGTGACCCAAAACTGACCAACAGGGTATTCCATCCCATCTGCCCCCTGCTCAGTATAAAAGCTGAGGGATCAAAGGGTCAGCTCTTCCTTCAGTGGCTGACAGCCAAGGAGGATCCTGTCAGTTTGTCTGCCTTTGATCCCGATCCGAGCATTCCTGACTCCAATCTGGAATCCAGCTCCTGTCCATCACCGAGTCCAGCCTGGGGCTTTCCCCTGTGCCTGCTGGTGACCTGATCTTCATCCTGGGAGCTTGATATGGTTTTGTATGTACTGTATACTATTTTGTTTTTCTTTT